>CM052550.1:16845708-16865419 GCA_028533065.1 Trachops cirrhosus
CCCCCAGTTTATTGCACTCAATATCTAATTCCCTTTGTTTCCTTCCTTATTAATAATTAGCTAACTATCTACAGTAACACAACCAGCAGAAAGATCCTTCTTGACCTCTAAGAACATCAGACTCTGGCTCAGGGGCTGACCCAGGGTCTCTTCACCTAGACTGTACAGATGGTAAAGATCCAAGGACAACGGGGAAGCACAAAGCTACACTGAATAGTGGTCCCTGGGAGACAACTGTTATGTTTGGAGAAGCACCTGAAGTACATGCAGCCTTTTGTAGGGATTCTTAACTTAGGAGGACCCCTTGGAACTGGGTATGATTTTGTGTTTGTATGATGAACAAAATGTATGCATTTTTCTGGAGTGAAGGTCTTTATCTTTCATCAGATTTTCTGAGACTGAAAAGGAAAGAGATTGGATCTGTACAACCTTAACTACATTGTCCAACATGTAACATCAGCCACCTTTCAAGTGCTCAATGGCCACATGTGGCAGTGGCTGTTGAATTACACAATATAAAACATAACATTTCCCCATCAAAAAAAGTTCAGTTGGACAGTGCTGCCTTAGATAAATGGTGCTTTCTCTGTGCAATTTCCTTCAGAAGGCTTGGATATCAGACTCTGGCACTCAAATTTCTTCCCGGTGCTGTGGCATGCTATAGACCTTTGATAGCCCAATATCTGAACCTGCTGACTACCACCTAGCAGTGACCAGATGCTAGTGACCAGAAGACACTTTTCTTTGACCTCTTGGCATTCTACCAGCATGAATCCCTATCAAGAAAAAGATGGTAGGTGATATGAATTATTTAAGGATTATGGTGTTTTTCAGTGACCTCGTGTTTGGGCAGTCTTCAAAAAGGCATGAAGAGAACATTATAAAGGGCTGGGTTTGCCCAGTGTTTGCCCTGGCTGATGTGACTCTGTGGGTTGGGCGTCAGCCTCTGAGCTGAAAGGTTGCCGGTTTGGTTCCCGGTCAGGGCACATGCCTGGGTTGCAGGCCAGGCCAAGGCCCGGTTTGGGGGAGGCGGGTGATTGATGTTTCTTTCACACTATTTTCCTCTCCCTTCCTCTATCTCTGAAAAATAAACAAACAAACAAAACAACTGTCAGCATTCACCAATGATTGACAAAGATGTTGTTTTTCTCTTTTTCTTTTCACATGAGGTTAGTAGATACCCCCATGTGTTTAGCAAGGACTGGGGATTACATAGTGGGACAGGAATTTTGGCAGTTCTTTGCTGTTGATGAATGTTAAATTTCTATTCCTATAATTGTTGAAAGAGTTCTGCGCTTGTTGACAGTTCTCAGGAGTACAGCAAAAGGAAACAGACTCAATAGTCCTCCATGATAACACAGGGAAGTAGCATTGCCTGGTAGTAAGCCTTTGATCCCAAACCTGGGGTTGAGTCCAGGCTTTGCACTGTAAGCCATATTGTATCATCTGGAAAATGTGGAATACACCCCCTAAGGCCATGGCAAAGTCTGAATATGATATCCAACTAAGTGTGAAGTGCAGTAACTGGTTTGCAGCAAGCTCTGAACAAATAGTAGCTATGATTATCTTCTTTCAGGTCTTCATGCTCCGTAATTACTTACTGGGGATGCCTCTGTTTTGGATACCCTGGATTTTTAATTACTGTGAATACTATTTCTTAATTAATGTCTGCTTCCAGCCTGGCCTGTGCAATAGTTCTTCCTGATTTATGAATCACAAGTTAAAGATGCTATGATATGTGGTGTTACATGTAAGGAAAGAGATGGGGCAGCTACTTGTACTGAGGCCTGTGCTAACTACTTTGTTAATCATTGAGATCACTGTATTCATCACAGAGTTATATATAATAGGAAAATTGGAAACAATCTGAACGTGACATAGAGCACTGAAATACTGACATATGGGAAATCCTTTCAAAGTGACATCCTCCATAAATATTTGTTGACATAGGTAAATGTTTATGATACAGTGTGAAGTGAATCAAAGCCAAACACCCCTCATGTCTCAGAATCCCCTATAGACACGTGCCAGGAGACATGTCTAGAATGTTTAGTTATGGCTCTGGACCATAGACAACTGAAATGTCCATTAACATCATCATGGACAAATTATGGCATAGTCACACATGGAATACTACACAGTACTAAAAACAAAAAGCCTATAACTATATTCAACATGAGGGATTTTGTAAGGATAATGTGAAATTAAAAAAGCAAAGTACAAACGAATACATGTAGTATGATTCCATGTGTATAAAGGTCAAACTGAGGAAAATTCAATTGTATTGTTAAGGTGATAAACTACAAGGAAAAGCAAGGAACTACTTACCATTAAAGTGGGCACCTCTGAGGAATGAGGGTGGGGGAAGGTCGTGGGAAGGCAGAGATACTTCAGCAGCTTTGGCACTGTTCTGAGTCATTGTTTTTTTTTTAAGTAGAATTGCCTTTATAGTATTAGTTAAATTGTACCTTTATGCCCCAATTTTAATTCCATAATTTAAAATGTTTTAACATAAAATAAAGACCAAGGGAAAACAAGTACAATACAAACCTACATTTTCCATTGTGATCTCAAGTTTACAAATTGTTGCATGAATGGGGTGGGGGTGTGGGGGGTGGGGGAGTGGATCAACAGCGGTTTTCTCTGAACAGCAAAATGTAAAGGAATTCATATTGTCTTCCTTGCACATTCTGTATTTTCAGTGTTTAACAATTAACAAGAATTACTTGGATAATAAGAATAAAAGCAGAACTACCAACTTCCGAGTTTTGGCTCTTCAATTTACATCTCTGCACAGAGTCACTTTGAGGAACAGAAAGTTCTCCATGCCTGAGAGAACCAGGGAGGGAGGGATGGCCACACAGGTGAAATCGATACAAGGAACCACCATGCAGTTGGTCGTTCGTGCCTGCGATCAGGCCTCAGGGGTCTCAGCTGATGGAAGCCAGGAGATACTGCCCAGATCATCCAGAGCTCAGACACCTCTGCCTGCTCTCTTTCAAGGCCTGGAAAATGAGCCAGCAGCTAAGTAAGAAGTAAGAAGTTATTGTGATTCAATAATCACTATCACTTTTAAACTCATTATTGTCATAACATCTCAATGGGGCATTACATGTATTAATCCAATCTTAACATTCACAAAAATTCTATCAAGTGGGTATATATGCATATTTTACACTGAATTTTATACCTTATTTTACACCAATATTCCAGGGCTTAAAAAAGGCGGAATGACTTGCCCAGATGTCTGAGTCCAAAGTCAGTGACTTTACACTCCACCACAATTTATCTTTATTCATGCACATGCTGTAAAAGTGTTCTCGTCTACTGTTTTTGTGGACAAAAAATACTAGCCTGACAGTTCAGGGGTGGCCTGCGTGGCAGCCTTACAAACTCAGGGACCTAAAGTAACCACAAAGGATGGTCCGAAATTAAAACTTTCTAACTAAAAGCAGTTTATGGCAGGTAGTCATGTCTTAGGTTGGAATCTAACCTGACAAAAGTCCATCTTTACCTTAATTAAGCCTATCGGTTTTTTTGCATCTAGGGCAACATACCTTTGGAATATCAAAGTAATTTCCTTTTTCCAGACCCCTAAGCACAGGCACTGCACCAGAGGGAGACCACAAATCCCCTTCTGGTTGTTATTACTCTGTTAATTGTTGAATGTTAACTACCTTATACCCACCTACCTAAAAGAAGTGTCTATCATTTTAATTTTTATCCAATCCCAAAGGTTCCCCCACACCCCACCTTTGCTTTCTCCCTCCTCCATAATCTTTCACCAATGGATTTCATGTAACCCACTTATGTCTTCTTTTGATTATAATGTATAAAGTAAGGTACAAAACTGCCATTTTCCAGAGTATTTTCTCAATCTGTTAAGATTTTCCTTCCCGGCAATTGTCATCAGTTTGGTTCTAACAAACTCACAACAATTCTCTACAGATTTGAATGTTTCTTACACTGACATTTTATATTCACAACAATCATGGGAAGTAACTCAGAGTAGCTGTATGATTGGCCCAAGGACACACAGCTAGTAAGAAGCTATAATATTTTATGTTAACTTGTTTTCTTTTTTTCTGTGTCTTCATTTACATCTAGTTATTACAGTTAGGAGTGAACAGTCAGATGCAATCCAAAACTAGCTTTCTCATTCCACCCCCCTTCTTTTTTTTGCAAGAGGTAAGATTAAGATAGAGGAGTAAGATTTAAGATTCTGCGGCATTTTGGTTGTAATTGGTGATTTGCCTATCAACCTCACTTCCCAGTTTCCCAGGGTTCTCCTCTCTTTTTTTCTTTGCCCTAAGGGAGTTAACCTTTTCAGCTGCTTTAAAGGAGTGTACATTCCAAGATCATCTCCAAATTGCCTGAGAGAACATTTCCAGCCTATCTCAAGCAGTCTCCCCACCCCTTGAGTCTCTCAGTGTTAAAGCTGCTAATATCAAAGCTCCCTGGGAGTGAATGCTTTCTCAACCCTATCTTGGAAGGTGGGCCATTTCTTTGGCAGAAGGGAGAGGGCAGTGGAATTTCCTCTGAGAAAGGACAGTTATGCAAAATGCGAGGAGGAGGAGGAGGAGAAAACTGAGAAGGGAGTTGGTGAGTCAGAGGAGAAAAGCTGCACGGCTGGGCTAGCAGTGAGCCTCTCTAAAGCCCAAGTATTAACAAGGTAAGAACTGTTTTCTCTGTATACACCCCTAAAGCAGGGCTTTATTTATCCAGGGCTAATGTAGCTCAGCATCAGGTAACCCGGGGCAGCTAACCTGAGATTGCAATGACAATGGTGACGGAGGGGTGCTGATTCACAATAATCTGGAGAATCTTCCTGAGAAAGCACAAGTTGCCTGCCAGTAGCTCCTCCACCCCCACATTGCTCCATCCCTAAAAAAGTTGAAAGAGCCTAGAATGCCAGGGCTGTTCTTATGTATATTTTGTAGTCAGTCCCCTGAAGCATCTAACTTGTTCAGATCCTGGCTTCAGAGCTCAAGTCTCTACTTCCTTCAGCTTCTCTGTGCAGGTGCTTAGGTGTGAAAGACCAACGATGCAGAGAGCTGCAGGGTTTCTCTAACTTAGGTGAAGTGAGTGCAGTGTGATAATTGAACACTCTGGGACCTGGGACCCAGGAGACCTGGGTTCTGATTCCGGCATGGCTATTTTCACCATTGAGTCAATTAATTAAAGTTCGGTGTACTTATTCTAAAAAAAGGGGGGTGTGGATCATCACTGTCCTGTACAGTTGTACCTTGGAGATACCATGGGTTTGATTCCAGATCACAGCAATCAAGAGAGTCTCACAATAAAGCAAGTCATAATCTTTTTACTGGCGGAGGTCTTCCCTTCAATTTGTAAAAAATGCAGTATCTGTGAAACGCAATAAAGCAAAGAGCAATAAAATGAGGTATGCCTGTATGTCTAATTGGATTGTTGTCCTAGATGTCAGAGCTTTCAGAGTTGTGGAGCGCCATTCAGATGAAAAGTAAGACTAAGCTATGAGGCCAGCACATCAGACAAGGTAGAAGAGACATCTACCTTATGTAGCCTTGGACAAGCCTGGAACTTCTAACTGGAATTGAAATATACTTTTTTATGCGGAAAGTAAAAATATCTGGCCTCTGCCTTCCTCACACAGCTCAATGAGGACACTTTAAACAGTAAAAAACACTTTCCAAATGTTAATTCATTCATTCATTCAATATGTGTTTCTTGAGCACAACATATGTGTCAGGCACTATCATTGGCATTAGAGATAAAGCAACGGCGAGGACATAGGTCCTGTCCTTACTGGTGCTTTCAGTCTAGTTACAGTTTGTTATCATGGGCACCTGTTGCCCAGGTGGAGATAAGCACCTAGGTGTTGGTTTCCTTAACCCAGCTCTACTCTATTTGTTCTCTATATTCTCTCTCTGAACATATCTTCTGCCACCTATAATTTCAGGTTGTAGAGGCATAATCTCAGCAGAGAATCTAAGTTAGCAACGTGTCAGTGGCCGAAATGCTGGGCTCTTAAATTGATGTCCATCTGTTTTTTTCCTCAGTTTCTTCATCTTGTTTCTAAAAGGCTACACTGTACCTTTTGGGGGGACATCTGTAACTCAGCCCTCTGTAATCAGGCTGCTCAATGAGGTCGGCAAACTGCAGCCCCTGTGCCACCCCAATGTCAAGAACCTAAGGTTCTCATGACTCTTCAATGACAGGCCTGTTCTTTGTGTGCCAAGATGATACCAGTTGTCCATCACTGGGGCAACATATCTTTAAATTATTTTGGGTGGTCATGACGGGATGTACTGAGGGTTTCTTTCCCTTTTGTCCTTCAAGGAAAGTAATCTGAGCTGTGTGTTGTTCTGCAACGGGTATTTATTCATTCATTCATTTATTTATTTATTTATTTATTTATTTTTGAGAGAGGGGAAGGGAGGAAGAAAGAGAGGGAGAGAAACACCTGGGGACCTAGCCTACAACCCAGGCATGCGCCCTGACTGGGAATCGAACTGGCGACCCTTTGGTTCATAGGCCAGCACTCAATCCACTGAGCCACCCCAGCTAGGGCTGTGATGGGACTTTTATTTCTAACTGATAAATGTTCCTTAAAATAATGTTCATTTCTCCCAGTTTTAATTAATACATGCTCAGTGTGGAAATTTTTTTCTTTCTGGAGTAAGGTTAGCTGTGCCATATTGCATCAAACTTATACCTCTGACTTACTATCTTGCTCCATGCAAATGAGACATTATAGGTTCTGTGCTCAATAATCAACAGAGTCACCTAAATATTAGTAACTGATATTAAAGAGACATTCGTGTGCATTTTAGAAAAGGACAAGTTTCAGTTTCTGATGCAACTCATTTAGTTATTTGCTTTCTAGCAGTGACTATGCCTCTTCCCAGTCAACCATTCATTCATTCAACAACTGTTTGATGAGCCCTAATCACTTGTAAGTTTTATGTACCTGTAAATAACATGAGACACAGCATTTACTCTTAAATTACAACAGCCAGTGGGAGAGACGTTCATCTACAGCTGTTTACTACAGAGTGAGAGGTGGATGCTAATGGAAAGTTGGGCTCACCTAAATCTCATGGGAAGGGAGATAGCTTTCGGGGAGAAAGCTGATACATAGGCAGAATCTGGAGGGACTAGTGGTCTTGTGAATGTCTCAGGGCTTCTAAACAACTGGGCAAGTTGGGAAGAACGGGAAGTAAAGTCTGGACCCTAAGCCACCAAAACGGAGGGGAGTGGCGGGAGATGAAAAATTAGATCATCAAGGACCCTGGGTACAAGACTTGGGGATTCAGAGTTAATACTGTATGTGTTGGAAAATGTGAGGGGGGGAAAAATAATTTTCCTTCTGCCCTTTTAAGTTTTGGCTGAACTAATAATCAAATTAACATGAGGCCTTGGCTGGGTAGTTCAGTTGGTTAGGGTATTGTCCAAATATGCCAAGGATGTGGGTTCTATCCCTGGTCAGGGCACATATAAGAATCAACCAATGAATGCATAAATAAGTGAAACAATAAATTGATCTCTCTTAAATCAATCAATGCAAGTTTTTTTTTTTAATTAACATGAGACAGATTAACAGAAGAAAATGACCAAAGTTTCATATGGGGTAGTCCATGAGAGTATGGGACCCAAGGACTGATTGGGCAGTTAAGGCTTATATGCCATCTTGAGCTAAGGAGAAGAAAACAGGAGGGGGTTTAGGTTAGGACTTCAAAGGGGAGGAAGCAAATTCACATGAAGATATAAAAGCTAACATTTTGTAAATAAATGTTTGCTGGGACATTTTTAACAATGGGGCACAGAGAGGACTTTGATCATACTTAGTTTATATTACTGTAGTTATCCATCAACGATAGGCTCCCTTCCTGGAAGCAGGTCTTCTATCTAAATTCTTTTATTCAGTTAAGGAAAAGGTTAATGATTCTTTCTGGGTCTTTTGTTTCTTTAAAATAGCCAGCTTAAAATAATATTTTGGGGTGGCAAACTCTGCTTCCCTCAAAAGTTACACAAAGATTTCAAGGAGGGGAATGAGAGACTTGTGCTTTGAAAAGGTAGTTTTTTGGCAACGATGCATGATGAGGAGAGGTGAGAGACAGAAGAGGCTGCTTACTGTCAAAGCCAGGCTAGAGATGAGCAGATTTAGGGTTCCTGCAACAGGGAGGGTGGCACTCAAGCATGCAATTGAACAGCCAGAAAAGAACACTCAGGAAGGTGGACTAGAGACTCTGAGATGGAGTCAGGTCACAGACTTCCCCAAAATGCATGTCAACTCCAAGGACTACAGAGGAGGTAAGCACAGAACAATCAGGGAAAGATGTTGGTTAGTTTAGAAGAGATTGCCTAAAAAGCCTCGGGTTTCCTTTTCTTCAGGGAGTCACGTCACCTCGCTTTTCCCAGGGTTTCAGGAAGGTTCATCTTTACCACTGATTATAGTATCTACAGAAATGAGCTTTGCCCAAGACACACCTTAAAGTATCTCTAGCTGTTCTGGTCATTCTGTTATGTGTTGCCAAATCCAGAAAGTGTCTAGATTCCAGTGACAAGAGATGGGACTCACTATACAAAATCATTCTTTCTGCCCAGGGAAAGAAAAAGCAGAGAAAGAAGTCAGGGTTTCCATGGGAATTCCTGAGAATCATGGACAACTAAAGCCTGAGGACAACTGGGGACAGAGTTAGAGACCCAGCTCTAGCCCTTGGAGAGACTAGGCACCAGGCCAGGTGCTACTGGCAGGCAAGGAGGGCTCAAAGCCATCGAGCCCACTCAGGGCACTGAGTTGGCTCAAAGCCAGGATAGGGGAGGGAAGGAATAACTTTGCAAAGTTTACTTTTCTAGTCCCAAGGAAATGTTAGCTTTTTCCTGAGTTGATTTTAGACCCTGCTTATAAAATTCTACCCCAGTGTCCTTACAATTGTGCACAGGTCAATTTCTTCTCGTCTTTACGTTCCCCTCTCTCTTGCTCCATTGTTTCCTTCCTATCTTTGTTCCAAACTCATCCTCACGCTCACATTGCCTTGGAGAAGATCTCTTGCTAAAATCTTTGTGGTGTGGGGTGGGGGACATGGGGGTGGGGGGAAAGAGGGTGGGCCATTATCAATAATGGCCTAGTTTCTGATCCTTTCCTCTTGGGTTCAAGTTTAAACGAACTAGGCACACACGTTAGCTGCTCCTGTACTAACCTAAAGGGCCAAGACAGGAATTACCACTCATTGAAATTTTCCTCACATATAGCAAAGCGCTTTTCGGCCACCAAGGAGAGATGATCCTCACTGGATCCTTCTGGCACATAGGGAGGAAATGCATTGTTGTAATGAATGGAAGAGAGGGGTTTCTGCGCCACAGCCGCACAGGGCTTGGCCCAGGTCATCGCACACTTCCCAGAAGGTTTAGGGGACTTCCACGGGAAGCCCACGAACTGGCAAAGAACATTCTACCTCTTCAGGAAGCAAGCAGTAAACTCCAAGCATCACATCTGTGGCTGCCCAATTCCTTCTCTAAACCCCACTCCCTAATCGCTGGAGCTGTAGACACAGAGAACAGTTTATGACCAGTGTGAAGGCTTTATGAGCAATAGAGATCAAAGGTACATATCAAACCATCAGTACATATACCCGTATGCACAGTTTATGACCAGTATGAAGGTTAATACAAGCAAAAGATAACAAAGGCACACATATCTATACTCCTTGACTTCGCGATTCTACTTCTGGGTAATAAATGTGAACATACAGGTCATTATTGAAGTTTTTGAAATGGTGAAAGGCTGGAAATAACTCAAAAGCCCATCAGTGAGGAAACGGGTTGAATAAATTATGGTATACCCACACAATAGAATTCTATGTAGTGGTAAAAAGGAACAAGGAAACATTTTAGGTAAGGCCACTGAAAGCTTCTAAGACATACTGTTATGTTAAAAAGGAAGGTGTGGCACATGTGGATTATCTTGCTACTATTTGCATTAAGAAGAGGGAAAAAATTTAGAACACATGTACATTTGAATTTTCTAGTTATGCAAAAAGCAACTGAGAGGACACATACAAAACAGACGGAGTTGCTACCTCGGAGCAAGTTTAGAGATAGGCAGATGGAGGATGAGTATCGGAAGTAGACTTCTCACTGACAGTGATGATAAAAAGACCAGCTAAGAAGTAAATATTAGCTGTCAGTAAACAGAAAAGATGTTACTGATTCAGAAGCTGATAAAAATTTTAGGTGTTCTTTCCCTCAGAACGATACTGTGACCCGTTTAAAAAAGCATGTCATTACCTCTGTTTACAAACAGCTCTAGTTTTCTAATGTATTAGTCCTCCTCCACAGACACACTGCTTGTCACAGGACTCCCCTCACCTCTCATGTGATGTGTTAAAGACCTAGAGTGTTACAGGCAAGGCTGCGGGCTGACAGGTACTCCCCTTATTTCTATTCTGCATGCAGAATCTTAGGAAGCTGTCTTTTAAATTTTGAGTCTGTGCATTTAATGTCCATAATAATGATACTTTTTTATACATTGTTTTTATTTGTTTTTTAATTTTCTAATTATAGTTAATATTCAATATTTTAATTTAGTTTCAGATATACAGCATAGTGCTTAGACATTTATATAATTTGTGAAGTGGTCCCCCAATATTTAATACTTTTTAAAACAATTTGAACCAGTGACTATCACCTATTAAGAGCTTTTAAAAAAACTGATGATAAGGCCTGTCACCAGGAAAATAGCAAACTCTAAATCCAGCTCCAGTTACTGTCTAGAAATATATCTTCTCTTTTTTATTACAGCTTGAAGGAAGAACTTCTGGGTTATATCATGACATGCAAATTAGCACCTTGCTACTATTCATATTTTACCCTTTGTGAAATAGCTATTTTATGTCTTAATAGTTATGTCAGGAAGTCACCCAAAAAGATACAGAATCATCTTAACCCATTAAAGAGGGTCAAGATCTCCCTTGGAATAATATCCTAGCATGGCACTGAGAACCATGGTCTCTTCACAGAGAGCAAGCCCTGAATGTGGCAGGAGTAAGTTCAGGACCACCACCAGTCTGTATGAGCGTTAGAGCGAAATGCAAAGTGAAGTTCATTTCTCTAAATATTTCACATCTAACAACTAATCAATCTAACACACTTGTTCTGTTGGACGAAGATACTTTACTGTCACCTACCAGAACATTTTTTTAATAATAAACCTTAAACTCGAGATGAGATGGCATTCCCTGGGGTTGTACAATACACAGCTGCCCCACCACACGGGGCAGCCCTGAGCACGTGGTGTCCAGGGGTCAGGCACTGCCCCCAGCAGCAGCACGGTCGCTGACAGGCCAGTGTCACTACTACAACTCTCAGGTTGGCTTGCCACACTTTACAGAGTTGGCTGTTAAGGAGACGATTCAACCTAAATAGTTTCGGGTAATTTATTACCTACACATATGTGAGGTCAGCATTGGGTCAGCTCCTCATATCCCTAGTCCCACGGGATGAGACCAAATCAGGGGGACCACATGACACTGAGGCGGTAACTCCAAACTAAAGCCAAGCACCTTTATAGCGTGCAGCCACATTAGGGGACTGAAAGTCCTGTGCTTAATTGACATAAAGGAAAATACTGTGGGGATCTCCAGGTAGGAGGGTGGGTGATGGCAGTTCCTCTCAAGCCACCTCATCTTCCTTCGTTTCAGAAGGAATCACACGGCTTCCAACCAAAACTTGGGCCAGACTGCAGTTAAGCTTTGCCTCATGGCCTGTGTGAAGACATCACCAGGGTGCCAGGAGGGGGTTGTTCCCCTACACTGATGAAATATGGCTGAGTTCAGACATTTTGGTAACTCAATGGACAAGAGAGACCAGGAGGGAGGAAGTAAAGAGCCTAAAACAAATAGAGCCTATTGCCAAGGGACAGGTTTTGATTCTCAGGAGGATTTGTGCAATTGCTTGCAAGAAGACTCCAGTTCTCTGCATTGCTCATTGGTGGGAGTCAGGGAGAAGGTGGCTTTTAGCTAGAAAGGGGATAGAAGACAGACCAAAACAACAGCCTATCACAGCCCCTCTGCTTGTTCCTTAAAGGTCTTCCACTTCAGCAAGATGATACTGCCCAAAACAATGCCACTGCTTTTGTTCCTGGTCTCCCAGATAGTCATCTGCCTCATATTCACCCATTTTTACAGCTTCAACTTCAGCTCCCCATCTACGAGGGAGGGGCTCAAGACCACGCACGTCTTGGTCCTGTCTTCCTGGCGCTCTGGCTCTTCTCTAGTGGGGCAGCTTTTTGGGCAGCACCCAGATGTCTTCTACCTTATGGAGCCTGCCTGGCACATCTGGATGACCTTCACACATAGCACACCATGGAGGCTGCATATGGCGGTGCGGGATTTGATACGTGCCATCTTTCTGTGTGACATGAGTGTCTTTGATGCCTACATGGAACCTGGTCCCCGAAAACAGTCCAGCCTCTTCCAGTGGGAAACCAGCCGGGCCTTGTGTTCCTGGCCCGCCTGTGATGTCTTCCCGCAGGATATGATCATACCCCAGGCTCACTGCAAGCTCCTGTGCAGTAAGCAGCCCTTTGAGGTGGTAGAGAGGGCCTGTCGCAACTACAGCCACGTGGTGGTCAAAGAGGTGCGCTTCTTCAACCTGCAGGTGCTCTACCCACTGCTGAGGGACCCTTCCCTCAATCTGTACATTATGCACCTGGTCCGGGACCCCCGAGCGGTGTTCCGATCCCGAGAACACACCAGTGGGGATCTCATGATTGACAACAAAATTGTGACGGGGCAGGAGTGGCAGAAACTCAAGGAGGATGACCGCCCCTACTATGTGTTGCAGGTCATCTGCCAAAGCCAGCTGGAGATCTATAAGGCTGTGCAGACTTTGCCCAAAGCCCTCAAGCAACGCTACCTGCTCATGCGCTATGAGGACCTGGTCCGGGACCCGCTGGCCCAGACTGCTCGAATGTATGAATACGTAGGGTTGAAATTCTTGCCCCACCTCCGGACCTGGGTGCATAACATCACTCGAGGCAAGGGCATGGGTACTCACGCCTTCCTTACAGATTCCAGGGACGCCCTCAAAACCTCCGAGGCCTGGCGCTGGTCTTTGCCTTACGAAAAGGTTTCTCGGCTTCAGAAAGTCTGTGGTGACATCATGAAGTTGTTGGGCTACCGCCTCGTCAGATCAGAGCAAGAGCAGAGGAACCTGTCACTGGATCTTCTGTCTGCCTGGAACCCCGCTGGGTAATGCTATGAAGAAGACTAGGAGTCTCCACTCAACACCAGCCTCAGCCATGTTAACTGAAGGCTGCTTCTAAACCTTAATCATCCATATTTTGCCACGTATAATGAGCTCCCATGGATAATGCACACCCACGTTTTTGTGTGCATTATAATGGGATTATTATACCCATTACTATGCCCATGCTATATAATCATTAAACCCTCAAAAATTTGGGCAAAAAAGTGCGCATTATACACAGCAAAATATGGTATGTCTCCGCCTGTGTATACGTGAGCACAAGTTGTGTCCACACACGCTCAAGCTGAGAAATCTTTATAGCTCTACTCAGGTCTAGAAAAGAGACTCAGTAACCTTCTGTGAGCAGCACATTCCACCACTGAAAAGGGAGTACTTTTCAGTGGTGGGAGTCAGGGAGTCACTTTCTCTTCAGTGGTGGGAGAAGGTACTGCCACCTTCTCTTCTTGGTCTCCCTGTGTGTACTTCAGAGACTTCATGGCCTGGGGTCCTATTTGGCACTACACAGTACCAGTGGAGTAAATCCATTAATTTCTCTGCCCATGTACTGCCCAGTGGGAAAGGGGAAAGAGAGGAAAAATTAGGGAAATGGATCTTTCAGCACAGATCCCATTAGTACATTCCACAGGGACGTGAACTCTGAGCCCTGGGAGCTCCCAGTGGATTCAAAGAGGGAATGGGGAACAGGGCTGGACGCTTACACATGAGTCTGGCCATCACAATTATCCATTATTACAAATATGAAACAAAATCTCTGCACAACAGAGCAAGCTCTTAAGTTCACAGGGTGGCTGGGCCTGATTTAGATGTCACTTCTCCTCACTGTTTTCTTACTACCTGGAAAATTTTGACCTGTGAAGCTTCTGTTAAGGTTAAAATTCCAAAATAAGATTGTGTTTGGAATGTCCCCTTTGTGTGTTCTAATTTTCTTAACAGTGAATGCTCATTCTTAGAGGACCCTAACCTAAGAACATAATCATCTTCATATATCTTTTTCTTTTGCTATTATCTATCACCCACACATGGAAAAATTACCAAGACAATGTTCAATGTCAGATGACAAAGTCTAAACTGATCAACACTAATTGATACATTGTCCTCTTAAGAAGTTGTAGAGAGTAGATAACTAGCAACTAAGCCCTTTCTTGTGTGAGGCATAAGTTGAAATATTACCATATGCATCAATCTAGGGTCTGGGAAAAGATTTCGGGTTCTACCTCAGTCCTGGTATAGTAGGTGCTGTTTAGCTCTTCCTGATCACCTCTCCTACCAAGAAGGGATGTTTCTCCCAGTTTTTGCAACATCCCCCAGATCTAGTTGTGTATTACCATCAGTTAAAAATTTATTTTGCCATGGCTTACCTTAGATTTGCTGGAATAGGAATCTCCCAGGGCGAGGGATGGGAAATAAATACATATATATTGCAGGTGATCCAGGTGACTCTTCCACAGCCAGCCTGGCAACAGTATAGCCTGCCCTGGACAGCAGCACTGTCGGCGTTCTTGCTCCAAGACAGGTGACTTTCCATGACATGCCAAGTACCTATACCAGTCACTCCTGACACTGGTGCTGTCCTCAGGCTGGAAGGAACAGGAAGGTCTATATCTGTCTGGAATTCCATGGTTCTCTGAGTCCTAACTTTTTAAATAGTTCATTTTGTCCAAACCTGAGATAATGTCATTTCATCTTTCCTTGTGTTCCCACTCCCACTCTGACATGGTCCTCACATCACAAAGCTCCTTAAACGTCAGATAGGGTCTCTCCCCGTCTCCTCTGCCAAGTAGCTTTTGGGCTTATCGTCACCAAAGACGGTTGAGTAAGGTACCTTTGCCAGCTGGGTCTTTGAAGTTCATTTATATGGGGCTTTAAAGGAGTGAATTTATTCTAACATCCAATCCCAAGCCACTCTAGACACTCCTCAAGAGCCTAGGATCTCCCAGGCAAATGCTCTTGCCTCTACAAACATAAGACAGTGTAGCATAAAATCACGCTATATCACCTCTTTAAAAATCCAGTGTTGAGAGCTACTTAGTGAGCAATGGAACAGTCTCCTGGCCATGTGTTCTGGTGGCCGACGACACTGGATTCAGTGATGAGAGTGGCAGTACACCCGCCGTGGGGTATGGGGAGTCTGGGGAGCGGAGAACCTGTGAGGAGCGTAGAAGATGTTGTTCTGGGAAACAGCCTTTCTGATTTGGAGACATCTGTTCCATCCCCAAATCCCAGCAACAGAGAAGGCATCTGCTTGTCTCCTCAGCCTATTTAGCTACATGGGACCTGAGGACGTTCAAACATAGATGAGGGAGGAATTTGATCCAAATTTCTCAGGGCTAGTATTCAGATTTGGGGAACAAGGTCTCTTGTGTCTAGATCAAGCATAATGGCCTCAACTGCATCATTTCAGGAAGGAAATTCATGGTTTAAAAAAATCATACTGGGTAACTACCCTAAGCTCTCCACTTTGGGGAGGGAAAGGAATCAAACATTGCAAACAGTTTTTTTCGGAGGGTGAGAAAGATAGTTTTGAAACAAAGGGGCTTTGACTGTAATTTACTGATACTATGTGGCTTCACTTTCTATACGAGAACAATTGCTAAGTTTTTAGTAAATGTTAATCAAAACTATTCTTTCACCTTATGAATAGTAATTATGGAGAGAGACGAGAAGGTTGAATCAACTTCTGTTATTTTTGTGCAAAAATCTGCCATTATTTTGTCTATAACATGTATTTCAGAAAAATGGTTTATAATTTACTATGTGATTTAAACCCAAGCTAAATATAAATTAATTTTACTATGCACATTATCATGATTTCTATTAAATTACTTTCACAGACCAGCAAAGCAAAATTAAAAATGAATATATGTGAGTGACATAGGCCAATTAACAATAAATCTCTGATAATCATTAGCTGGGGATCCCCAATACCCTGGGATTTCTGCTGAGGGCTATGCCCCTCTTATGCATAAAATATTCCCAGTCATCCAGAGAAAGGTTCTTTTTTAAGTACAGTATGGAGGAAAAAGTAATTTTAAGTAACCAGAGTAAACAGATTTGAATACAGCATTTCAGTTAAAGGGTTTCTTCATTCATTCACACGTTTAATGGACATCTACTACGTGCCGAGGAATGTCTGAGATGCTACAGACACAGCGCCAAACAACAGGAAAAGCCCCTCCTTCCGTGCAGCTTATATTTCAGTTGTGCCATCTCTCCCACCTGGAATACCCTGTTCTGTCCCACCCCAATTTCTCCGGCTCATTTTCGTGATCCCCCAGTTCGCAACGAAAGCACCTCCTCTGGGATTTTTCCTGCTTTTATCCTTAAGCCTCTATTGAGTGTCACTTATACAGGCTTTCTACTATCATAAAATTATCATACTATAATAAAACCCTCCAATTTACACATTTGAGCTCTTTGAGGGCAGACAACTATCTTATTCACTCTACTATAACCAATGCCTAGCACAGCTCCTAGCACACAGCAGGCACTCAATAAATATTTGGTTAATGAATGAAGCGATCTCGTCTGCATTTTCATAAAGGGCTCATTCTTTATGTAATACTTAGATAAAAGGCCAATCACAGAATCTTCTATTCTGAGAAACACAGTGATGTTTAAAGATTCAAATAAGAATGAACTGACATTTAAAAGTTTCCTGTTTGAGAAAGAAGGGAAGTTGAATCTTAAAGCCCACAGCTCAGAAGGGCTGAGTCAAGGGGGGTGGCAGGTGGAAAGGGAGGAATAAAGCAGAGATTCGAGAATTAGGTTGACTAGTATTTCTAACAGTGGTATTACCGTGGCAAGAGAAAATTGTGTTGGTTTTCTGAGGAGCTGCATGTGTTCGTAGGGTACAGCATGTGAACTCACGAAGTGCCACCTGGAAGCATTTGGCAAATATTTGCTTACTGATTGCCTTTCAATTGGTTTTTAGCCAAATCTCTGAGCAGAGAGTGTCTGGCTTGCTTTTTATTGCCTCTCCACCATCATGTTGGCAAAGTACAGCTAAAGGAGTGGCCTAGGAGAATAGTCACCTTTGGTTCTTTCTTGTCTTTCACTGTCAACATCCTATTCATCAGCAAAGCCTGTCAGCTTGACTTCCAAAATATACCCCGAATCAGACCACCTCTCCCCGTCTCCAATGTTACAGTGTGCATCCAAACCAACGTCAAATGTCACTGAATTGCTGACAGAGCCTCCTAGTCGCTTTTTGTCTCTTCCTGCCCTCCACAGTTCGCCTTCCATTTACTAGCCACAGTGACCTACCTCGAGGGTAAATCAGACGCCAATTCTTCGCCTCCAGTCCTCCAGTAAATAGCCCAGGTGACTGTACATTGGAGAATGGACCCAAAAAGTGGTAAATTCATATCATGCAATAATGTTCAGCAATAAAAAGAAATGAACTGCTGATTCCTCCAACATGACTGACTCAAAAGCATCAGGGTAAAAGTTTTACAGGGAAGAGTTTATACTGTATGGCTTCTTTTTTACACAGTTCCAGAACAGGAAAGACTAACATGGTGGGGAAAAATCGTAACAGTAGTCACCTCTGGGGGATGCCTCTGGGGGACAGGAAGTGGTGGTGATTGACTGGGAAGAGACCTGAGGGAACTTTGTTGGGGGCAGGGGGAATGCAAATGCTTTATATCCTGACAGGAGTGTG
The DNA here is from genome assembly GCA_028533065.1 of Trachops cirrhosus. NCBI lineage: Eukaryota > Metazoa > Chordata > Mammalia > Chiroptera > Phyllostomidae > Trachops > Trachops cirrhosus. Next base: position 16,863,620 of record CM052550.1, read on the forward strand.
GGTTGCCTAGATGCATAAATTTTTCAGAACTCAATGACTGTGCACCTAAGATTTACATATTTCATTGTATACAAATTTTACCTCAAAATTAAAAAAACTGCAAACAAATACTGAATTCTACTTTGTAAGTTATATAAATGTCTAACTACTACACTGTACACTTGAAACTAATATAATATTGAATGTCAATTGTAAGTAAAAAAATTCTAGTTAATGGCACATATGCTGGAAAATTTAGAAGTTACTGATGCATATAACTTGCTCTGCAATGCATCCAAAAACACAGCAGAGTGAATGATTCATAGGTGGATAGATATACAATAAAATAACTATAACAAAATGTTGATAGTAGAATATTGGTAAGGAGAAAATGAGTATCCACTCTGAAAATCTTTCAATTTTCTTGTTTAAAATTTTTCATACTAATTTCATGGGGGAAATAAAAACCTCTAGGGCCACCACACTTCTGGAATGGCAGTGTGAGGAGCCCATCTGACGCTTTCCCCACCGAGAGAAACATTTAACTAGAGAAAATTATGAAAACCAACCACTTACAGTCCCTGGATATTGTCCTTTGAGTAAACAGCATCTGGAGAAACACGCATCCAAGAACACTCAGCAGACCTTGATCAGAACAGAAAGAGTCTGTGACATGTGAACCACCGCCTGACCCCATCTCTTCCCAACTCTACGTGAAGGAAGTTCTGCTCCAGGCAGGGTGGCCAAGAAGACAGGGCTCCCTCTCCCCTTAGCTCCCAGTTTAGGATTTTCACCCTAGGAGTGTCAGGTGGCCAGCATATCAGCTCTTTTTCAGGCAGAAGACTGGACTAGGACTTCTGTCCCAAACCCACCCCCCACCTGTAGGGCATGAGCTTCACCTAGGCACAGAGAGCTGAGGATGTTGGGCTCCAAGGCCTCCACCCTAGCTCACTCATAGATTCTGTGCCAGGAAAGGCGAACTGAAAGATTAGGGGCTACCATTCACATCCAGTGCCCTACTTGTGGAGCAAGGCAAGTGTGTCATTTCAGAAGAAGTAGACTATAATCCCTGCTCTAGGGGGTGGGGAGGGGGAAGAGGGGAAGAGAAGAGAGAAAAAAAGGAAAGGTGGTAAAGATTACAATATGGAGAACCAGTGTCATTTGAATTTTTTAAAAATTTAAAATAGACTTTATTGATTATGCTATTACAGTTGTCCCAATTTTTCACCCTTTGCCTCCCTCTTCCTGGTACCCCTCTTCCCCCAGCAATTCTCCCCTTTGTTCATGTCCAGGGATTATGCATATAAGTTCTTTGGCCTCTCCATTTCTTATACTATTTTTAACATCCCCCTGTCTATTTTGTACCTACAATTTATGCTTCTTTTTTTTTAAAGATTTTATTTATTTACTTTTAGAGAAAGGAGGGAGAAAGAGAGGGAAAGAAACATTGATGTGTGAGAGATACATCTATTGGCATATGCCCCAACTGGGAATGGAACCAGCAACCTTTCAGTTTGCAGGCCAGCACTCAAGCCCCTGAGCCACACCAGCTGGGGCCAATTTATGCTTCTTAATCCCTGCACCTTTTCCCCCACTCTCTCCCTTCCCCCTCCCAGCTGAAAACCCTCCAAATGATTTCCATATCTGACTCTGTTCCTGTTCTGCTTGTTTGCTTAGTTTGTTTTTTAGATTCAGTTGTTGATAGTTGTGAATTTGTTTCCATTTCAATGGTGATAGTTTTGATCTTCTTTTTCTTAAATAAGTCCCTTTAACATTTCATATAATAATGGCTTGGTGATGATGAACTTCTTTAGCTTTACT
>CM052550.1:16865919-17094574 GCA_028533065.1 Trachops cirrhosus
TCCTTGGTTGTCCGACTTCCATAAACTTCAATTTTCTGTCAGTTCTGGTTGTTATTTTGTTTCTATATCTTTGTTGTCCCTATCTTGGTTGTGCGAGGAGGCACAGTGCGTCTACCTATGCCTCCATCTTGGCCGGAAGTCCAGAAGTTGACTAATATTTGTGGATGAAATGAATCGATGTGACTTTCCCCTCTTTTGTATCATCCCTGATATACTCTGTTTTGTTCCTTAAGTGTGTATTTATCTTGTCTCCCCTACTCTTAAGGAACTGAGTCTTACTCACTTTGATATGACCCTCAGGCCATCTTATTCACTTTGCTATGCCTGGCACAATGCTTGGTATGTAGTTAACAGCAAATATTAACAACAATAGGAAGAGCCATCATTTCAGTGATGACTATGAGCCAAACACTGTATTAACTATTTATAGCTATTACCTCACTATATACTTAAATGGGAGGACACAACATTTATAGGAATACACCTGGTCATGAAAAGGACCTTCTATTATTAGTTCCACTTTACAGCTAAGGAAGTCGAGGCCTAGAGAGGTTAAATAAGTTGCCGAAGGTCACGTTGCTAAGAAGTGGCATTACAGGAAGTGCAACTCTAAATTGCATTAGACTGGTAGTTTTCAAACTGTGGTCAGGCACCACTGGGGTCCCCAAGACCCTTCAGGAGCTCTCTATGCTCAAAACCACGGGTGTGTGTGTGTGTTCACAGTGGTTTTCTTGAGGCTACGTGCTATGCAATGTCAGGCACTCTCAATGCAGAAGCAGAGATGAGAATCCAGCTATTTCCTATTAAGCCAGGCATGAAAGAGATTTTTAAAAATGTACAATAATGCCAGTCTTCTCTCTTAATTTTTTTTCTGTTTTGGAAAACATAGTTATTTTTCATAAAAAAATTTTAACATGTAATGTCTTTGTTTTGTTATTTAAAAGTAAGTCAATTATTTTATTTAAAAGTTATTGTTAATTTCTAATATGGTAAATATTGATACATAAAGCTCACATAAAATTTTTTTTGGTTCCTCAATTTCTTTAAGAATATTACAGGACCCTGCAAACAAATTGCTTGGAAATAGATGTGTTTGATAATATTTAAGCTTCTTCAGCTCTACAATGTAAGGGTTTTCTGTTCATAAAGCAGTTTATGTGACTTTTGGAAGTCAGGGACAGGCGCTTAGGATCATTAATGGGTCTCTGGGGTCAGCTCATAAAAGAGGGGTGGTCTTGGGCCCCACTTCAATGTAGAACTTTTTGTTCTACCTTGTTTGCCTGGCTTGGTTACCTGCATTTATTCTGATCTAGCTGCTCTATATGGACTTCTGGAAAGCCCCATTGCTGTCTCGGGCGCAAGCCTAAGTCCCAGTCTTGGCTCACTCTCCCAGACTCATTATTTTCATCCCTTTGTCCTTCGGCCTCTTTTATGCTTCTGTGATGTTTAGCTTTTACCCGAATACACCCTGCTTCCCACTTTCTATACTTAGTCTTTGTAACAAAGGTCATACAAGAACACCCAAACGCTTCCCATACTACAAATTAGCCCCAAGTTGTTTATTTTATGTTGCCCTCGGCACGTACAGGATTACAACAGACTTCCCGCTTTAAATTCTTCCTCATTGATTGTCTCTGGGGAAAGGAACAGGGTGGCAGGAGAAAAGGGCCAGGAGGGGAACACTCTTTTGTAATACCTTTCGTATTACTAGTCAAAAAATAAACTAAAACTTTGATTCAAATAAAGCAAAAAAAAATTATCTGCTGAAGTGTAATTATTTCTGAGAACTTCCCTGTCTGCCTGGCAGCAGCGTGTCTGGGGGGATCACCTTGCCGGGTGGTTGCAGAAGTAGGAAGTCTGCCACGGGTACCTGGACAGTGAAGAATGAGTGTGTGTTTTAAAATGAAAGTGCCTTTGGGAACTTCAGGTTTTTATTTTTTCCCCTTCAGTTAACTGAGCCATAGTTTGGTGGAATAGGCTAAGAATATTAATTGGCCTCTCATTTTAAGAAAACGATTTTTTTGAAAAAATCTGCATAAACTATGAATGTAGATATACTAGATATTGTATATACTATACATACTAGATAAACTTTATACTTTCTGTTTATTTGCTGGTATTTAATTGGTGATTGCTTTGGGCTCCACTTTCATTGTTTTCGTGATATTTGCCCACGCTGGTACATATGGAGCAAGGGGGTCAGTGCAGGTGTTATTCCCACCCAGGTCACTCATTTGCTGTGAGATCTTGCGCAAGTCTTGCCCTTGGTCTCCCCAACCCACAGCTGTCACAGAAAGGTAAGCCTTGCTTTTGTGGGATAGTTAGGAGAGGAGCACAGGACCCAGATAACAAAGTCTTTTGTCAAGTTAAAAGTCTCACTTGAGGTGGTGAACACAATACAGTATACAGATGATGCATCAGAGAATTGCACACCTGAAACCTGTATAATTTTATTAAACAGTGCTACCCCAATAAATTAAATTTAAAAAATAAATAAATAATAAAATGAATAAATCAGATCCAACTCAAAGGGGAGGAAGCCTTCATTTATTAGTGTACTGTTATATCCTTCTCATAAACATTTTATTCTTAAGAACAGTTAAAAGTCCTATTTAAAACCTAAGTAGTATTATTAACTATTCCTCATGATTAATTCTAAAAATACCATGGGAAGGGAATAGGAAACTAGATAGATTCTACTTTCCAGATTAGAACAATAAGGCTAAAGACTGTTCCCTAAATTCCAAACAAGTCAGTGATCGAGCCTCCTATATCTTTTTCCAGTCCAAGGAAATGTGCTTGAAGCCAGAGGTCAACAGTCAGTGGTCTTCAAGGAGGAACAGCGGCATGGATAGTCCCAAGGAAATCCATTTTCAGATTCTCAGCTTCATGTTTGGTCTCTGACAACAGGTCTGCTTGCTTATGCGCACTCTCCTTCCTGAAGCCCCTCTCATAATCTGCCCTGCTCTGGCTCTGCAGAAGGAGAGCACACTCTTAACTTGCAAGTCATTCATTTTCCATTGTCTTGGACTTTGGAAGAATTGGCCTGCACTGGGGTATTCTAATGCAGATATTGTGGTGTGGGGTAGAAATGACTTCACCTCTTCCGTCTCTAGTTTATTGCTGAAGAAAGTTTTGCTCCTAAAGCCTTTCTCCCTCCATATTTAAGGTAAACCAGCCCTGGCTGGTGTGGCTCAGTGGATTGAGTGCCGGCCTGTGAGCCAAAGGGTCACTGGTTTGATTCCCAGTCAGGATACAAGCCTGGGTTGCAGGCTGGGTCCCTGGTGGTGGGTGCTCAAGAGACAACCATGCATTGATGTTTCTCTCCTTTTCTCCCTCCCTTCTCCTCTCTCAAAAATTAAATAAATAAAACCTTAAAAAAAAAAAAAAGGTAAATCATTCCATTCATTATAGTCCGTTCAGTACTCAAGACAGGACATGTCTTTGGTGGAAAGAAAAGTAGTACCTCCAAAGGCATACAAGTTAATAATGCTGATTCTCTTCAAGGAAATTTAAATGTGTTCTGGAACTAACAAATTATTCAGATATACTGAATAAACTTGCCAACAAAAGTTTTAGGGGATTTCTTTCAGATTTTCTATGCATTAATCTGGTAGTTAATTAAGGTAGTTTTATCAAAACATATCATGAAATATTTATTCCAATAGCAGTAAATCTTCATATTATTTTATCTTACAAAATGTTTAATGATGTAAGGGCTGGACCAATTAGTGCAATATATGTATATATGAGGGGGATCCCCCCCAAAACAGAATTATCTTCTAGAGGGCGGGCCCCTTGTAGTACAGGCTTCCCCCACTAGGCAAGTGTTCTAGGAACCCCTCTGTAGTTGTGTGCCAGCTGGCATTGTTGTGAGAGGCTGTGTTCAGCTTCAGTGAATTTTTGTTGAAGACTCTTTCAATGTGTTTGCCCATTTCATGATGGGTGATTTACGCACACCTGCCCACACCACACCGCACTGAGTGTTCAGCAGTTTTTGACCAAAATGACCCCCGTGCCTCACCCACCATAGTCACCCCATCTCTTCCCAAGACACTTTTTTTTTGTTTCTCCAATGAAAAAAGTCCTCAAAGGGAAATGTTTTACCAATGGGGAAGAGGTAAAACAAAAAACAGCAGAAGCACTAAAAGGCATCAGAATCGACGAGTTTAAAAACTGTTTTGAGCAGTGGAAAAAATGTCTTGAGAGGTGTATTGCATCAAATGGAGAGTGCTTTGAAGGTGACCAAAGTTTAAACATGTAAGAATAAATACACAATTTTTAATAAATAAATTTCACTTTTGTGGATCCCTCCCCTTATACCTTTCTTTTTCAAAGGAGTTCAATCATGATGTCAGGCAAAGTTAGTAAATTCTGATTCTTAGTCATCATTCTATTTAATTATTTTTAAATGTTTTTCCCTTTTAATTTTATTTTTTAAATATTTTATTTATTATTTTTGGAGAGAGAGAAAGAAAGGGAGAGAAATACTGGGAGGCAGTAGTACATGCCTCTAACTGGGGGCCTGACCCACAAGCCAGGCATGTGCTCTGACTGGGAATTGAACCAGCAACCTTTCGGTTCACAGGCTGGTGTTCAATTCACTGAGCTACACCAACCAGGGCTCTATTTAATTATTTCCAAAAGCCAAACACTTGATACTGATATATGCACAAATCTAGATGAGGTAGCCTACTGCGCACCTAGGCTCTGTGGGATAGTCATTGCTCTTGGGCTACAAACCAGCACAGAATGTTAGTGTGCTGAATACTGTAGGCAATTGTAACGAAATGTGCCTAACACAATTGTAACACAAAGTGTTTGTGCATACAAACACATCTAAACATAGAAAATGTACAGTAAAAACCAGCATAAAAGATAAAAACGGCACACCTGCGTAGGGCACTCACAGACATGGAACTTGCAGGACTGGAAGTTGCTCTAGCTGAGTCGGCGAGGGAGCGGCGAGTGCGTGTGAAGGCTGAGCACGTTGCCGCACACCACGCAGACTTTACAGACGCCGTCCCACAGGCCCTCCCCCCTGCTCCCACCCGACGAGTCAGAACATCGGAGCCGCCAGTGCTGCCCCATGAACAGGGACGTGGGCTGGGCTGGCTGGGTCCCTGCGCAGATGACCGTGACAGACACTGTGAGCAGCGGGGAGTGCAAGGTGGCCTGAGGATCAGCAGGAATGACAAGTCTAGATGGAGAAGTACAGGACCACGGGGACTGTCGCGGCGGTGTGGTCTGGCTATTGCGTGTTGGGACCGTGATCAGATTAAGGAACTTTGTGGTATTCACTGAAAAAAAAGAGGGTCATTTAACATGGAGAGCGCACAGAACCGAGGACTCCATATTCTGATGTGGGAAGTTTGTTTGGGTTCCATTGACCCTGTCTGTCTGTCTGTCTGGCACAGAGGGCTCTCTCTGGCATTGACCTGATGGGAGAAGTAAAACTTAGCTATGCTTATATCCTCACAACCTGAAAACATTTCCAGAGCGCAGGGACACGCAGGCTCCACGCCACCACAGAAAGCTCTCACTCAGGTGGCAGCAGCACTTAACACTCGTTAAGGCAGCTCCTGTGGACCTGCGTCTTGGGTCCTCAGCGAAGAATGCACAGGACCCAAGACCCCGTGCAGCCAGGCACTCTGGGGACCGTCAGGCTAGACCTGGGAGGGCCCTGCGGGTGGGCAGCGCTGGGGGGGCAGGCTCCTCGGTGCTGGCGCGGGTCAGAGGCTGACGGGTGGGGATGTGATCGGCGCACTCAGAACTGAGGTGCCCTGAGTGAGAGGGCACCTGCCGTCAGGACCGACAGAGAACGCTCCTGTCGGAGAAAAACAGTCCCTCCTGCACCACACAGCCTTCTGCTTCTTACAGGAAATCCAGCTCTGTTATAATTTTATGAGACCATAAAATATGTGCCGTCCATTATTAACTAGAACTTTGTTATGTGGCATGTGACTGTACCACAATGTGTTTATTCATTCATCAGCTGATGGATACTTGGGCTGCTTCTGCGTTCTGACTGTTAGAATAACACTATGTGAACATAGATGTATAAGTATTTGACTGAATACCTGTTTTCAGTTTTTTTTGGTCAATACCTAGGAGCAAAATTGCTGATAATTCTGCTTAACTTTGTGAGGAACTGTGAAACTTTTCCACAGCCACTGCACCATTTTACTCCACCAGCAAAATGCAAGGGTTCCAATTTCTACACATCCTCGACACCTCTGGTTATTTTCCATTGTTTAAAAATAGCAGCTAACCTAGAGGTTTTGACACGCACTTCCATAATAATGAATGATGTTGAGCACCTTTGCATATACGCTTGTTGGCTTCAACTGCCTAGTTTTTTAAAAATTATTTCAGTGGGTGTGTAACCAACAATGTGTACTATGTGGCTCTAGATTTAAACCACTGTGTTTCTGGTTATCCAAACTGTCCCACTGTTCCCCAGTAGCATCTCGCTTTGGCCCTGAAGCTTCAGGAGAATTTGTCTCAGGGACACTTCTCCCTTCTAGAAGTGCAAAACTACAAAAATAAAAAACTTCCCTCTGAGTGGGTGGCTTGAGAGTCTGTGCAGACTGAAACTACAACTTATCAAACAAAATCTTTCTCTGCTACCTGCTAAATTAGCCCTCCTGTTTTTGAAGACATTATAAATGCTAAGCTTTCAAGTTTCTATGATGAAATTTGAATGTCAAAGTTAGCCGGCCCCTTGCACATAGTGAGCTTTTTCCAGGCTTATCTGTTGGTTTGACATGACAGCTAGAAGGGGCCTTCAGCTGTGCTGAGCCCTGATTCTCAGACTGAGTGGGAGTGCTCTGGGGAAGACAGTTCTGTGTCCAGCTGGAAGAAAGTGAGAAAATGAGATGGGGTCTGCGCAGGTGAAGCTGGGCTAGGCAGAGACCCGGGAAATGAAAAGACACACAGTCTCAGGACCCATGTGTCTGTCCTAGGACAGCAGGGAGCTTTCCGATCGTCACTCTGCCGTGGGTAGATTGCTAGGTCATTGAGGGCAAGAACAGCATCTTAGTCCTCTATCCCTAACTCAGAATCTGGTACATAGTGGGCACACATGATAATTGCTGAACTAGAATGTGCACTGGTGACATTCTGCCCCATGATGACTGTCGAGTCTCCTTGTCTCGATGGGAAATAGGAAGTAGATATCCTGGTTGCTGTGCTTGCTTAGTTCTCAGTCGTTTCTCTCCCTCTCGGTTTGACACACTTCAACAGCTCTGCATTACCCCCACCACTGTATTCCTAGGATCCCCAGTTTTAACATGAAATATTCACTGTATCCTTGATTGTTATTTCTAGAGTATTCCCTCTACTTCTTTTTATTTCTATTACATTCAAACTACCCATAGAAATGGCCATGCTTGGGACCTTAGAAGATTCACATCCAATCCTCTGTAGTAAAGAGGACTGTTGAATTTTTGTTGATAGGCCTCTACCCCAGATGTTTGTAGGTTTATCTGTGGTTATTTGTTGCCTCTCAGGAAGGTTCTTCCAGGCTTCCATGCAGAGGGTATAAAGCCTGGTTGATAGTGTTTGAGAGCCAGGTGAAAGAATAGGGTTGGGTCTGTGGTGAGGCATTGTGATGCTCCTCTGTTCAGTATGCAAACTTTCATTCATCACCTTGTTTTAAATCCACTGCTTTAATTTGGCCCTTTGCTATTTTTTCCCAGAGAATAAACCTCCTGTGGTACGGGGCTTGGGAGAAATCTCGGGGCTCTGCATGTGGGAATGGCACCTGCAGGTCCAATTGCTCCTTATACCTCTTCCCTTTGGCTGTCTCTGCCTTGCAAAGTACTGTATCTGACACGTAATTCCTGAGCCTTTCCACTGAGTGAGCCAGCTTGTTTCATGTTATTATACACATGTCCTAGCCACCCTCCTCTCCATTCCATGCCTACGAAAGGCTTCCAGTTTCCCTTGGTTACCACGCCTCTCTTCCTTTCCATCTTCCCAAACTGTTGACATCTCTCATACGTTTTCGTCTTTTTTATTCTCTTATCCTTGTAGCCTCTCATCCTTTTTGTACTTCTAGTGTCATGTTACGAGGTTCCAGAAATGCCTGTGTTCAAGTCACCTGTACTTAATAAGCAGCTGTTCTGTAAGCCCATCAGTTTCATGCACTATAATACTCTGCAGCTGTTAAATGGATTAACATATCTACATGTCTGGACCTGTGAAGTGGGCAATATTGAGAGTAAATGAAAAAAGAAAGTTGCAGTTGGTATGTATGATACTGTTTTCACTAAAAATTTTGTATATGTAGACACACAGACTTCCAGTCAAGAGGGCAGCATAGTAAACTCAGCTCACCTCCTCTCACAGCCACATCAAATTATAAGTAAAAGGTAGAACAACCATCACTCAGAACCATCAGAAATTGAGTTGAATGGAAGTCTGACAACTACAGAATTAAAGAAACCACATCCATCCAGACTGGTAGCAGGGGTGGAGAAGTGGAATGGGCTGGTCCCACATCCACGTGTGGTGGATAAAAATTCGGGAGGGCTATCTCGGAAGTGAGCAGTCCTAGATCCATACCAGTCTCCCTAGCTCAGGGTTTCAGTGCCAGGAATATAAGTCCCCATAACTTCTGGCTGCAAAACCAGCAGGGATTGAGTCAGTGTAAGAAAATTCTAGAGTCCCAAGCAGTACCACTTAAAGAACCCACACATGGACTTATTCAGATTTACTCCCTTTGCACTCCAGCACTGGGTAGCAGCTTGAAAGGCACAAGGGGCATAGAGGGAGGAACTGAAGTGTCTGGCATCAAGGTTGGAGCTGGAGGACAGTTTTCTCCCCGACAGAAAGACAGGCAGAGGCTACTGTCCCTTTTGGAGCCCTCCCCCTACAGAGCCTGCAGGCCAGTGCCTTATCTGAGACTCCATCGACCTGGCTAACACTGTTGGCCCTGCCCTGGAGATCCCCTGAGACTCTTTCCTACCCAATTGACAGACCCGCCCAAACTGTTAACTGTGACTTTTCCATATGAATGGCTGGTCTTGACTCATGCCTCACAGGTTCCTAAATTCTCTCAAGCAAGCAACAGCCAGCCTCAGTGAGCCCCCAGCCCCTGTACCTCTCGCAAAGGAGCTGCTTCTCCTATCTGAAACTGCTGGTGGCCTGTTCCCTGGGATGTAATTACAGTATTTGACTGTAGTTAATGATCCTCCTGAGCCACACCAGGATCAACTCATGATTAAGGTGAATAATAAGCACAAAACGTATTTGTGGAGATGTCCATTCCAGCATGTTGCAGAAAACCTAGGGTTCCTCACAAAAGCAGCTAACTCTTCTTCCTTTCAGCCACCTTCAACATCCAAGCCAATTCAAGACAATCAAATGTGGAGATATGGAAATTTTCCAGTTCAAACTCAACAGCACAGGGTTGAAAGGAATTTAGTTACATATTCAAGAATTCTGTAGCAACAGGTTCCTAGCTTTTATCCCGTCCCCAAACTTTGCTGCATATCAGAATCACCTGGGAAGGTTTTAAAACTCCCATGTCAAGGCTGAACCTGTACGTAGAGAACTGAACCTTGTAGGGTAAGTGGAGGCAGTCTGGCTTCCTCACCCAGGTGTCTGGGTAGCTAAGGGAAGCAGTGTTCCCATAGCCTTAGAGGGGCCTGATAACTAGTTTTCTTATAGTCTTGAGACTGGGTCTGATAAACTGTTTCCATAATATGAAGTGAGCTCGCATGCGCAGAATTACGTTATGTTACATAATGTTCTGGCAGTTTTCTGGCTTTGTTCCCCTCTAGTACTTAAACAGGTAGGGACTCGCTGCTGGGGGCAATGATGATGAGAGATACACAAGGGGACAGGTGCCACAGTGGGTGCCACGCTGGGGAGCAGGGGCCACAGCATGACATGCAGATAGATACTCAGCTTGCAGCGTTCGTGGCTCACCCACCCATGAATAAAGGCATGCCAGACAGCCCAACAGCTCCATGAATATTTTTCCGTCTGCACAAATACCATGAACCTGCCTGGACTGAAGGGTGGCAACACAGACCTTTAACAGGATTTCTCAACCATGGCCCTCCTGGCCTTTAGGACTAGATAATTCTTTGCTGTGGTGGGCGGGCGGGGGTGGGGGGGGAACTTTCCTGTACAATCTACGTTGTTTAGTACCGTCCCTGTCTCTACCTACTAGATGCCAGTTGAACCCTCTCCAAGTTGTAATAACCGAAAGACATTGCCCAGTGTTTCCTGGTAGGGGGAGCAGTTCACCCAGTTGAGAATCACTGCTGTAGGGGCCGGAACCCAGGCATCATATTTTAAAAATCTTCCTAGGTGATTCCAATGTGCAGCCAAGTTTGAGAACCAGTGCTCTGATGGAGTTTCCTTTGGGAAGTGCATCCTGATGGAAAGTCCCGGGAATTTTAGAGCGGGGTTTTGTAAACTGTGATTTACTGTTGATTCAGTAAGAATGGACCTATTCTGAGCTAGATGAGCAGTTCCACTCATCCTATCTAGTAAGAATATTTCTTTGTATCAAGGGGACTTTGGAAAACAAGGAGGATGTGAACCTTTTGAGAATCTATCTAGCAAAGCCAGCTGAGACTTTAACTTACAGAGAAAGCCTTGCAGAAAGTAGTGAAAGGGACCCAAGCTAACGAAAGGCCTAGCAATACTCGGTGACCCACAGGGTGTACCTTATTGGCGCCAAGATAATATCTACTGTTGACTGGAGGTAACCTGTGGGCCAGGGTCTTGTGCTGTGGGATCTGTTTACATGTCATTAAATAGGAAGACATCTAAGTTATTAACCATATGTTAATAATGTAATAGTTATAATAATAAATAGGTCTAGTTTAAGGAATAGACATGTCCATACTTCTGAAACCTGTTTTAAACCGAATTGGTCTACATAAGCATGTACACATTTTGAGTACATTCCCCAGTCCCACCGAGGCAGGAACTGCTATAGTTTGGCTCCCACCACACCCTTTCCATCCTCTTCTACTGTGGAAACTTGAAAACTAAATACTTGCCTTCCAGGTTCCTCTGCTGTGGGAATAGCCATGTAACGTAATTTTGGCCACTGGAATCCAGGCTCTGTGAGGACAGAGATTTTTGTTTATTTTGTTCTCTGCTGGTTAAAACTCACCAAATTTTACACTCTAAACACGTCCACTTTGGGTGGGTGGGGGTAGGACAGATGTTGTTTAAAGGTACAAACTTGCAACCAATAGTAAATAAACCTAGAGATCTAATGCACAGTATAGGGACTGTAGACAACAGTATTGTATTATAATCATCAAACTTGCCAAGAGACTAGAACTTAATTATTCCAAAACTAAAAAGAAATGATAATAGTAACATGATAAAGGTGCTAATTACTGTCACAATGGCAATCATATTACAAAATAGAAATGTAAATATATTAACATGATATACATCTTAAATTTACACAATGTTATATGTCAACTATATTTTAATAAAAACTGTCCAGTTTATGTACCTCAATTTTATTTCAGTAATGTGAAAAATAAGAGAACAAATTGTTAAGAAGATTAGAAGACAAACTGCATATTGAAAAAAAAAAAATTTCTTAGCCTTCAGGAAGCTGAGGTGAGAATCCTGAGAAGAAGGGAGACACCAAAACCCTGTTTCTCTCAAGTTCAGGTACATTGCAGAGCCACCTGAGATTTATCCTGCTAACACTAGATGTCAGCCTTGTGCAAAAGTAGCTGACCCAAGGGAGTGCTATTTAATACTCAAGGCTGGTTCAGGCTGTTTAAGTGTTTAAAGTCGGTTCATCGCCACTCCGTGCGAGAATATGATTGCTGTGGCCTCATTAAATCTCCCTGAACCTTGATTTTTCTCTTGTTTATGATTCATTCTACATCCCTTGTGCCCAGTACTGCTTGGGGCCAAGCTTGAAGGAGAAGAGGGCGCTAGACTCAGTGCTCTTGGTGAAGAGCATTCCTGTGCAGTTGTTTCCACGTCTAGGTCTTTTCCAGGGCCCTGTGCTTGCTTCTCCCTGGAGGCCTCACAGCTGCAAGCTCTGTTACACAAACCTGAGCTGCAAGGACAGCAACCCAGGGATGGGGAGCACCAGGGAAGTGTCTGCAGATGGTGCTGCCAGGCACACACAAGAAGGGGAGAGGCGAGGGGTCCAGCCAATGCCCGCCTCCAAAGGAGCTGTCTGCACTTTTAGAGCGGGAAGCCTCCTGGGTCCCTTCACCGAAAGCTGGGGCTTCAGCCAAGGCTGTTGCAGTGTCTAGCTGTTTTGGAGTGTCTTAATCTACCAGTTTGGTACAAGAAACCATCATAACACACAGAAGTTAATGTCCCCAAAGTCTTTAATTATTCCTGGACATTGGCCAGAAACTGTGGAGGAAGCACGTATTGTATCTGAACCATAAGAGAATGATCAGTGAGAAGAGGCCTCACATATTTAATTTGTTGCATAAGTAATGTAGGAATTTCTGTTCAGGATAGTGTAGTTCACAGGTACATGAGGCTTTTGTCCACAGTGAAAAGAGCAAGCCCCCTCCGGGCATTAGAAACAGAAACTCCCCTGTTTGGAGGGCCATCTAGGTAAAGGCAATCACCCTGTTCACAGGCTCATTTACCCTTAGGCTTACAGAAGATAACCCAGTATGTCTCATCCATTTTCTGCACTGATGCTTTTGAGAATATTTTAACCTATTTACATCTATTGCGACACATTTTGGTCTGATATCTCCCATCTTCAGTGCTTTTGGTTTTTAACAGTCACTTGTGTCCTATTTTGTCCCTTTTGCTACACAGACTCTGCTTTTGCTCTTTTATCATCCTTTGTTATTTTTGAAGATACTTCTGTTTTTACTTACTAGCGGTACTATTGAGATTGAAAAAATTTTAAGATATATTTCAGGTGTGGAAAAATATAGAGAATAATAAGCACCTATGTACTTTCCTTCAGCTTCATATCTGAACATTTTACCATGGTGGTTTTACATTTTCAAGGACTAAAGCATTACAGATGGAACTGAAGTCCCCTGTACTGAATTGCATTTCTCTCCCTGTGGCTCCAGAAGTACTTACCACCTGAATGTGGTGTTAATTGTACCCATAGATGCTTTAAAACTTGTGATATATGGTTATTTCCATAAACATCATAACATTATTTTTGCATGTTTTGAATTTGTGTAAATGGTATACTCGATGTATCTATCCTTCTGCAGCTTACTTTTAAAATTCAACATTGTGGAAATGAGATTTAACCACATAGCTCAAGTTTATTCATTTTCAGTGATGTTTCAGATAGTATATCATTGTGTGAGATATACCTCAGCTGACTTAGCTATTGTCTTAATAATGGACATGTAGGTTTGTAGTTTTTCAGTTGGCGCAGTCCAGTGAGCAGAGCTGGCCAAGTGCAACCATAATGAGTCAATCCCTAAATACCAGCGCTCTTGAAGGCTGGCCTCTGTCTTCCTCCACCTCAGGCGAAGATTAAGACGCAGTGCCACTGTAGGCCCCTTGGATAGACTGCAGCTTCCTCCTCGGAGGGGTTGGGGCATGGCTGGGGGGAAGGGAGAACCGGACAAGCACCAGCATGCTGGAAGAGCAGAGAAGCAGGGTCCCGCCCGCCACGTGAGGGGTGACGCACTTTCTGAGCGCTACCCGTCCCCAGCCCCAGGTGAGTGCTGGTGGAGAAGTGGTTTTCAGCGTTCTAGGTGGGCGGTGCCTTGGGTTCCCAGGGATCTCTGCGAGGTGGACCTGGAAGGGAGGTGGGCGGGGGCGCGAGGTACAGGAGAGAAGCTGGTCTACAGGGTAGTCCTACCCTTGCCTGATTCCTTCGCACCGCCTTGGCTGCAGCCTGTGGGAAATGGGGACTGGGTGTGGCTGCCGGTGGAAGGTGTGGCCCAGGGTAACAGGCAGGCCACAGTGCAGTCCATTACCCCAGAGCGCCTGCTAAATGCGGTGTAGTTCCAGGTTCCGGGGATGCAACTGTGAATAAGACAGATTCGGGTACTTTCAGCCTAATGGGAAAGTCTGTGTTAATAAGTCTGACCAATCTCTCTCTGCCCATGCTCATAGCAACCCCATCGTTTGGGGGCAGTAGACCATCGTTCTGAAAGTTCAGGGACTTGCGTGGCCTGGCATCTTGCAGCCTCCTCACCCTAGGTCTTGCAGGACACTCCCCTTGTCTCTGTTACAGGCTCCTTGGCCTTGCACTTCTAAAACATGCAGTTCCTTTAGTAAAGCTTCTCCTCTTTGTCCTCATTAATTCCATTTCTTAAGTCTTCCTCCGCTAGGGCAATGGTCCCCGGTTTCTGTGGCACATGGGTGTTCAGAGCACCACAAAATCTCTTTTCTAACACGTAATGCAGTTGTAACCTCACACTTCTTTTAGTTACATGAGAACAAGATTTTTTTCCACTCAGTGTTTGAATCCATGGTGCCCGCCATATTGCACTGCACAGAGGCAAATATATTTCCAGCCATCACACCGCACTGCCCTTCCTTCTCCACAATCAGTTTGATTGGTTTCTACAAAAGTTCTTGCTAGGTTTTTGACTGGACTGCTTTGAATATATAGGTCAATTTGGGGAGAATTGACTCTTAACAATACTGAATTTTTCAGTCAATGAGCATAGTATCTGTCTCCATTTATTAGGTATTTTTTCATTTCTTTTGTCGTCTTTTTGTAGTTTTTAGCATGCATATCTTGGACATATTTTGGTAGGTTTAGACCTAAGTAATTCATGGGTTCTTTTCATGTGCTGTTGTAAATGTAAAAATTTATTAAAATTGTAGGAAATTTTATTGCTGGAAATTTCAGTTTCTAACAATTGATTTTTTTTTGTACCTTGACTTTAATTCTGTGATCTTGCTAAAGTCACTTGTTAGTCCTAGGAGATTTTGTAGATTCTTTTTGATGTTCTATGTAGACAATCATGTTGTTTAGAAATAGTAGCAGGTTTATTTATTTCTTTCCAATCTGCATGTCTTTTATTTCTTTTGCTGGCCGTCTTGCATTTGCTAGACTCCCAGTATGATGTTGAATTCTACTACTATTATGCTTTCAGGTGCAAAGAGATGATTTCATCAAATCTCATGTCAATACAGCTACTGCAACAAAACATTTAGTTTACATTGTTTTGGCAGTCAAGGCAAAATTTACTTTGTGCATGAAAGCTAAGTTCCACTATAACTTCATCCCATTTGTGGCCAGGCTTTTCAGAGAGCTGGGAGAGAAGATGATGTTTCCCCCACCATTTTTAAGTTAGGAATAGCAGCAAATATGCTAAGAGGATATGATCTCACATTATTCATAATCTAAGTTAAAGACAGATGACGTAGGAGTTAGAGGGAGAGCTGGATATTCGTGCCATGAGGTAAACGGAAGGAGAGAAGGTGGCTCCCAGCGGAATCTAAAGAGTGGCCAAGGCTTTAAAATAATCATGTTTGATGTAGAAATGCCATAGACATGGGTATGAGTGTACATTTCCTTAGTGGCGGAGGAACAATAGATCAACACCAATTAGCTATTATTTATTAATCCTGAAGACTCACAGGGAGACTTCTAGGCAAGTGAGAGTGGAAATTACTCACCAACCATTCAACCGAAAGGAGGATTTCAGGATGCCTAGGCTTTTCCCCATTCAAAACATCCTAAGGACATCGGATTATAGTCTTGGTCAGGGAAACCCAGATTGTAAAATCCCAGTATGAATTTATTTCTAAATATCAAGAGAACAGAACAATATGTACTCTGATTCTTAAAAAAATGTGATTGTGCAGGAAGTAAACAATGATGTTCAACTTCTAGTTCTCCCCATGAGTCACCTGCTACAATAATTTAGAAATAATTTTTAAATAATTTGAAGAAAAAAAGACCCATAAAAAGCAATAAAACATGGAGAAACAGAGCACGTAAGTTCTGGTCTTGCTGGGAGGCATCTGCCAGGGCTCTCTAAGACCAGGCTTGACAGGGCGGTGCAGTATATACTGTCTAAGGCACCGGTAAGTATTGTACGACTCAGATCACACTGCTTCTCAGCTTGGAGTGGCTACCACCAGGGATAACTGAAAAATTCTCCTAACCCGGGTAATGTGTGACTTTTGTTGAGAGTTTTTGCAAATTAAAAGTATAGCATCCCGACCCCCGGCAGTGTATAGAGTCAGAAAATAGATTAGTAGTTGTCTATAATTGGAGGAAGGCCTGAAGGTGGGGGAGAAGAGTTGATTAATTTTTTGTCACTGCTGTAACAAATGACCACAAACGGTGTCTTAAAACAACACAGATTTATTTCTTAAAGTTCTAGAGATCATTAGGTCTAAAATGGGTTTCACTGGACTAAATTCAAAGCACTGGCTAAGGAGAGAATCTGTTTCCTTGCCTTTTCCAGCTTCTAGAGGCCACCCACTTCTTAGGGCATTGCTTCCTTCTTCCAGCTTCAAACCCAGCAATGTTCAGACAAGTTTCTCTGAGGCTGCCATCTCTGTCATCCATTTTAAAGGACCCTCGTGATTACAATAGGCCCACCTGGATTATCCACAATAACAATCTATTTCAATAGCAGCTGATTAGCAACCTTAATTCCACCCGAAACTTTAGTTCCTCTTTGTTATGTAACCTAAGGTACAGGTTCCGGGATTAAGACGCAGACATCTTTGAGGGGAGCGCTCTTCTGCCTATCAGAGGAGGACTGGGGAGAGGGTGGGCGTGGGATTGTGAGGGGGACGACGGAAATGTTTCAAAGTCGATTGTGGTGATGGTCGCACAGTTTTGTGACTATACCCAAGAGTACCAAACTATTCCCTTTAAATGGATGAATTGTGTGGGATGTGAATTATATTTTAATAAAACAAGCGTGTGTGCGTGTACTCAGTATTTCTAAAATCAAATTCTATAATCTTCCTGACTGGAACCAGCTCCTCTTTTCTGAATTCCTCATCTCAATTAATGCCACCTTCATACATCAGGGTATCCAATCCTTATAGCTGTCATAAATCGCGCCCTCTCACAACTCCTAGGCAATGTTTTTAAATGTCCACTGTTTTCACTTTACCTTGTCCCTTCTTAGTCCTAGTTTTTCTTAATGTGACCGAATCTTTGCCTCTATGGAAGACAGCTATTTTTTTCTTGTTCAATGACCTATTTTGCAGTGTAAGGACATCTGACACCCCCCAAAACCAATTATATTAAAATACAGTTAAATAGTTTTAAAAATAAATTTGTGATATGTTAATACATGGGCAGCTTTACCGATGTGGTGAATGACAATATCTAAATGTAGGCCTAATAACTATTATAATTTTGAATTTCTGGACAAAAAAAAAAAAAAAAAAAGAGGCCAAGGAAGGCCTGCATGGTGGCCTCACAGACTCAGAGACCTACAGTAACCACATTGGATGGTCTGAATTAAAACTTCCTAACTAAAAGTGAGTCATGTCGGGTTGCCCTGTCCTAGGCCAGCATCTTCCTTGACAAAGGTCAGTCTTTACCCTAACTGAGCCTGTCTGTGTCTTTTTGCATCTGTGACGACATACCTGTGAAAAGTCACAGTAGTCCCTTTTCCAGACCCCTCAGGACACAAGGTCCCACCAGAGCAGAGGCCACAGAACCATCACTGTTCTCTTAATCCCGGAAGACTCTGTCTGTGCTGTAAATGCTGTTAACTATTCCATATCCACCATTGTAAAAGAAGTATGTGTCTCTCCGTTTTCCTTTTTATCCAGTCTCAGAGATACCCCTGCTTTGCTTTCTCCTGCCTCCCTCGTCTACCAACAATGGATTTCATATAACCCCCTTATGCCTCCTCGTTTGATTCTAATGTATAAAATAAGCTGCAAAACTGCCATTCTCTGGAGCATTTTCTCAATCCGTTGAGGTTTTGCTTCCTGGCAATTGTCATCAGTTTGGCTCAAAAAACTCAGATTTGGAAGTTTCTTGCATCGACAAATTCGTGATGAGAATAGCCCGCGTTTTGAGATATCTACATCAACTGTAACGTGACATAAAAATATCTGTGGTTTCTATTACTGACAAAATCACAGGTACTGCTGGAACTACTGTGGTTTGCTGCCAGCACGTGATTGAAGGAAACGGCAAATTTCCGTTAGAGATGAGCGAAAACAACCATCCTCAGCTTTCTCTCCTCTCCCGGGCTCTGCGGATCCCTCGTTTGAGAGCTCCCGCTAGGAGTCCGGAGAGCCACGGAGCCGCGCTCTGTGACATCCTCGAGAGGGAGCCCTGGAGGCTTGGGTGGGCCGCGGCGTGGTGCACTTCTGGTCGCGCCGGCTCCGCAGCTTTCCCCAGCTGAGTGTTGGGTTTGTCAGCAGCGGGTCCCCTGTGCCCTTAGGGAAGGCTGTTTGTTGCCTTTGGCCCTGCTGCTGTGGTGGAGGCTTTCGGAGGCGGGGCTGCGAGCCAGTGCCCCCTCCCTCCGGTGCTTTCGCTTGCCCGGCCGGCTTTGGGAAATGGAGCCTGTGCATGGAAAGGAGACGGTGTCCCGGGCACAGCCACAAAGTCGCTCTGTTCATCGGGCTAACAACTAATTATTGAGCAGCTAAGGGCAAGTCGCTGTTCTAGGTTCCTGGGATGCAGCTATGAATGAGACAGGACGTGGGGCCCGACCTCAGGGAGCTTTGAGTTTAATGGGAGAGTTACATATTAATCAAATCTGATCATTTCACCCCACCTGGTCGTAACCAAGCAGCTGCACAAGGCCCTGTGTGACTTGGTCTCTTGCAGACTTTTCATCCACATGTTCAGCACACTCCCCGTGTGTCATCTTGGACTTTCACGCCTATAATGTGCTTTTGCACTTGCTGTCACTTTTGTAAAGGTTTTTCCTTTTAATCTAGTTAACTCCTACTAATTCTTATGCAGACTAGATTCTCCCCGACACTAGTCACATTGTGATCTTAAAGCTATTTACGAGAATCTTTGAGTAATACGTGTGTTTCCTTTAGTCTAGACCAAGCTCAGTGTAGAAAGGGATCACACCTTTGCTTCTTTCTCCACTGTATCTCACACTTGGCCTGGAGTGAAATAAGTATGCAATAAATGTTTGTTGAAGGAAGAAAACACAAATCAATGTGTAATCTCAAACTAGGAGATGTGGTATACGGGAAAGGGACTATGGGACTAGTGGAGGGTGTAACATGGGGACCTGACCTGGTCTGTAGGGGCTGATGGGGAGGGTGAGCTGGCATTACCTCTGTGAAGAGGGAGGGGTTCAGGCCCCTGGAGAGCACTGCAGGTGGGCAGGATCAGTTACAAAGGTTCTAAGGCTGGAGAAGAGTGGTTCACACAGAGGCAATAGCAGCTACTAAGGTCCTGAATTAACAGAGGAAACTGAAAGCAGACTGGAGAGGCTAAACTAAGGGGAAGGGTGGCACAGATGAGCCTAGCAGGAAGCTAGAGCTCGCAGTGAGTTTCTTTAGGGAAGATGCTGGCTTTTTGGTAGAATGTGACTGCTTAACAAGAATACATTGTTCATAGGACATATAATTAAAGTAATAACCCATACGTTCTGGCATGTTGAGCTGGCTTTTCAGGTTCCTTTGTGGTTATCACCGGTTCCTAGAATGACATGATGTACAAAAAAGATGCTTGTGCCAAGGTCCAAGAAAAGGAAGACTTCTGAGATTCTTCTGAATGTTCTTGGCTACTGATCTATTCTTCCATATTAACCTTTGAATCACTTTATCAGGTTCTAAGAGAAATCTTGTTGGGATTAGATTGGAAGCAACTTAATGTAGTTATTAAAAGCATGGCTTTTGGAATCTGGCAGGTCTGGCTTGGGATCCAGGTTCATCCATCCACCAACATTGATCTTGGTAGAGAAAATTATTCTATTAGCCTTTTTTCTCATTTGTGAAAAAGAAAAGTTTCAGAGGATTATTGTAGTTACTGAATGAGAAGATGTGTATTTTTCATCCAAAAATATGGTGTTTGCTGCCTTGGCTGATGTGTCTCAGTGGATTGAGTGCCAGCCTGCAAACTGAAAGGTCACTGGTTCGATTCCCAGTCAGGGAACATGCCTGGGTTGCAGGCCAGGTCCCCAGTTGGGGATGTGCGAGAGGCAAACAATCCATGTTTCTCTCACACGTCTTCGATGTTTCTCTCTTTCTCTTTCTCTCTCCCTTCCCCTCTCTCTAAAAGTAAATAAAAATCTTTAAAAAAAATTTTAAAATCTGGTATTTATTTCTATTTTCTTTAATCTTTTAGTTTCCCAGTGAAATTATATTTTTAAAAATGAAGGTCTGGGTTTCCTCTCGTTAGGTTTTGCTTCTAGTTTTTTGGTGTCTTTTGCTCTGCGTGTACTCATGTTCGCCCTGTGCTCGTGTCCTGCCCAGGACAGACCGTGTTGTTTGCTGTCGGGGAGTACACGCCCTGGTGCCGGAGGGCACCTTTTGGAATCTTTCCTCCTAATTTAAACTTTGTGGAAGACAAGGAGCCACGAGCAAAACCTGAGAAGCTCAGGGGAGGCCTGGTGGCAGCCTTATAGACTCAGAGGCCTAAAGTAACCACATGGGATGGTCTGAAATTGAAGCTTCCTAACTAAAAGCACGTCATGTTGGGTAGTCATGTCCTAGGCCAGTATTTTTTCCCAACAAAGGTCAGTCTTTACCCTAACTGACTGAGCCTGTGGTCTTTTTGCATCTAAGATAACATACCTTCGGAATGTCAGATTTCCTTTTTCTGGACCCCTCAAAGCACAGGCACCTCACCCTGCTGAGACCACTAATCCCCTCAGTGTTATTGTTATGTTATTGTCGGCTATTAACTACCTATACCCACCTGCGTAAAAGTGTTCATTATTTTACTTTTTATCCAATGCCACAGGGGGTTCCCCCCTTTGCTTTTTCCAACCTCCCTAATCTACCACCAGTGGATTTCTTGTAACCCCTTACACCTTCTCTTTTGATTGTAATGTATAAAATAAGGTGCTAAACTGCCATTCTCCGGAGCATTTCTCAATCTGTGGAGATTTTGCTTCCTGGCAATTGTCACTTTGGCTCAAATAAACTCATAAAAATTCTTTACAGGTTTGAATGTTTCTTGCATTGATAACTTCATGGAATGGTCTGAATCCATGGCATGGATTTAAAAAAGAAAATATTTATATACCACTTACCCAGTGGGCATTTAGTAAATGATTGCCGCTATTATTGGCAAATTTGTTGGTTTAAAGGAGACCCCTTGACTGGGCCAGGCTCGCTCATGGCTCTTTTTGCTTCTTCCCTCAGTCCCTGCCCTCCACCGAGAGGGAGCCCAGGGGATGGCAGCCGTGCCTCGGAAAGCCTGGCACCAGGTAGATGAGAGTCCCTCAGGTCAGCCTTCCAGAGATCCGATTGGAAGGCAATGGGCAATGAGAGGGATGATTCTAGCAAAAGTCTTAGAGCCAAGCAGCAGGAAGACCCTTGTTGCTACTCTGCAGTAGGACTGGATGCTGGATGGTGAGGGGCTGGGCAGCCAGAGCCCACCAGGCAGTCGCTGGAGAGAGTGTCCTGGGAAGTGGAACTGTAGCCTCCTACACTCTGAGGATTTCTGCTGAGCTGGAGGGCCCCCAGGTTTAGAGGGATCTGTGAGAATGAGTCAGGCTAGTACCTGGTCGCAAGCGTCCTCGGAAGTGGTGACAGAAGAATGGCAGGAAAAAGACAAGAAAAAAGGAGCTTATATCATCTATCCTCCTCAAGAAGTTTTGGCTTCAGAATCAAGGGAAATATATCCTGCTTGAGGCCAGCGCTGCTGGCTAAGGCAAGGCAGGGGCTACGATAGGAAAGGTCTGCACTAGGACAGAACCCCGAATCAGGGGTCCCCTCAGTGGCCTTGAGCCAGCCACTTAACCTCTTTGCGTCTTAACTGATTTCATTTGTAAAGGGAACATTAAGTACCTTACATTTGGGGGACAGGGAACCTGATTTTTTGAGTTGTATTTCATGTGTTGAGACTGACGAGTTGCTGAGTATCGCTTTACCATTTCCTTCCTGGGACTTATTTATCCAGCAACTTAGCATCCAAGCACCGTATCCCAAGTGCCAGTCCCGGATTTCTGACGTCGGGCAGGTCCCTGTGCCTGACTCTTCCACTGATACATTGTGTTCCTTGTAGCTCCCGCCCTCTTCCGATCTTCCATAAGTGCTAGCGAGCCACTGGTATCACCATCGCCAAGTCCTCACCGCTTAGTGTTGACTCTTCTTCCTAGGTACCACTTCCAGGGAGTCACCAAGTCTGACTGCTTGTACCTACTACCTCTTCCACTCGTCCCATATTTATATTGCCTTCATTCAGGGCTTGTTGTTTCTTCTCTGGGATTTTGCTTGCAGAGCTTCCCAGCTAGTTTCTCTGTGTACAGTCTTGTGCCTCCCTCCTCACCGTCTACTGGTCACCTGATACAGCTCAGTTTCCTGAGCTTGGATTTTTTTCCTTCTAGCCCAACTTTCTCAGACTTGAGCGTGCATCGTAATCACCTGGAGGGCTCTTGATGCAAAAATTGCCCTTGGGGGTGGGGGGGCAGGGTGCAGGCAATGGGCACCAGTTTGCCTTTCCAACAAATTATCAGATGCTGCTGCTTGGGGACCACACTTTGAGAACCACTGTTACAGTTAGTGGTGACTCATTAAATCATTCAGTTGGGTGGGTCAGGTTGTCATTTAAAGCAGGTCATCGTAGGTGCTGGCAGAGGATGGATTCAGTGCAGGACAGCCTGGAATGGCAGCTGTTAAAGCGTTCCCATCGATTGAACAAGGTACTGATTGTACCTTGAAGAAGAAGAGTCAGATTCCAGACATATTTTGGCAGTAAAATTGTCAAGAAGTGATTACCAACTGTTAGAAGTGAGCAGTTGACTGGGGCGAGTCAGTCTAGAATGAATCTTAAGTTTCTGGTATAGGAGATGGGGCTGAAACTGGTACTAGCAGCTGAGATAGGGAAAGAAAATTGTCACTCATGGTGCCCATTGGTTTATACGAATTAGAGAGGGAGCCATTTCTGGGGGCAGCTGAGTTCGGTGTTAGATGGGGGGTCAGACATGTTGGGTCAGCAGAGTCTGAGGCGGCGCCGGGGCGCTGGACAGTGGGAGGATGCTCACCACATGTTCAGGTAACCAAGTTTGATAGCGAAGTCTGAGGAGTGAGTAGAGGGTTTAAACCAGATGCTGGCTTTCTGGGAAGGCAGACCTGGTGCCTTCGGGGAGAGGGAAGGATGGCTGTGAAAAAACATGAGGCTCGGTTGGCAGAAGCTGTTACAGATGGCCTTGGGGTATAAAAAGTGGCCGAAGGAGCTACCTAGCAGCAACTGGATTCCAGAAGCATATTTTCCCAAGAGAAGGCTTCAGAAAGCAGAATACAAGGCTGCCCCAGGTGGCACTGAGCTCCCTCTGCTGGACGGGAGCACAGGCAGCACAGGCCCTTCAAGCGACAGATGGGGGTTGGGTGATAGGGGCTCATCATGGCAAACCATGACCCTGTTCTTGTCATGTGGGCTTGAGGTTTGGGGCACAGTGAGCACATATGGGGAACAGATGGATTAGCTGGGCACTGGGGCTAGTGACACGGGAACAGGTCAGTGGTGAGATGCCACCTATGAGTGAGTGTTTAGACATATTGAAGCTAATTGCCCACTTGTAGGTGTGACAGTAAAACACTGAGAGTATTAACAAAATCAAAGAGAATTTGCTCTGGGAAGGTTCATTAATGGGAGACTCTCCAGGGTTTTTGAAATGTTTTTTTATGGTGTTTTATAGTAACAGTGAATTTTATGTTCTAATGAAAGCTCTTCTGATAGTGAGAGAAATCCAGATTTTTGGCTGTAGAAATAGTCATTTAAAGGTCCAACACTCAGTTCTTTCACCTTTTCTCATCAGCCTTCCCCAATAAGACTCCTCCCTCATACTGTCCTCTGTGTCCACCCTCTGGCCCTGAGTCAGAGAATTGGCTTCCGGGCAGCAGGAACCTCTTGTTTCAGCAGGTGGTGACCTTCCAGGACGTGGACTTTTCTCAGGCAGAATGGGCTTGCCTTTCCTCCACACACAGGGCCCTGTACAGAAGTGTGATGCTGGAGAATTATGGGAACTCGACATCCCTGGGTAAAGCCACTTTCCTCCCAGGACTCGGACCTATGCTTTCCTGCTTCCTTGTTTTTTCCTTACTGGCTGGGGCATGGTGTGGGGAAG
Source organism: Trachops cirrhosus (assembly GCA_028533065.1). NCBI lineage: Eukaryota > Metazoa > Chordata > Mammalia > Chiroptera > Phyllostomidae > Trachops > Trachops cirrhosus. The sequence goes on from CM052550.1 coordinate 16,890,075, forward strand.
GAGGGGTTGCCTCTGGTACCTCCCAGTGCACGGCTCCGGGGCTGAGGCCAAATGACCCACTTCAGAGATTGCTGGGTAGGGAAAGGTCTTGGGTCAGTTTGGTCCCAATGTAGGGAATTGTTGTCCCCTTGTAAGAGTAGTCTCGTCCTCTGAGGGGCTCTGCACAGTAAAGAATAGGTGGTTTCTGTTGCCAGAGCCAAGCTTCCAGCTCTTTGCTATCCCCCCATTGTCTTGGGAAAGGTGTGAACCCTTCCCTCTGCTTGCACCTGTCTTGCAGGGTCTCACTAACTTACCTCCTCTTATATGGGAAGAGGTCGGTTTCTTCTTCATCACATGCTCAGTTTCTCCTTGAACAAAATCTCCTCTGCTTTCCCCAATCCTGAGCCTCTTCCTGAGGCTCTTGGGGTTTTCCCTCTTTTGACATGGCAGACACAGGGCTGAAACGTACTGTTCCCTCCACCCCCTCCTTTTCAGGCTACACAGTACCCATATCTGCCCTGATCTCACTTCTGGAGGGAGGGAATTTGCCTGGGGGACGAGAGGCACGGGAGAACCCAACTGCAGAGAGGACCGCAGACTTCTGTAAAGGTAAGTGAGGCAGGTCTAGAGCTGGCAGCTGTAGAGGCTTTCAGAGCAGTGTATTTTAAAATGAACCATGCTGGTAAGGATTTAAATAAAGTAGAGAACTCTTCCTAATAGGTAAATCATGAAACCTTTCCCACCAATTTTAACTCTTATCAAGGTAACTTATTTCCACTTCATGCATCTCATGTGCCATTCTTGACTCCGTTATTTCTTTCTGAGAAACGGTGCTTACCGCAGTGGCCCTTCTTCCTCGGGCAGGATGGATTTATTCAGGAGCAGTTTTTAGCACTTGCTGGGGGCCAAACTTTGTTTAAAAGACTCGCTGGAGGGCACAAGTTGTGGAGACAGATGTAAAAGCTTTAGAAAACGCGTTTTGAACGCTTCTGCTGGTATGTAGGCAGTGGGCTGTGGGAGCATAGCAGGAGAGGCTAGAGGAATTCCCACTTAGAAGCTCGGGTCATGCTTCTTTGGGGACAGGGCCATTTGTTCCAAATTTACAGGTTCCGTTGGATACCATGTGGAGAAAAAGAAGGTAGATTATCTGGCCTGAGGGAGGGAATGAAAGGTACAATAAATCATTGTGAAGAACTTTGCAGTTTAATGTGCAGGAGAATCCTGGGGGGTTGCTATTTAAAAATGGGCATTTTTTTTTCTGGAGCCTGCCTGTAGGTATGCTGTCTTTTCTAGGAAGCAGTGCAAAGCATGAGGCTTAGGACTCAAAGCCTAAGCAAGATTTCCTAGAATCTGAGGCTGGCACAGAGTCTGCTGTATACCCGGACCCCTCTTTATGCAGCCGATGGTGTAGGTGAATGTAGTTGGTGTGTCTCGCCCACCCAGCATCGTGTGGAGTATCTAGAATGTAGGTTTTGTGGTGGACCTGAGGGCTCTGTCCTGAAGAATTCGCCACACAGGAGCAGGAATGAGAGAGTAGGTAGAAGCACGTGGAGCAGGAGCAGTGCCCCCCGCCACAGTCACCTCGCCACTGGTGACCACTGGTGACCACTGGTGACGTAGGCCCGAACGTGCTGTGTTTCAGAAGTATTAACATAGTATGTGGTTTGATTGGCATGAAGGAAGCTGAAGACAAAAAATCTTGTTAAACTGTTATTATATAGGAGGCATTACCTTTTTTAAAAATATTTTATTTATTTTTATTTTTAGAGAGAGAGGAAAGGAGAGGGAAAGAGAGGGAGAGAAACGTCACTCAGTTGCCTGGTCTCTAGCACACCCCCAACCGGGAACCTGGCCCGCAACCTGGGCATGTGTCCTGACTGGGAATCAAGCCAGCGAGTGACCTTTCGGTTTGCAGTCCGGCGCTGAATCCACTGAGCCACACCAGCCAGGGCAGGAGGCATTAACTTTGGAGTAAGTGAATTGGGCAGGGGATAGTGGTCATGCAAAAATGGAAGAGGAAGGAGTGTGTGGTGGTAGAATCGATCAGATCTTAATCAAAACTCACCCACGAAAGGGAATAGTTGAGTCAGGTAACACGGGCGAGTCGTGACACAGGAGGAGCTTTCTGAGTGCTTATGAGTTCAGATCTGAACACAGTCCACGGTTCCTTCGGAACGTGAAAGCGGACGGCTGGAGCAGAAATTCTGCTGAATGTCAGACCTACAAGTACAGATGCAAGTGTCATCTACAGAGTTTTAGCTGAAATGACCCCGGGGAGCAAAAAGGAGGGCCGGATCTTAAATATTAAGGAATATTTCATTTTAGTGAGAGAGGGAAGAGAAAGACGGCTGGAGCAGGATCCGCAGGAGGGCACAGTGAAGCCGAAGCCAAGGGCTGCAGCTCAGGGGAGACCGTTGGCAGAGAGGGGCAAATGGGAGATGACAAAATGGAGACAGAACGTTGGCCTCTTATTTTGATTAGTCTAGAAATGAAAGAAAGTATAGTGAATAGTGGCAAGTGTTTTTCGAACTCTTTTTTGTTGATGAGCTTCAGTAGTTGTTACATTTTGCATCAGAACACTGTATACTCATGTATCCATGGAAACTGGAGGGTCAGAGGTCACAGTTTGCCCTTGGCATTACAATGTGTGTGAATCCTATTCTGTGCTATTCTAATATCGGCCCGTGTATTTCATTTTTAAAATTGTTTGGTGGTTACACACTATGTCAACTTCACAACTAATGGTAGGAAATTTGAAAAACACTGCTATGAGAAAAAATTGGATATAAAGGGGTGCTGGTGCTCGTTGGGCCCAGGTGGATGTGCAGATCTAAAAAGGGTTGCAGAAAAAGACAGGGGATGATACAACTGATAGAGCAGTGTATCCGGGGGAGGGAGGACGTGGTGTTTGAACGACTGGGAAGTATGAGGCTTGGGAGGGTGACTTGGGGTGAGAGGATGTGGAAACAGAAGAGAAGGAAGCTGAGGACACTGCGTCTGGGCCTGGCGGCTTTGCTCTTTCAGCGGGAAGGAGGTGAGAATCACTGGAGGACTAGGAAGGTGGGGCTTGCTTAGAAGAACTGTGAGGGTTCTGATCAAGGTGAATGGTGGAGTACGGAGCAGCAGGAAAAATGAGAGTGTTTTTGTCATAGATTGCTCAGTCCCGATTTTGTGAGGTTAAGCAGCCTGCTAGGGAGAGAGGCCCCGTGTGAGAATGGACCACACCTTTCCAGATTGTTGATTTCCCTGTTTAGTCTCAGATCTCTCCTCCTGAAGGCCTCACTCATTTAACACACCCTCAGAGGATGAATTGGATGAACCAGCAGACAACTCAAATTAACGTTAAAACAAAATTAGTTAAGCGTTTTATACAAAATAAGTTGACTTTACTTAACATGTCATCCAGTGTTCAGGAACACAAATGCCATTTTATAGGCGGCTGTTTTTTTCCTTCTTGCTTAAATATAAGGAGTACCCTGCAGTCTTGGTGTATCTGAGCAAACTGCTCTATCCATTCCAAATAGGCAGAGTCTACTTAGCACAGTAGTTTCTGCATATTTGAGGTTCAGATGTTTTTGAGAGTCTGATAACAAGACCGCAGTTGCCAGCAGTTTGAGCGTGTTCACTTGTCATCGGTGGAGTAACCGGGGTGGTTTCCTCTAAACGCTTCTGTGATTTTCTTTTCTTTGTCCTGCCACAGCCTAGCGTCCTTAATGCTCAGTGTCTCCAGTCTGTGGGGACTTCTGCAGGGTATGAATTTTTTAAAAGAACAACAATATGCCCTGGATGGTGTGGCTGAGCGGATTGAGTGCCAGCCTGTGAACTGAGGGGTCACCGGTTCAATTCCCGGTCTAGGGCATGTGCCTGGGTTGCGGGCCAGGTCCCCAGTGGGGGACACGTGAGGGGCAACCACACATTGATGTTTCTCTTGCTCTCTTTCTCCTTCCCTTCTCCTCTGTAAAAATAAATAAAATCTTTTTTAAAATTATAAAAAAAAAACAATCCATTCATTGCCTTTGCATTCTGACTCTTCAGTTTTACTTTCTGACTCTGAGTTTGCCAGCCTCAAAGTCACGGCTTCCTCTTAGAGCCTGTATCTTCTTTGGTATTTTGTAGGCCTATGAGTATCATAAGGTCAGAAGATATGAGAACATACTAGGGAGAAGTCATTCAGATATAGAGGCTGGAAGAGCTTAGAAAGCAATCTGACGTGTCATATGCACGCTGACACCTTGTCCCACCTCGACAATTCTCTCTCTGCCTGTGTGATATTTGGCACTTTTCTTGCTATTGGGCCCATGTGGAGGTTGAGAAGGTAATCTCTAAAAGTCCTACAATATTTGATACTCTTTTGTTTCTAGTATAATTCTCAGGTGGCACTTGTGTTTTCTGTTTGTCATGTCAGATACTGAGACCAGTGCCGACAATGAGTCCACATTAATGCAGGGAATTTCTGAAAACAGAGACATTGTGGTGTCTTGGGGTCTGCAGAAGAATGCTCTTCTGAGAACCAGCTTGCTAGAAACGTGTAAACTGGAGAAGCATCAGGAAGTTTCCACAATAAAAAATGTTATAGGAAACATTCCAAGAATCCACACCGATAGGAAACCCTTCCGATGTGAGGTGTGTGGGAAGGGTTTCCAGCTGTTTTTGTCACTATGTTCAACGCCAGAGAATCCACACTGGGGAGAGACCTTGCAAGTGTAATGAATGTGGAAAAGCTTTTGCTATTAAGTCAATGGTAAGTCAGCATCAGAGGAGGATCCACAGTGGAGAGGAACCCTATGAGTGTGAGGAATGTGGGAGGAGAGCCTTCAGTGACTATGGCAATCTGATCAGCCTTCAGAGAATCCACAGTGGGGACAGGCCCTGTCACTGCCAGGAGTGTGGAAAAGGCGTCACCGCTAGTTCTGAGTTTGCTAGACATCAGAGAATCCACACTGGGGAGAAACCTTAGGCATGTAATGAGTGTGGCAAAAGTTTCGGAAGGACTTCCTATATTAGCAAACATCGGCGTGTTCACACAGGGGAAAAGCCTCATTCTTGTAAAATATGTGGACAAGCCTTTAATTTGCATGAAAAACTAACTCGGCACCAGAGAGTTCACAGTGAGAAGGAACCCTTTGACTGTGTAGATTGTGGGAAAGCCTTCAGTGCTCAGGACCAGTTAAAAAGGCATCTAAGGATCCATACTCAAGAGTCTTCCCATGTATTCGGTAAGTGTGGAAAAGTCTTGACTAGCACAAGAAATTTTCTGCAGCATCAAAGACTCCATACCAGAGAGAAACCCTATGAGTGTGTCAAGTATGAAAAACCCTCTAGGACTCCTTCCCAGCTAGGCAATCATGAGCATGCCCACCCTGGAGAGAAACTTGAGCTGGATGTTTGTTGTTTTGGCCTCCCAGAGTTTTTTACCCCCTTTGAGTGGTACTAGTATATTAAATTTCCCTTGGGATTTTGTCTTCTCAGGAGTAGAATGTGTGACACAGGCCCGGCTCGGGAGCACATCCCTTCTCCAGAGCTCTAGGGGTTGGTTGGTTCAGATGTCAGTAGGTGACCCAAGACGGTCTGATTAGAGTTCCAGGGTACGGCCAGAGTTAACAGATAGAAATGTTCTTCTCCTTGGTCTTAAACCTGAGAGGAATTCCTGGATTCTCGTGGAAGCTGAGAATAGAGTCAACACAGCAGAAAGTAAGTCAGAGTTGGAGAGTAGTCTCCCTTGACAGTTCTGTTGGAACAATTGCATTGCACCATAACTGAAGCTAGAAATACGTCTGGGTTTTTAAGTCCCAGTAACCAATAAATTCCATTTTTGTTTTCATTTTGTTTTGTTTTATTTTGTTTTTTGCCCAAGTAAGTTTGAATTAAGTTTTCTTTTCCCGCAACAGAGAACCTTATTAGTGTAACAATTATTTTTAATAATTGTTTTAATTTAATAATCTTCAGGGATAGCAAACCTGAGGAAGGAGAAATGTTTTGTGGGTGTGATGTGTCGGAAAGTCTTCAGCATAGTCCCAGCGGCCACCGTGATTGTAACAGTGGGAAACCCGTTAGAACACACGACAGCAGGGGCCTCGTCGGAATGCCAGTAGATAGAAATTCTAACAGCTGAAGCTCTGTGACCAACGGTTTAGGGCGGAACTACAAAGGTGTTGGTGAATCCATTCTCAAGAGAAGTCAACTATGTAGCCAAAAGCCATCACTAAAACTTTCACTTTGTTTACTCAGTTTTTTTTTAGCATGCATACGATCCTGGGCATTAAATTAGTAAATACCAGGGTGTTGTAGCTTTTCCAGCTGGGTGTTTACCAGTTTATGCCCACCCTGCCCTTTCATCTGATTATTGGACCAAGGAAATACTCTGGGTCCCACTCCTAAGAGTGCCCAGAGTTGCAGTAGGAAATCAAAGAGCTGGCCCTTCCCTTTGGATGATGGATGTAATCTGCACCCTCTTTTCTCCCACGTGCCCTTGTGCCGCCAACCAGAACGGCAGTCACCCTACCTAATTCTACACTGCACCTGCCTGCGTGGCCTCACCACCTCTTCCTTACTTGTCAGCAGCTGGTGAGCAGTTGTATCACGTGCTCCGACTGACCATGAGTAAATAGGCTGGGGGATCACTTTTTAAATAATTTTTTTTAAAGATTTTATTTATTTTTCTTTAGAGGGAAAGGGAAGGAGAAAGGGAGAGAAATATCAATGTATGGTTGCTTCCTGTGCATTCCCTGCTGGGAACTGACCTGCAACCCAGGCATGTGCCCTGACTGGGAATCAAACCATGATCTCTTGGTTCACAGGCCCGCGCTTAATCCACTAAGCTACACCAGCCAGGGTAAATAAATTTTTTAAAAAATCAAGTATAATAGACACAGAAAAATACACAAGTCACGGTCGTTATGACTTGAATTTAAAAAAGAATAGCCTTATAATCACGAAGATCAGGAAACAACGTCCCAGCACCCTGTTCATTTCTCTGTGTCCTGTTTTGGTCGTTACTTCTTTGTCCTGGTGACCCATATTCTGACTTCTGCCACCATGAACTTTTACGTAAATGGGTCAAACAGTATAGGTTCATTTACATTGCTGCGTGGTGTTCCATTACCTGAATATGCCATAATTTATTGCCTACTGGCAGTAGGCATTTGGGTTACTTCTAGGGAGATCATTTTGAGACCAGGAAATTTAAAAGTCACTGAGGAAAAAGACAATGGGTTAGAGTAAACGGGGGTGGGGCTTGGTTTCACGTGTTGCTGTATCAGCTGTAGCTGTCCTCTAATGAATGGCTGTCACAGCAGTAATGTTTTTCGGCACTCGCCATATGTCGGGTACTTTCCTAACTTAATACAATAACTTTACAAAGTAGGTGCTGCAATGAGCTCATCGTTACAGCTGAGGGGACGGATTAATTAGGTCATCCTAGGACACGGGAAGTGGGACGGTAGGGATTCCAACAGGCAGTCTGGCTTCAGGGCCCACGTTCTGGCCATCACAGTGTTGCCTTGTAGAGATTGGTGGTCTCTGGGACAGCTGTGTCTCGGTAACAGAAGTATGGGGTTGTTTGAGGAGATGGATTAGCTCCTTCGGGGCAGAAGAGAATAGCAGGGTCAAGTCAAGGGGAGGCAGTGCCTGACTTCACAGAAAGGAATGCTGATGGGGATAGGCAACGATGGAGGAGAGCATAGGTTCAAACAGAATAGTCTCCAAATTATTGACTCAGAATCTTTAATTTCTTTTTCAAAATTGTTTGAAATTGGACTTGCAGATTAACTCAAGATGAACACCCTTCCTATTGAAAAATTACCTGTGCGTTTCCATTTATACAAGGGTTTTTTTCTTGGTTTAACCCCTAAATATTTAGATTTTTCTTCATCTGTGCCTTAAACATTTATTATTAAGCTTATTCCTAAGTATTTTTGGTTGCTTTGTTGTTTTTGTGAATAAGATCCCTCCCTGCCCTAGTATATTTCTCCACATAGTAGGTTGAGTGCTTGGTTTATTTAATTCACAATATCAATTAAAAAGGGGATATTTTATAATACTGAACCATCCTTAAACTCCTGGAATGAAACCTAATCAGGCTTTTATTATTTTCCCACAATTTTCAAGAGAAGCAGGCAGAACAATTTTTACTCTGCAATACTGGGGACACCCCCCCAAAAGTTTTAATGTGAGGAGATTTGTCCATTTTCCCTGGTGGGCAGGGAGGAAAGGTTTAGGGAGGCTCTGGAATGGTGGGGCGGAGGGCACAGAAGAAGCCTTACCCAGTGGTGGGAGGAAACGTGGCTGCCAGCCCGGTACAGAGACAGATTTCCAGAATACTGATATACGAGAACCAGCCTAATTTTTGAAGTACATTGTGTGCTTTTTCATCATGTCAGTCCTAGGGGTGCTAGGATGTGGTCTTGGTTATTGACTCAAAGAGCCCAAATCAACGTGGTTTAGGTATGATGAAAGCTTGTTTCTCATTTCTGTATCATCTGAGGGTCAGCAGTCTAGGGCAGATAGAGTAGCTCCATGACTACTCCTAGCTGCTGTGTCATCCCCAAAGGCCACATCTTCATCCACATGGTCCAAGATGCTCACCTCCTTGATGGCATTCCATCAAGGATGGGGGTAGTTGATGGGGGTGGGGTACTGGCCCAAGGAGGGTGTGTCCCTTCTCTTTAAGGGTATGGCATCACTTTGCTTTAAAGGGGGCCAGGAAGCATGTTATTTTTCTGGACCATCTTTGTCTTGCTAGAGATTGTGCTACCATGTAAGAAAGGAGGAGCAGAGGTGGACGGGCAACACGTGGTCTATGCTTGTGTAGAACTTCCGTACCTCGGCCTATGCCTGTCTCAGGAGTTGGAGCTTCCTGGTTATATAGGAGGCCTTATTTTCTTACCTATAAAATTAGGTGACTGGTTTGTGATCTAACATCTGGGGCCAGCATTTCTGTGACATTGATGTGCTAATTTCTTCCTTAGACAATCGTTTATTCCTAGCTAAAGTTCTGCTTTCTGAGCCTAGGAAGTGGACACAACACTTATTGCCAAGAGCAATGTCGCCCCCAGCAGTCACTCTGCCCAGTTGTGGGACTCCTTTCCTATCTGAATGAGAGAAGCCAGGTAAATTGCTCATTCCGGGAAACAGGGATGTCAAGACCAGGGCAGAGCAGGGAAGGGCTCCTGGCAATGGCCAATGATCCCTGGCAGAAGACATATCCTAACTCCAGTGACACAGAAATAAAGAAGGGTTCTACCCTGGAGTGGGAGCTGGATTATGTCAACGACAAATATTTGTTACATACCTTCTTTGTGCTAGGCCTTGTGCTTTAGCTGAGGATAATGGAGTTGAACAAGATACAATAGATATAGTCCCTGCTCCCTGCAGTGACCAGAGAAGACATAGTTAAATAAATTGTCACCATTAAATAAGCACAAATGGCCCTGGCTGGTGTGGCTCAGTGGATTGAGCACCAGACTGTGAACCAGTTTGATTCCCAGTCAGGGCACATGTCTGGGTTTTGGGCTGGGTCTCCAGTTGGGGGCACGAGAGGCAACCACACATTGGTGTCCCTCCCTCTCTTTCTCCCTCCCTTCCCCTCTCTCTAAAAATAAATACATAAAATCTTTAAAAAAATAAGCACTGAGAAATAGAGTGCCATGATACCTCATAACTGGCGGACCTCGCTTACACTGGGTGGTCAGGGAGGCTTGCTTTCTAAGGGAAATGGGATTTGTTCTGAGACTGCGTAACAGTCGAGACAGAGGGTGGGAATTGAAGGGAAGGTCATTGCAGGCTTAGAAAACGGCTGTTCAGCAAGAGGGGTGATGTTCAGAGAGGGGGAGAATGGGAGTGCTGAGAGGCTGGAGAGGTGATTGTGGGCCCCTCCAACCACCTTCCAGTGTAGGGAGGGATCAAAGCTGGAATGAGAAAGGCCAGCACTGTCAGGGTTGGGGGGGACCCTCACGGTGGTCCAATCCAGTGGTTTGTAGTGCTATTCACCATCCTCAAGGGCTCGTTTTAGGATTTCGTGGGAGTGTTTTTTTATTACAGTGTTTGGTGGTGGTGGACGGAAACCAGCAGTGCAGTCCTGTGCTGTCCAGCAATCCTGCAGTGTCCAGGGTGGTCCCTCCTACTGAACAGTTGCCACAGACATTCCCATCTTCTTGGACGTTCATGTGGGTATACACTGCTCATAAAGTCCCTGAATCTGGAACCTGTTTTTCAGATAAACAGTGGGTTTTTGCACAGTGTGCAAAACATGCTGGTTCTCCAGGAATATGATCAAGACAAGATTGTACTGTGTTTCATTTAAACTTTAACAAAAAGGGTTCACCATTTTGGATTCACCTTGTGATTTTTGAAACACCAACATAAGACACAGCATCGCAGCTGCGGCATTCAGGCACATTCCAAGTGGAAAGGAAAATATCTGACCACTTCCTCTGTCTCCTACCACACTAGTCATGGCCAAACATTTGCACATTGAAATACAGGTTTTTTTTCCATTTATTAATCTAGACTTTATTGAGGACCTATCATGCTGGAGTGCCAGGGATGCAGTGTGACCAAAAGAGACATTGTATTCATCCTTAAAAAACTTACAATCTCACAAGGGTGACATTTCTGCATCTCAAGGACAGATTACCTCCACCCACATTGAACTTCTTCACCAGCCTGACCGTCCTGCACTGGCATGCAAGCACCACAGTGAAAAACAGGGATTTTGCTGGCATTGTTTTATACTGTTTCTCCAGCTCCTATTGCTGGCGGTGAATGTGGGTGAGGAAGCTGTCCCCAGAGCCTGGAGAGATGGAGAGAAGGTTTAGAACTCTCTCTCTGAACCTCACGGAGAAAGGGTTAGGGGGTTAGCCCAGCTCCAGCTTCCGCTGCCCACTGCTCCGCTAGGAGCACGTCTCAGGCCAGAGGAGAGGAAGACATAGAGAATGTCCCCCTACTGGCCACCAGAATGTTAGGGTGGTCAGTGACGGGGGCTGTAAAAGAATTCACAAAGAGAAGGAAGAGTAGAGAGTAAAGCTTTTATCCACTTTCCAACAAAGGAGACAGGCATGGTACAAAGAGATACACCAGACATATGTGTTGTTATAAATTACAAATTATTTCCCGTTTATTTCTTTTATTACAGTAAAGGCATTAGTTTTTAAAATGTAGTGTTTATATTATCTATACTCTTCTAAGTATTATGTATTTTCACAACAGGAGAATAAAGTGGTCACTAGGAAATATGTTACAAAAAGGGTGGCTTTGGATTTGATACCATGTAAACCACCGATCCAGTCCTTGGACTCCCAAATCTGGATGCACCCGCAGGTTTACTAAGATACAGATTCCCCGCACCACCCCAAGTTGAAGGCAGCGCGGGTTGAATCCAGCTCTGGTTTTTGAATCTTGCTTTCCCTACCCCACCCTCAAGATCTAAGGTAACCTCAACAAGAGCCAAGGCAGGGAGCTCAAGACTCAGGGCTCGCGGCACCGGGGTTTGAGCGGGGCGGGGCCAGAGCACCACCGAGAGGGAGCGACGCTGCTCCTAGAGAGGCTCCGAGGAGGCCCAGAGAAGCACTTCCGGCTGCGCCGCGGGAGCCGCTCGCTGCGGAGGTGAGTGTGGGGCCTTGGGCGGTGGGGCGGTGCCCTACCCCGGAGGCTCTGGGAGCGTAAGGGATGTCTTTCCACCCGGTTTGGAGCTGCGTCTCCTGCTCCTGTAGGAGGGAGCAGGGCGGCGGCCCCTCCTCGACTCCCGCCTTGAACTCGGCGACTGGAAACGTTCTCTGCCGTGGGAAGCGAAGCGTGTGTTACTGTCCTGTCCACGAAGCCCCGAATACTTAGCTCGGGAAAGATGCTGTGGCTTTGGGGAAGATGTGCCGTAGCGGCCAGAGGGTGGAATATTTGCAGGAGGGAAGCGGCCCAAGGTGATAGTCACGAGTCTTTTAACATGTGGAGGTCGTGCAGAGGCTTTTACCAGGTGGGGAGTCTATGCCCTCTGGTTCCTGACACAGGGACATGAATCAAGACCCAGTGGAAGAGCTGAAAAGGCAGGGCATCTCCCATCCACCCGAGCAGAAGGAACGGGCTTGTGGAAGGCGTTGTCTTCTGGAGCCGGGAAAGGTGACTGGGCCCTACTCTCGAGCTGTGGGATGACAATGACCTGGGAATGCTTACACCACATAATTACTGATTGCCCTAGAATACACATACAGTCATTCCAGAATTGCTAATTCATATCCTCATGACCGGCAGATTTACTAATGTCGACGAATAAAGACCTGAGGCTATAAAACAAAAGTTTATTTGGGTTCTTAAAGGACTCGAATCCAAAAGATGCGGATTCAGGTAACAACCCAAACTAAGTTCTGGAGAGAACGAAGAAAGGCAGCGTTTATAAAGACAAAAACAACAAAATGTAGTTCTTTCTTGCAATTGAAGGATCGCTGGCTAGGTTAACAGGGTTTGGTTAATTCCAATATGGAAGTGAGGGAGTTGAAAACTAGTAAGGAGGGAAGTAAAAGTCCGTATATGTCCACATAAGCAGTCCTAAGATGTTTGTGGTTCCAGCATGTTTATGGCTCTGCCTTGAGTGAGTTTAGCAGCAGGTCTTGGTTTGGGTTTTTGATTTAGCAACAGAGTTGGCTAAGTAAGAGCAGCTCTGAAAACAGGCACAAAATGTGCATAGACTCCACTTCGTTAAGAGCCTCTGGGCTCTATTTAAGTGACTCTCTTAGCAATGTTTATACGTTTTATTTTTTTCCATGATCACTAACTAGAGGGCAGCATTTGAGCACAGGTCTTTATAGCCTTACAGAATTTAGTTAAAATACTGTTTTCCAAAGTTACTTAGTTCTTTTATTTCCTAACACTTCATTGTGGTTCTGTGATTCAGTTGTAGGACAGTTAGGCTCATTTGCTGTTTGTGTTCCTTTTTGGGGTCGTTACCCCATCTCATTCCTGGTTGGTTGATTTTATATGTATATTTATTTGTTTGGGTATGTGAAACATTACTATGGTTGTGAAAGTCAGACGCATTCAGAGAAGTGTCACCCCCCTCCTCCCTTCGACCCACTTTCCTTCCATCCTGTCCCCATTCCAGGGCTCCTTTCTCCCACATCCCACCCACACTTGGTGCAACCATTCTCCTTAGGTTTTGGTTTATCCTTCCATTTCTTTGTGTGTAAATGACCAGAGCAGATTTTCTTATACTTCTTTTTTGTTGTCATTACACAAAAGACAGCACACTACTTTTGCACTTTCCTTTTTTTTAAAATTTAACAATATACTCTGGAAATTACTCTACATCATAGAGATGACTGTATTATTTAAAAATGCCACTCCCATACACACAAGACTGCATCTAGTATGTCAGTTAAGAAGCATCGTAGTAGAACGAGCACCGGGAACATGCCACCCCATTGAGGAGGAGAACAGGACCAGTGCTGCTGCATTTGTTTGTGCTCCTGCCCAGCCCAGCTCCCGGCTGACCACCCCTAGACGTAACAACTATTTTGAATTTTGTGCTAATAGAGCCTTACCTGTTTTTAAAAATAATTTTATCACATATACGTGTATATGTAAATAATGTGTTTAGTTTGCTTTCGAGCTTTATGAAAATGACATAGTGCTTTTCGTCATCTGGACTTGTGTAACTCAATATTGTGTTCCTAAATTCATCCATGTTGTTCTGTGTAACTGAGTCATTCATTTCTGCTGCTTGATAATGTTCCATTGTTAAAAACTGTATGACAACTTATGTATTCTCAATGGACATGTGAGCATGTGAGTTGCTTCCAGTTTTTGGCAATTATAATACTGCTGATGATGAATAATTCTTGTATGTATCTCCTACATACAAAGTTTCTCTAGGGTATACGATTTTAAATTTAGGCATGAATGTTGAATTTTTTAAAGATTTTATTCATTTACTTTTACAGAAGGGAAGGGAGGGAGAAAGAGGGAGAGAAACATCAATGTGTGGTTGCTTCTTGTGCATGTGTGCGCGCCCTACTGGGGACCTGGCCCGCAACCTAGGCATGTGCCCTGACTGGGAATTGAATCAGCATCCCTTTGCTTTGCAGGCCAGCACTCAATCTACTGAGCCACACCAGGCAGGGCTGAATGTTGAATTTTATCAAACACCTTTTGGCATCTGTTAGATGAAGGGTATGTTTATCTTGCTTTGATTTATTAATGTGGAAAAGTATACCAATTTGTATCCTAATATTGACTAGAGGCACATTTTCTCATACTTCTTTTTTGTTGTCATTACACAAAAAATTACTTGCGTTCTCATGAAATGATCCCTCTTATGCATGGTACATCACTTTAATGGATTACTAGAGTCTATTTCTTATTATTTAGGATTTTTTGCATCAGTACTCATAAATGAGACTTGTCTGTGGTTTCATATCTGTGCTGGTGTTTCCCAACTCAAGAGGTTTGCCGGTAGGGTGTTCTACTCAGGAACAAGATGTGGTTGTTGTTAGGTAGTTTTATCTACTTGCAGCAAGTAAAGGAGACAGATTCACATCCAAAGCTCTTTCCCTGGAAGAGAGGCCTTGCCGTTGCTTATGTTCACTATTTGGTCAATTACATGTTGATTTCTTCTTTTGCAGTTGGCTAAATTTGTCTGGATTTGGTTAACCGTATGTTGATTCGTTCCTTCCTTTCTTTCTCCCTCTTTCCCTCCCTTCCTACAGTTGACTAAACTCTTGGATTGGGTGGTCAAGTGCATCCTGGGTGGACAAGTTCAGGTGGCTACAGCTGCATCTGCAAAATGCTGTGCTACATTTTAACAAGAATAGCATCTAGTAAGAACTGCCCAGACCTTGATACCCTTGTCCTGTCTAACACTGGCATGATCAAAAGACTGGGAAACTTATTTGGCTGTTTTCTGCTACAGTTTACATTGTGTTGGAATTACTCATTTCTTCAAGATTTGAGAAGATTTGCCCATGACACTTACGGGCTTAGTGTTTTGTGAGCATTCATTCTTTACTGGCTATCTCAGTTTAAGTAAAAGTAATCACAGGATACAGAGAAAAATCTATGTAATAAAATCTGTAGACTTGGTTCATTAGATTCATATAGAATTACATGTTCTTCCAACATAGAATAAGTTTTCTTTTTAAGCATCTATACACTTTTTAGGTGGCCATTTCAGTTATTAAAAAAACAAACAAACAAAAAAACCCCTCAAACATCTTTAAAGCAGGAGTAAATATATCAGGCTATTTAAACACCATGCAGTAAAGCCAGAAATTATGAATAGAAAAGAAATTTACAACATACTATCCTAAACAATTCTTTGGTCAGAGAAAAACACAATTGCTGACTAGCTATAAAATAGTAATTAAAACATGACATAAAACCTCTGGAATGTGGCTAATTTTAGTGGATTTAGATGAAAATATATGGCCTTATGGGTTTTAATTGCCAAGCAGAAAAGCATGAAAATAAATGAATAAATCATGCAACCTCAAGAAGTTGGAAAAGAAGGCTTTTGTAGTCTAGTTTCCCCCAAAAGCAGAACACACGACAGAGATTTGCGTGCAGGTAATTGATTTGGAAATGTAGTCCTGGGCAGAGTGAAAGACCAGGGGAGTGACAGAGAAGGACGGAGAGCCATACAAGGGTGCTCGGAGAGCCATACAAGGGTGCTCGGAGAGCCATACAAGGGTGCTCGGTCCGTCTGGCCCTTCTGCATCTGACTGGTGCTCTGTCTTGCAGATTTGGAATCTCACGTTGGGGGCTAATGGGGAAAACATTTATCCGTCAGTCTCTGTCCCCTATTCAAGGGTGGCACTGTAGACATGAACTCTCTCACACTTCAGGGATCAGCAAGTGCGCACAGGTTTCTGCAGTGTTTTATACAGATTCCAGAGAAGCCCCAGGAGTCGGGCATCTGTGGTATAGATCCGTACAGAGGCATTGGTAGGTTGCACCTGCGCAGAGCTGAACTAAGCTTTTGGAACCGGACGAAGAGTGAGACGAAAGGAATGGAGTGGTGCATAAGCTGTCTCTTACCGAGCTAAAGAAACAACGTGAGAAAGCAGAACTTAATGAGTTAAAAACAAATACAAAAAAGAGCAGTGTTCTAAATAAATTAAAAAGCTGGTTCATTGAAAATGAAACGACATTAAAATAGACAACACCGCTCAGCCTTACTCTGTTAGTCTGTTTGGGGTGCCGCAACAAACTGCTATTGACTGAGCGGCTTTGCCAACAGAAACGCATCTTACAGCTCCGGAGGGTCGAGTCCCAGATGAAGGGGCTGGCTGATTTGGCTCTCTGTGACAGCTCTCCTTGGGTTTCAGATGGCTGCCTTCTCGCTGTGCGCTCACCTGGCAATGACCTGTCAGATGAGGCCCTACCCTAATGACCTCATTTAACCTTACTACCTCCTTGACAGTCTTATCTCTAAATATAGTCACATTGGGGGTTAGAGCTTTAGCATATTAATTTGGGGAGGGGGCACACGTTCAATCCATAACACTTACCAAGGAAAACGTCTGAAAGCACATATGTTCAAAGGAAGAAGTGGGAAAAGCAAAGTAGCTCTAGATGTGAAGGGAACAAAAAGAGTCATAAACCAGTGTCTTCTGCAACTGCACTCAAGTTGAAATCCTGGAAGACATAGATGAGATCTTAGGGGAGTATACATTTCAAGACTGATTTTAGAATCAATGAAAATCTTGAAAATGGGAGGGAGATGGGGAAGACTATGGGGGACAGACTGGGATGGGAGTAAAAGGCAGAAAACTGTACTTGAACAACAATTAAAATTTTAAAAAATTAAAAAAAAAAATCTTGAAAATCAGACACTAACTAGCCCATGTGTTTGGAACATTACGAACAAGGGGCCCAGGGTCATGGGGCCTAGGTCCCATAGTGATCCTCTCTCAGGTCGCTGAGGTCTTGGCTTCTGCGCTCTCAGAAGGCTGGAAAGTGTGAAGATGCAGCCTGGTACTTCACTTCTGGCCCAGCTTCCTCGAGGGAAGTCTGGGCCATGAGGAAGGCTGACCTCACAAGGTCTCCACAGAGACATTAGGACTTGAGGACACTGAGCTGTGTACGGAAACAGGCAGGATGTGGGGACGCAGCTGTTCCTTTGCAGGTGCCGCCTCCCTGGACTTGACTCTGAGGACTCTGTGCTGGGGCTGCAGCCCCTCCAGCCTGGCTTCTCTTGCCGTGTAATTGAGGATGACAGTTGTTTAGAGAAAGAGAAATAAATCAAAGATCTTGGTAATGTTCTGTCTCTTGAACTGAATCACTGACACACAAGTATTTGTTTAAGTATTCTTTGGGCTCCGCATACATTTTTATGGTATACTTTTGTGTGTATGATATATGTCAGAACTGTAAAATCTTAGGGTTCCTGGTAGTGAGCATCAGGGTCCTGGCTGGGAGGAGTCCTGGGTACTGAGCGAGTGAACAGATCACCCCCTTCTTCCTGCGGCCCCTCCCGCTCACACGCCTATCTGGACACAGGCTGCCTGCATCTTAGATCTTCCATTCCTGATTGGGGTGGCTTGCCTCACACCTGCCTCTCTCTGTGTTTCTCTTAGCTCCAGCCCGGCTCAGAGAGGGAGACCAAGCAATGGCAGCCGTGCTCCTGACAGCCTGGCCCCAGGTGAGCTGTGGGTTCTTCAGGTCTTCCTCTGAGCAGTTTCAAATCGAAGAAACTGAGAAGGGAAACTGGAGAGGGCCTCCATGCATATGCCTGCCAGACTGGAACTTGTGGAAAGAGTGGCTATGTGAAGGGATGGAAACAGCAGGAGAGCGTGCTCGAAGGCAGGAGTGTAGTCTTGGACACAGTGAGGTTCTTCGTTCCTCTGGTAGAAGGGCTTCCCCAGCAGAGGGCTCTAGGGAATAGGAGATGTGGACGCTGACCACGTAGGATGCTCCGTGTGTGGGTGTGAACGGAGGAAGTAGCAGAGGACTGGGATTCCCAGGGACTGGGGTGTAGGTGAAGACGAGCCAGATCAACGTAAAGGATAGCTGTGCTTCTAATTCAGGGAAAGATGAAGGGATTAGGGTCAAGGGAGGAAAAAAAGATGGAAGCCCTGTGGGCCATGAGGTCTCATTGTGTCCTGAGAGGCTTTCAGGGCTTGGGGTGCACGGACTCAAACTTTAGGTATCCGATCAGAGCTCTGGACCCTCTACCCCAGAAAAATATACAGGCGAACCAAATTTTTCATACAATTTCAGGGACTTTATGGACCCCCTGAAGCTCATCCATGGAACTCCATGGATGGCAGGTTGGGAATAATCATAGTCACAGTAACTCCAGTAACATCATTTGAGGCTTCCTATGCTGTAGGCACCATGCTAAGCACTTTGCATGGATCACTCATTCCTGACACCTGCCCTCTGATATAGGTGCTATGTTGGGCTCATTACACCACAAAAGACACAAAGGCAAAGGGAGATAGAGTGACTTGCCCAAGGTCACACAGCCATTGTGTGAATCTTAAATTTTTTAAATTGATTTGAGAGAGAGAGAGAAACATCTGTTTGTTGTTCCACTTATTTATGCATTCATTGGCTGATTCTTGTAGGTGTCCTAACCAGGGATTGAACCCACAACCTTGGCATATCTGGATGATGCTCTAACCAACTGAGCTACCTAGCCAGGGCCCACTGTGTGATTCTTAACAGCCCAGCCTTATGACACTTATGGAACCAGTGATGTTAACTTTGTCAGATCTGCGATGGCTGTGTAGGGAATGACTTTCAGGGAGATTCAAACGCAGGGTGATAACTTCAGAAGGGATTCCACTGGTGCAGGCAGTGTGGGCTTCCTCAAGGGAAGCACTTGTTAAAGAGGAGGTATGTAATTCAAGTATTCCTGCAGATAGAAGTCTTTAGGAACTAGAGTCAGAGTTAGGAGATGGGGGTGAGGGAGAGGGAGGAGATCAGAATGACTCCCCAGGGTTCTAGCTGAGGATTCCTGCACAGATAGTGGTGGATGGCACCAAGTGCGTTGTGAATTCTTTACCAGGGTAAAGGTGGTGGCAGCAGGCAGTGAAGGCATCTGATTTTGTGCAGACAAGTTGTTTGACCTGTCCATGTTCACACAGTGAGTGACTTATAGAAAAACGCAGAAGTTAGACTAGATTTGTTGCTGGGTAGAGGTTGGTAGAGTCAAGCAAGACAGATCCTGGCAGAGAGGAGTTGAGGGCAAGTCCATGCCAGTGTGTCCCCAAGGTTGTTAGAGAAGGCTGAGTGGGGCAGAGAGCAGCCAGAGGAGAAACTGAATTCTTGGGTGAAATTGGAAAAGATGGGGCTTGAATGGGAGAGGGTAACAGAAAACGTCGGGTCTTCAGCAAGACCTGTGTGGAAGCAGAATGGGCTGCTGCCTCCACCCCTTGACCCTTGGTCTCCAAGCCGATCTGGGCAGCACTGAGCTTCCTCTGCTGGAGCTTCTGAAGCAGAGGCTGATGATGAGAAAGTTGGTGATGGGAATCAGGCTGCAGATGGGGCCAGATGAGATGGAAGCCGTGGCCGTTCTTGGGGGTGGCTCAAGGTTTACGTGTGAGGACGAGGTGTGGGGAGCAGCACAGGGCTGACGTTAGGCACAAGGAGCAGAATGAAGAAGCCAAGATCTCGAGATGAAGTAGGAATGCTCAGTTCAGTCTTGAGCTGTATTTGCCAGCGAGGGGATGGCTATGTTACTATATTTTTGTAAGTATAAAAATGACATGAGGTTTCCTTGTCATGAGAGAAGTCAGATATTCCCTGGTGTACTTTCCAGGTGTTTTTCTCAAATCTTTTGCCTTGTTATTAATTTCATGCTCTTCACAAGCTCCCTCCCCAAGCCCTTATACTGCCCTCTGCCCCTCACTTAGGGCCTGAGCCATGGAATTGGCCCTAGGGCAGCAGGAACCTGTTGTTTCAGAAGTTGGTGACCTTCGAGGATGTGGCTGTGTACTTCACCCCAACGGAGTGGGATGGCCTGTCCCCTGCACAGAGGGCCCTGTACAGGGATGTGATGCTGGAGAATTATGGGAATGTGGCTTCCCTGGGTAAGGCTTCTTCCCCTGGGCCCAGATTCTGGCTCTTGGGTTTCCTGACTTCTTTTTCCCTTACATGTTATAGATGGGGTCTCCAGTAATTCTTTACTGAGTGGGAACCCCAGAGCCTGAGTTCCTAATCCCCTAGACCCAGGGGTTGCTGGGAAGAGCAAACCCCAACCCCTTTTTGCAGTCAATGTAGGACTTTGCTGGGACTAGTATGCATTTTTTGTATGTGTTGAACACAGTGTGGAAAAAGTAACTTCCTGTTTCACAGTGTTAGGTTCCACCTCACCCTGCCTGCATCTTAGGTCTTTCCAAGGATGTCAGTGTACTCTGAATATCTCAGGCCAAGTTAAAAAATGGCATTCCTTTGCATAGATTCTCCCTGTTTGTTCTGCATGAAGTCTCTTGGGCCCACAGTCTGGGCCTTTCTCAAGACCACCCCCCCAATACACTTTATAAGAACCCCACCCTTCCACCACCTCCGGTCCTTAGGCATGGACACCCTGGGGCTCTTACCCTCCCTCTCCATTGCAGAGGCAATCTGAGAAGAGGCTGAGGAACTCATCCATGGGAGATAATTTACCCTTCTCTCCTATTTGCTTGCCCCCAAAACAGGATTTCCAATTCTAAAACCTGCTGTGATCTCACAACTAGAAGGAGGAGGTGAACTGGGGATCCCATCTCTGCTGGCTGCTGGAGTAGGCTCAGACCCTCCAGGCCTCTGGACGGGTAAGGGAGGCACATGTTGCCCATTATGCTGGAAAGTTTAACTCTTTAGGAAGAAAGAGTTAGCATGTAAGCATGAGTTAACATATTAGCAACATATAAGCATGCCACATTTATTGTCCAGATGTACAGAGTAAAATTTAAATAAATTTTGATGATTTATAGAGATAGGTTCAATTGAGACCTTTTCTGGCTATTTTCACAATTTGCTCTTTCTTTCTAATTCTAAGAATAGCTCATTTTTCATATGCCTCATTCTAACAGGATTCTTTGGAATCCTAATTTAGGAATTCTACCTTGCTCAGAGAAAAATGAATGGATTCACTAATTTGGGTGGGCATTCTTGCCTTTTCTCTAATCATTATCTATGTAATGCAGAGGATACAGAATCAACAGTCTTTTTACACAAAGCGGCATAATAACCTGCTGATTAAAAGTATAGTTTTTGGAGCAGACTTTGTGAGGTTCATTCCCAACCGTGCTTTCTAGTTGTGTAACCGTGAGGTCAGTTATTTAGTTGTCTGAGAATCAAGATTCTCATCTGTGAATGTAGAATAATAATAATAATAAAGCTAGGTTATTTAGTGCTGGTCTTAACAGGTTGAGGATAAATGAGATAACATGTCGTGTGTGGTTCATAGTGTGTGCTTGATAATATATTAGTTTTCATTATTTTTGGTGTTTTGGAGGAGACAGGTTTATATAGTAAGCTGTAGGGAATAAGGCAGAAGGGAGGGAGTGCCCTCAATTCAGTGCTTCTCAAACTATGTGCAAATGAATTATCTGGGAGTCTTACAGATATGCAGATTGTTATTCAGTGATCTGGTGTAGGGCTAAGATTCTGCATTTCTGTTAAGTTTCCAGGTGATGCCAATGCTTCCGATTCCCACACCACACTTGAAGTAGTGAGGTTCTCATTGGCTCAAGCAGAGTAGCTACCAGATGACTTCCCATTTCCCATGTGGCCCGGCTTTACTTCCTGCTTTTGGGGTCCATAAGATTCTCTTACAGCCCTTCAATGAATCCTCCTTTTTTAAAAGATGGTTTCAGCCCTGGCTGGTGTGGCTCAGTGGATTGAGTGCCAGCCTGTGAACCAGAGGGTTGCCAGTTCGATTCCCGTCCAGGCACATGCCTGGGTTGTGGGCCAGGTCCCCAGAACGGGGTGCATGCGAGGCAACCACACACTGACGTTTTTCTCCCTCTCTTTCTCCTTCCCTTCTCCTCTCTAAAAATAAATAAATATTTAAAAAATAAATAAGATGGTTTGAGGGATTTTTGTTCCTGTCATTCAGCCAGATGATCCCGGACCAACAAAGACATGTTTTGGACGTGGAGAATTTGAAGTGGTTGGCATACAGAGGGAGAACAAAGATGGTATTATGGAGATCCTTAAACAGAGGAGTCTGGATTTCATTCTATAGGTAGCAGATAGTCCTGAAGTTTTTGAACAACCCATCATAATCTTAGCTGAAGATAGAAACATTGGTCTAGTTAGTATGTGTAGGTTTATTGGGGTGACGACTCAGATGGGTTTTGGGCAGGCAGAATGGGAAGGTGTGGGGTCAAGGGCCTATGTCAGCAGAGTTGACTTCCTTTAAAAAAAAACACTTGTTCAGAAGCCCCATCTAGTGATTTCTGTTTAAATCTTATTTGTTGGAATGAGGAAATGGCCATCTACACTGCAAGAGAGGGTGGAAAATACAATTTGTAGCTGTAATTTTTATTGCTACCTCATAAAAAAATAGGGGATGTGCTAGTAAGGAAGAAAGGGAGAGCAGGTATTTGATCAACCAGTAATCAGTAACATGTGCCACACAACAGGATGTGGTAAATAGGCCACCGGTATAGAGAATTGGCAAAGAATGTAAGTGGTTCATCCACATAAGAAGCACATATTTTAATCAATGTGAAAAATGTTCACCCTCAGTAGAAATCAATGAAATACAAATTAAAATGAGGTGTTTCACCTATGTATTGAAAACAACTAAATTATAGTAAGTGATGGTGAGAGTACAGCAAGACAGGAATAGACTTCTGGAGGAGAATGTGAGCTGTTAGATTTTTTAGAGAGTACTTTAGCAATACATACCAAGAGCCCTTTAAAAATTTGTACTTGATAAACTGGATAGTCCCTTTTAGGGCTGGCTATATCCTAATAAATTAATCAAGATATAGATAAAGATGCATGTGCACAAAATTTCATTATAATTTTATGTAATGAAATAATGGGAATAACCTGAATTTTCACATAAAATGGTTAAATTAGGGTACCTCTCAAAAGATATAAACTTTTAGTTATAAGTATTAGGGATGCAATGTACAACATGATGACTACCTACCATTGCTATATAATAAAGTTGTTAAGAGAGTAAATCCTGGGAGAGTAAATCCTTGTGATGGGGGTTCTCATCACAAGGAGAACATTTTTTCCTTTTTTTAGAAGATTTTATTTATTTAAAATCTATTTTAGAGAGAGGGGAAGGGAGGGAGAAAGAGAGGGAGAGAAACAGAATGTACAAGAGATACATTGATCAGTTGCCTCTTGCATGCACCCAGCTGGGGACCTGAGCCGCAACCCAGGCATGTGTCCTGACCAGGGAATCAAACTGGTGACCCTTCAGCTTGCACTCATTCCACTGAGCCACACCAGCCAGGGCTCCTTTATTTTTTTATTTTATCTGTATGAAAAGAGGGATGTTAGCTGAACCCATTGTGGTAATCATTTCACTATATATGTAAATCAAACCACCATGCATGTGCCTTAAACTTATATAGCGATGTATGTCAATTATTTCTCAATAAAACTGGGGGAAAATAAGGTACCTGTGCAGGATGGAGTACTATTTAGCAATTAAAAATATTTTTACAGAATATCTAAAGACATTGGAAAATTATCATTATTAATGTGAAAGAAGAAAAACTTCATTTTTGAAAAAAATGTTTCGAGAAAAATGATTGGGGAAGAGATACCTCAGAAGATCAGCAGTAGTTATTGTTAGATGGTTGTATTTCAGGTCATTTGAATTTTCTTTTTTGTAAATTTATGCTGCTACAGATGGATATTATTTTTATAATTGGGGGAATCAATAGTATTTTGAAAATATTTGTTAGGGAGATTCAGGTCATTTGGGTCTACTGAGGGCAATTTTAATAACATACTGGGACAGGGGGCATATTAGATGTGGTTGAGGAGAGATGAGAGATAAAAAATATAGAGACAGCATTTTGGGCCCACTTTTGAGAAATTTGGGAACAAATGCAGAGATCAAATGTAGCTCTGTTGGGACTATAGGGATTATAGAAAGATGAATGAGTATAGAAAGAACTTTATGGAATGACCAATTTTAGGATTAAGAAGTAAAAAGAAAGGCAAGGAGAATGCAGCAGTGTTCTGGAGGGGGTGGGAAAGAATGGGATGAAAGGAATTAATAGTGGACCTAAACAGAGCCTTTCCGAAGCAGAGAAAAAAGAAGTTGAAGGAGGAATTTTGGAAAGCTTAGAGTTTTAAGCTCTAAGAAAAGAACCAAACTTCTTTCCTTTTTGCTTCTTGGTATTGCTAACACTTGCCATCCCTAGTATTGCCGCATGTTGGATTCTGTGCCTTTTCCTTCTTAAGTTATTTCCATTTTTATTAACAAAGGACTCAATGACATAGGGGGAACTGAGAAGAAACTGCAGAGTGTAGTAAAATACGGTGTGATGGAAAGAATGCTCATTTGGTGGATAAGACCTAGAATTTTGTTCCACTGCTGTCTCTTTCAATTGCCATGTTGTTGGTCATTGTTTTAGAGACAGGTAATCTTTTAAAATCATTACTTTCAAATTTATAATATTGGCACATGCTCAGAATAGCACAAAGTATATAAAATGTGTGTGTTGGGGGTGGGGGTGGGGGGACCTACCAAACTTTCAATGTCAGTTTGCTCAGTTTCTTGTGTCTTCTTCCAGAAGTTTGCTAGGCACATACAAATATATATGTCTATGTCAGTCCTTTTAATTTTCCTTTACACAAATGGAATCTACTCTACATACCACTTCTCAACTTGTTTTCCCATTTAACAGTATACTTTGGGCATCTTTTCCTGTCAGCATATATGGATTTATTTCATTTTCTTGCCAGCTACATATTATTCTACCTTATGGATGAACCTTAGATTCTTTGACCTAAATTTTAAAGACCTCTTTGATTATTGTGATCCTTTATCTTTTTAGTACAGTTCTTTTTTTCTAACATGGTCCTTACATGACATTTTCTGTTTTCTGTTTCTTTTACAGTAGATATTGATATCCAGACTGACAGTGATATAACAAAGGAACTGTACAAAGAAAAACATAATGCATCTTTTGTACTCCAGGGGAACTTTTCCCAGGAAACAGACTTCTCAGAAGCCTATATTGTAGAAAAACAACAGCAGGAAGTCCACCTAGTAGGAAGTATGAAGAAAGAAAACAGCAGTGTTATTGATGGAACAGTGAAAGACAACACAGACCCCATGGAGGAGTGTTTGTTTAGTCAGAGTCCAAACCTGAACCAGTGTCATACCGTCCTCTCCACTGGAGAGGAACCCCCTAAGTGTATGGGATTGAAGAAAGCCTTGAACTTTGACACAGAACCTACTTATCATGAAATAAGTAATTCTAGAGAAAGACCTTTTGAATGTGAAGAATTAGTGGAAAACATTAACTCTCAACTTAATCACCATCAAGATAGCTACACTGGGGAGAAGCCCTACCAGTGTAAGGAGTGCAGCAAAGCCTTTAGCGTTAAGGCAAAATTAATTTGGCATCAAAGACTTCATAGTGGGGAGAAGCCCTTCAAATGTGTGGAGTGTGGGAAAAGCTTCAGTTACAGTTCCCATTACATCACACATCAGACAGTCCACAGTGGGGAGAAGCCCTATCAGTGTCAGGTGTGTGGGAAAGCCTTCAGTGTTAACGGGAGTCTAAGCAGGCATCAGAGAATCCATACAGGAGAGAAGCCCTATCAGTGCAAGGAGTGTGGAAATGGCTTCAGCTGCAGCTCTGCATATATCACACACCAGAGAGTTCATACTGGGGAGAAACCTTACGCATGTAATGATTGTGGGAAAGCTTTCAATGTTAATGCAAAATTAATTCAACACCAGAGAATCCACACTGGAGAGAAACCTTATGAATGTAGTGAGTGTGGGAAAGGCTTCAGGTGCAGTTCCCAGCTTAGGCAGCATCAGAGCATCCACACTGGAGAGAAGCCCTGTCAGTGTAAAGAGTGTGGGAAATCCTTTAGTAACAATGCAAAACTCATTCAGCATCAGAGAACCCACACAGGTGAGAAGCCCTATGAGTGTACTGAATGTGGAAAAGCCTTTAGCATCAAAGGGAAGTTAATCCAGCACCAGAGAATCCACACAGGTGAGAAGCCCTACAAGTGCAATGAATGTGGAAAAGCCTTCAGGTGTAATTCCCAGCTTCGGCAGCATCTGCGAATCCACACTGGAGAGAAGCCCTATGAGTGCAATGAGTGTGGAAAGGCCTTCAATGTCAATGCTAAACTAATGCAGCATCAGAGGATTCACACTGGAGAGAAACCCTTTGAATGTAATGAGTGTGGGAAATGTTTCACATCTAAAAGAAACCTACTTGATCATCACCGAATCCATACTGGAGAAAAACCTTATCAATGTCAGGAATGTGGGAAAGCCTTCAGTATCAATGCCAAACTAACTAGGCATCAGAGAATACACACTGGGGAGAAGCCTTTCAAATGTATGGAATGTGAGAAAGCATTTAGCTGTAGTTCTGACTATATTGTACATCAGAGGATACATACTGGAGAGAAACCCTTTCAATGTAAGGAGTGTGGAAAAGCTTTCCATGTTAACGCCCATTTAATCCGGCATCAGAGAAGTCACACTGGAGAGAAACCCTTCAGGTGTGTGGAGTGTGGCAAAGGCTTCAGCTATAGTTCTGACTGCGTTATACATCAGACTGTCCACACTTGGAAGAAACCCTTTGTGTGTAATGTGTGTGGCAAAGCCTTCAGGTTTAGCTTCCAGCTTAATCAGCATCAGAGTGTCCATAGTGAAGGAAAATCCTAGTGAGAAGGATGTAGAAAACTCTCAAGATTGATGCCGAACTGAATCAGGTGTCATCAGATTTACCCTGGTGGAAAACCCAGAGAGAGAAATTAATATGGCAGTCTTCACATGAAAACAGACTTTTTTCATTTTATTCCATTTTAAATCAGGAATGATGACCCGTTAAAAAGTAACATTCAAAAACAAATTGTTTTATACCAACAACCAATTATATCCCATTCCCAACACCATCAAGAAAAGTAGACTTTTCTAGGGGTAAACTTAATTATAATGGAGGACCTACATGTATCTCCACTGAGGGCCACAGAAGGAAACTTAATGGGGGAGAGAGAGGGAAACCTTGTTCTTGGATAGATAAACTTAAAGAGATTCACTCTACTTAATTTATTTCCCTTTCATTTTTGACAACAAGCATGCATAACTTTTGTAAAGAGGAGAAACAATAAAGATTTCTTTAAAAGAAGAATGTGAGTAAACTTTTTATTTTCATGGAATAGAGAAAACCTTCCTAAGCATCAGATGAAATCTAGAAACCAAATAAAAGGTAAAATAGTAATAAAAAGATACAAAAATGACTAAGATGTTCAGTCTCGATAGCACCCTGAGGAGTGAAAATTAGAATGTGCATACAACCACACACAGGAAGCACCAGACCTTCCTCCCACAGACACAGGATGCACACATGGACTCTCCTACAGCCACATGCATCAAACATGGGCATACAGAGACAGGCGTAGGCCACCTCCCTGCCCCAGACATACCTGCTCCTGTGCTCTAGCTTGAGTGAGCAGTGTTGGCTAGGAGTGCTGTCTTGAGTACTTCAAAGGAAATATTCCTGTCAGAAAGCTAATGACAGTATAGGACTTGAGCAGTGTCCAGAGATGCCATTATAGAGGTCCCCCTCTCCCCCACCTTCAAGCTAGGAACTGAGCATGTGTGGAGGCTGACCCTGGAGCAGGACCCTCCTT
The DNA here is from genome assembly GCA_028533065.1 of Trachops cirrhosus. Classification (NCBI taxonomy): domain Eukaryota; kingdom Metazoa; phylum Chordata; class Mammalia; order Chiroptera; family Phyllostomidae; genus Trachops; species Trachops cirrhosus. The sequence goes on from CM052550.1 coordinate 16,917,837, forward strand.
CCCCTGGCCCTCTGGCCCTGCACCTCTGTGAAATTCCAGACCACAGACCCAGAGATGCCCCAAATCATGGGGTCCAAGTCCATTTACTTAGGGGAAACAGGGTCAGAGATGGATGGCATTGTCCCTGGTCACACAGCAAACCAGTGGCTGATGTGGTTACTTACCCAGGCCAAAGGAGGTTAGAGGGCCACAGCTCGCTCTAACCTTCCTGGTTCACAGCCTGCAGATGGCTTCTGGTTGTGCCCCTCAGGGGAGGTGGGAACAGGAAATCCTACAATCCCAGTTCCCAGCCGGGTTTGTGCGGTGGCAGGAACTAGGCAGGGACTGGAGGAGGGTCAAGAGTCACTAAAGACAGCTCGATGTCCAGGATCTGCCACCAATGTTGTGTGTCACCTTGGCATCTCTGGGTTTCAGGCTCCTGGTCACCTTAGGGGTTGGGGGCTGGTCCCAGGTCTCCAGGCCCTTCCTACCCGAATGGTCACTAAGGGTTCCCTACCGCTCTGTATGTTTGTTTTTGTTCAGGCCCCAAGGACACCAGGAGAAAGCAGACACCTGCAAGGCTTCATGAAGTCCTGTGGTCCCATGGCCCAGAACTCCCTGGGTCCAGGGGAGGCCTTACAAGGACAAAACGGAGCGACAGTACTGGAGACCCCATCTGCTCCTAAAAGCACTTTTCTGAATTGGAGCCATGGGCCTGGAAGAGCCAGGGCTAGTCTTTCTCCGTCAGTCTTGGTCAACACGTTCTGTCCCCGTAGCAGAGAGCACACCGCCCCCCCCCCCACCCCGCAGCCAGCCTGCCACACTGGAAGGGCTCTCAGAGAATATGAGGTTATGCCGGGCCCAGGTCAGGAGGGGAAACAGGTTCAGAGGAAGCCATGGCTGTCGCACGCACCCAGCCACCCAGCAAGTCTGGGAAGAGCCGGGGAGAGAGGCCCAGGCAGGGCGGAGATGGGTGGGTCCTTGAGCTGTGCAGGCAGGGCTCAGCGTCATCTGGAGGGTGGGGGCAAGAGGCTCAGTACAGCCCTCCCCTCCACGCCGTGAGCATAGGGTCCTGAGGAGAGGCTTCTGGGCTCTCGGTCTCTGAGGTCTCCATTCTCCCCAGACCACAGCCCCACTGTCTGCTGCCCTATCCTGACGAGGACCTGAGGCCACCTTCCCCTTACCCAGACGGCTCCATTCAGTTGAACGTTTGTGGAAGGCAGGCCCCTTCCGCAGGCCGGGGCTCGCCTCGGCTGGGGAACCTGAAGTGAGCGGGCCTCGGCCTTCACAGAGAGCCCGCTGCCCCTGCCCCCATCTCCCAGGCGCCACCGGCACCACACACCACGTGGTCTCAGCACATCCGACAGCTCACAGGACACCCCAGGGGCTCCAGCCCGGGCTGAGCCCGCTTGGCGGAGCTCTGGGTCCTGCGCCTGCCTTCCGCCGCCCGGCGCCTGAGCCTCCCTCCTGCTCCAACTTCCTCTCCCACTGCTCACCAGTACCCACCCTGTGCCCGCGCGGGCTGGTCCGTGGCTCCGGTGATCCTGAAGTGTGGATCACACTTCCCGGCCATTGAAATCCCACCCACGTTCAGCTCAAGCCCAGCCTCCAGGAAGCCCTACCCAGCTGCATGGCCGCACGGCACCATCTCTCCTGGCTAGTTTCCTTCAGCCCGCCACGGTAAGAGTACTTGCGCGTGTCCACCGTCCACCTTTGGCCTGAGAGCCTAGGGCCCACGTGCTTCTAGCGTGTGGACGCGAGGCTCCGGATCCCACCCGCCCTGGGCTGCGGGCGCGCGGGGTCAGGAGATGGGGGACGGCTTTCCCCAGCGACCCTTCACTCCCCAGGAAGCCGTGGGCGCGCGCCCTCTCGCCCTGGGGCTGTTTTGGTCTCCGTGGGAGAGGGAAGAGGGAAGTCAGGCCTGCTCATCTGGCGCCCCGAGACTTGCAGTTGGACAAGGAGAAGCCATTAGGAGTCACTGGCCGCCAGGCTTGGCCTCCTGCTACCCCTGGTGGCCAGTTCGTTCATTGCAGGGCAGGAGCCGCCACAAGCCCCACTCTACTATAAGGGCGGGAAAACAACCACAACTCTTGGTGGAAAATCTGGCGCATCCGCTGGGCTTAAGGGTAGGGGTGGACATGTTCTGAGAAACCCGGAAGGCCTGCGGGGGTGCCTGACTGTACAGAGCTGGGCGCGGGTGAGAGCCCGCGCCCTCCAGAGTTGGAAGAAGTCTCGGAATGGTTAGGCCAGCGCATTGCAAACTTTTTAAAAAAGAAGCACGACCCCCCACCCCTCTTCCCCATCCCAGAGGTCCATACTGTAAACTCACATAAGGAGGGCTACTGTGGAGGACTGCGAAGAGGGGCCAGTTGCCAGCGGGGCCATGAGAGTGAAGGGCAGTGGGCTTTGCTTACAGGTGAAGGGTCCAGGGTCCAGGACAGGAGTCGATAGGCAGGATTCAGAGTACAAGCTATCCACAGCACGGCCGCAGGTGTGAAGTTTTTAAGAACAGAAGATGGGGTGAGGGACTCACCACCATGCTCTCCTGGGAAGGGCACACAGTAAGGAGTGGTGGTGGGAGGCTACCATGACAAAGAGTGAAGAAGAGAGAGGAAGCACAGGGACCATGTGGACAGTGAGGAGGGTCCTGGATACGCCATGCAATGTCCTTGTGTGTGGGGGGGCTTCCCCTCCCTCTTCACAGTGAGCTGAGCCAAAAGCCACCTCCCGCTTGCTGGCCTCCCTGTCCCCTTGGTCAGCATTGTCTGCTCTGTGTCCTCCTCCCCCAGCTCTCTGCCCTCACCTGTGTAATCATTCCCACTGTGCCACTTCTCTTCCCCTTTTCTACTTGGAGCTGCTGATTTATTGGCTCTCCCTGTGGAACACAAGCTCACTGATGGCGGTGGGGGGTGATGGTAGTGAATCAGTAAGAGAAGTGTTTTGTGCCTGTGCTTATATAGTTTATACATTTTCATCAACAACAGAAGTCCAGGTGAATTCCCAGGGGGCTCTAGTGCTGGTTTGGGTCGGGGTAGGGGTAGGGGTAGGGGTAGGGGAGCAGTAGCCTAAGCACCACCATCAAGCACATGGGCCTCAAGCACAAACGTCTTAGAGGTGGTAAGAATTGGGTTGCTCTCCTGTTGCCCATCAGAGGGCGCTCCAGCCTCCAAATAAACATCTGGAGACTGAAGTTTGAGGTCCGGCTCTGAGGAACCGAAATCTGGCCTCGGTGTTCATCCACCAATTGCTAGGGCTCCCCACTACCACCATCACCACATTTGACTATAGCTGGCCTGAGTCTCTGGGCAGGGGCACCGGCAGCTTCCTGGCTCATCTCCTAGGGAAGCAAAGGTAAGAAAGCTACCAGCCAAACTGCCTGAGGCCAGTAAATGGAACAGAAGAATGTGTTCAGGGGGAGGGCAGGGCCCGTGGTGGAGGTGAGTGGAGGGAGAGGATCCAGCTTCACTGCCCCTTCCCCTCCTGCCAGAAATGACTACCAGATAGAGGGGATGGGCAGTGGTTCTCAGATGGGGCCCCCAGACCAGCAGTAGCACAGCATGGTGACATCGCATAGGAACTTATTAGAAATACAAAGTCCTGGGCCCCACCCCAGACCTAGAGAATCAGAATCTCTGGCGTTGGGCCTGGCATTCTGCATTAACAAGCCCTCCAGAGAGTTCTGATGAGTGCTCAAATTTAAGAACCACTAGATGAGACAGCTGCAGAAAAGAAAGGCTTCCCTGGTCTTCACTTTCAGAGACACTGGTAGAAGATGAAAGGTCACAGAGCCAGGCCTGCTCAAGTCAGATGCAGGGGAAGAAAAAGAAAAGTGGCTCTTCCTTCCTCCCATAGTCACCCCTGTTGGTGTAGTCCCAAAGTCAGCCTTCCCGAGCAAAGGGTATTCACACAGAGATGAAAATCTGAAATGGCTCCTGTGTACCGCCCAACCCAACCATCCAGCTTTGAACAAACACAGGCTCTTGTGCGGCGGCCCAAACACAATCTAAAGACTTGTCCCCATAAAAATGTCTCATTCCATCTTTCCTCCTGCCATGAATTTACCTGGTAGATCCCCATCTGGCCCCTTATCCAAGGACACAGGGATTAATCGGAAATGGCCGCCCAGGAGTGGCTCTGCGGTTGGTTGCGGTTCTGGCCACGCCCGGTAGATGAGCCATTCATGGGCCAGACACCTGACCCAGGTTCTGACCTAGGGCTTGATTATAATTAGGGTCAAGTTTAAAAGCTGCAGCACTGCAGGGGCAGGGGAAGTGCCTGGGTGTGGAAGGGAGGGTCCAGAGCTAGGAGGGGGGTGTTGTCAGCAGGAGCTAGATCTCAGCTCCACTGACTTCCCAGCTCCAGGGTTTGACCTTCTGCTTTCAGAGGTGAGTTGCATTCCATGAGGATTGGTGAGTGCTTATCTCATGGGCAGGGTTGACTCCCAGCTCTAGCGTTTTGTGTTGAAACTTGGGAAGGAGGGAGTTGCCTGGTAAGGGAGAGGTCTCTGTATTTCCAGCTCCGGGGAGAGAGCCGGGTGGGGGAAGTCTGGGCCATCAACTCTTCCTTCTGTTCTATCTAGAAAGCCTTACCTTATTCTCGGGGTGAAATCCTGGTGAAATGGCCTCACTGCCTTTAAGCTTTACCCCCAAGTGGGAGCTTGGGCAGCTGGCCCCCCTTATCACACTGGGCTGGAAACACAGGTGCTCTGAGCTCTTACCCAGCCCTGGCGTCCCAGTTAAAGGGGCCCAAGGTGCATCAGGAAGGTTTGTTAAATTATTTAAATAAGTAACTAGGACTCATGAGGGCCCCAAATTATCATTGGGAGGAACATGGTCAAAAAAGGACTTGGCTGAGAAAAAGACTTAAGTACCAACAGTTTAAAATTTAGGTTCAAATAGCCACAGATATGCAAAAATGACCCCAAGTATTGCAGCAACAAATCTCCCTCCTATTCTTCTTTCCTTTTTGCCAGTTTCCATCCCCAAGGGCAACACTTTTCTTAATATGTGCATACAAACATATGCAGAAAAAGGTTCTCATTTCCATCCTTCTTTTACACAAAAGCTGCATATTTCCTGAATCCACCCCTTCCCCCATTAACACACCTTGGAATTTTCCATATCCATGCATTAGTGCCCTTGTTGTTTTTCACAGTTGTGTAGTATTCCCCATTGTGCACATACTATAACTTACTTCACCTGTCCCCTCCTTTGGACTTGTCCAGTCATCTGCTATCCTAACTAATGCCACGATGCTTCAGCTTGTACATGTATTTTCTTGCATACATTCCAGTGCACCTTTAGGATGAATTCTTCAAAGTGGAAGTACTAGGTGTGAGGGGAACTGCACTTATAATTATGGTGGATGTTGCCTTCCTTCCTCTGACAGGGAGGTAGGGAAGGAGACTGTGGAGAGCCAGACAGGGCAGCGTTTGAACGTCTTCTCTGTGCTTTCTACCTATTTTCTCACCTGCTCTGTGTTCAGTTTTAAAAATTTGTAAAATGTGACCCACACGACTGTGGGAGTAAAATGGGCTCAGCTGTGAAAAGCATTGGTTGGTGACCAAACATAGTGAGAGCTCAAAGGTATCAAGAGTCGTGGAGGCTTCAATGCAGCTGCCCTGCATTTTCCCCAAGGGCCGGCAGCCTGGGCTCCCTGGGGAATGTGCTGGAGCATTCGGGGAGAGGTGGTGTCTGAAAGCCAACGACTGAGGCTGGTCAGCAAGGCCTTGGTTCCAATTGGAAGAGGCCCTCCCCAGCGCCACCATCATTTTGCCCCTGGGTTTCTAATATTCCCTGTTAATGGAACACTGGACGCCCCCCCCCCCCCCCCCCCGGGACCTTCTGGGGCTAGCCTGAATGAAAGCACTTGGTTTGCCTTAAATCCTCCAAGCTTTGGTCCCTGGCACAGTCTGCAAATAAACACAATCTCTGCCATTTATTGCATGCTTGTCACTAACCTTACATAATTCTGAGTATTCTCCATGCATGATTCCATTCAGTTCTCAGAATTCTCCCATACAGTAGGAAAAATCACCACCAGCAGCCACCCTCTTCATCACTCTGCAGCCTTGCCCCATCCAAAGGGAACATCCTGTTTGCGTGATTTCTTCAGGGTTCCCATGCTGTCCCCTGCAGGGGACAAGAGGCCCTGTGGATGTGAGTGAAGTTCCCTGTGGCCTTCCATTTTATTCAGCCTTCGTTTGACAAATTGACCGCCAGATTTAAGGGTGAGTTTGATTTTACAGGACCGGAAATGCAGTCTGTGTGTCTAATAGGAAAAACATAATGCCAGGTAACATCTCAAAATGTCTGTGTGAAACTTTTCACCTTTGCTGCCAACTTTTTGTATGAAAATTTAGTCAGCAGCCAATATTTTGAATCCGCTCACCGTGAGAGGTGTTCTCTGACCATTCTAACTGGACTCCAAAACAGCGCACCTGTTTTCTCTCTTGCTACAGGGGATCAGGACAAACTGGGAATCCAGCACCTGTTTGACGGAGCCATTTCTCACCCCCTACAACCAGGTGGCTCAGGCACTTTGCCGATCTAAGAACATGAGTGAAGAGAAGGAAGGGAACTCGTTCACTATCCTCAGAATTTATGATGAACCAGAGGAGAGGAAGTATAAGTCAGAAGACTCTGACATTTCCGCCCAGCATGGGCCTGAAGCACAGTCCCAGCTGGTTGGGGTGTATGATATACCCCAGAGGCCCCCGGTTTCCCCAGGACAGCAAGGCCCAGTTTACCAGGAGATGAGCTCTCTGACCCCACAGCAGTGGGCCCTCCAGGACCTAGACAGGTCTGAGCTCCAGGCCAGCTGGTTCTCTGCCGGGGAGCCAAGAGAAGATGCAGAGTTTGGCTCCAGGTAGGTCTTCCTTGCACAGACTAGTGGGGGAGGGAACTCACCTGCAGGGTGGGGTGGGGGAGGGTGGGAATCCTAGCTCAGAGCTCTCTGTTTCATGCTCTCTCTCCTCTCCATCTGTCATAGCTGCCTACCAGGATCCAGGTTTGGTAAGTCGCACCAGGACAGTGTGGACAGGGAGGGTGGTAGCTCAAAGTCCTCAGATGGGGACCAAAAGCGAGGCCCTAGTGTCAGGAGAACAGGCTGCCAGACACCCTCTCTGCGAGCAAGTGGGCATTGATGTTTCCCTGCAGGCCAGCCTTGTCCTTTGCCACCTTCCAGTGACGAAGTCTGGTCGTTCTTCAAAGCAATCGTAAGTGTCTTCTTTAAAAAAAAAAAAAAATAACGGGATCTTCCCTATCTCTGTCCCCGACCCCCCAAACAAGAAGCTAGTAAGAAGAAGGTGAGGGTGTGCACTGTGTCCACACTCATCCTGCCCCATAGGTGGCGGGTGTCTTGTGGTTCCCTGATGCTTTTGAATTAGGCTGCCCCCCTTCTCCCACCACCAGTATACAAGGCCTTCCACTCACAGGCTCACCACCTGGAGGGCTGTGTCCTAAGGGTCTCTGAGCCATGCTCTGCACTCACTGCTGTTGCTCAGAATAGTCTCAAAAACGCAGCCCCATTAATGAAGGAAGGAAAGCTGGGCACGACCTGGGCTAGTGTGGAAGGTGTTGATGGTCTGGTGTCCCCAGATGTGGACACGGTTCTGCCTGGGGGTGAGCGAGGAGCTGTGGCACGAACAGTGAGGAGTGTAGTCAGAGGACAGGGGCAGGCAGTCCCCGTGGATGATGGTGGCGCAGGACTATGACCCGTTCGTGGCCACCCGCCTCCTCCCCTCCCCAGCCTCCCATTGCAGATGAAATGGTTGTCAGGCCGAGGACCCCACGTGCACTCTTGAAGGTTGGCAGACTCCGCCATGGCAAGAAAGTCTGTGCCATTGCCATCAGCAGCTTGACTCACCACGTGTACACGTGTGGTCACGGCTACATCAAGGTGTGGGACAAGAGTGCTCTGCACACCTGGAACAAGGCCCCGCAGGCTCAGCTGAACTTTCAGGTAAGGGTGTTCTAGAGGGCTTGCGGGAACCCAGACAGTGTTCTGTGAGGAGGCGCAGAGCCTATGCTTGGAGAAGGCGATATGAGAATTCGAACCATTCCTACAGGACCATCAGAACAGTGTCCTCACCTGTAAGCTGTTCCCCGATGAGCAGAGCATGATCACCGGCGGGGTGTCCCAGGCCCTGACTCTTTGGGATCTGGCACCCACACCTCGCGTCAGGGCACAGCTGGCCTGCACAGGCCCCATTTGCTACTCGCTGGCCCTCTCCTCCAATGCCCAGATCTGCTTGGCTTGCTTCAAAGGATTCGTTGAGATTTGGGATTTGCAGAACCAAATCTTGATCAGGTATGACCTGGGGGATGGCCTGATGGTAAGGTGCTTGGGAAAGCACGCATCCTTTCTGGACCTCACTTTCCCCTCTGTGGAGTGGGACTAGGTGAATCGGTGTGCAGAACACCCCTGGGGTACGTCTAGGGCCTTTCTGGGCCCAAAACTTCTGGGAGGGTCCAACTAATACATAAACCTCTGAGTTCTTTTCCTCCAGGAAGCAAGAAATCCCTGAATATGGGTCCCGATGTGTGGACCTCACAGGTAATAAGTTCTGGACCGGAGGCGAAGACACCAGGCTGTATTCCTGGGACCTGAGGAGTTGCCAGAAGCTGCAGCAGCTCAGTCTGCATCATGAGGTGCCCGGCCAGCTGCCCCTGGGCTGAGTGTGGCTGCCCGAGACTGGGAGCTGTGGGTTTCCGCAGGAGTGGGCCTGAGTGCAGGGGTGGGCATTAAGGATGGGGTTGGGCAGCCTTGAGCACTGACTCCAGATCTTCTCCCCAACAGATCCTCAGCATTACCCACGACCCCAGTGAGGAATGGGTGTTAGTGGGCCTGAGAACAAGTGATATCATAATCGTGCACTCGCACCGGAAGGAGAAGTTTAAGGCCTCCATCAATAAATACGTCCACCACCACAACCTGAAGTTTGCCTCCTGTGGTGAGTGAGAAACCAGGTGACACCTCAGGGTGTCCTGTCACATTGCAGGGTGTCTACTTGTAGAGCCTGGGTCCAGCCGTATTTCAGACTCCTAATTCCTCCCTCTCCAGCGCTGACACTGGCCAAGCAGAGATCCTCGTGTCCACCTTCCCACTGCTCTCACCTCTGAGTCACCCCCCCTTCCCACTGATGGCCTGGCTGTCTTCCTGCCTTCTCTCTCTTCACCTCCTCTCCTTTCCGGACTGTCTCTGAAATGGTAGCTTCCTCCACAGAGTGACAGCCTGAAGACACAGACAGACAGGAGAGGCATGAAGCCCGGGCTGAGTGTCCTTTTGTTCAGTGATGCTTGCCACGATCCTGTGTGGCTGGGGCTGTGGCGCTGGTGAGGGGATGGTTCGGGTTGTATCTCTGATTTTTATGTTTGAGGAAACTAAGGCAGAGAAACCTTTTCCCTAGTCCAGTTGGGAACAGAGCTGGGACTGGAATGCACTGTCTGGCCCTTCCATCGGTCTTTCCTTCACAGGGAGCTATTTTGTGAGCACACTGGGCGAGTCAATCCACTGCCTAGCTGCACCTTCTCTACAGAGGTTGTTTCAGGTACTGGAAGGAGGGATGTGAAACCCAGGCACTTGGAGCTGTAGCCTCAGACCCCAGTTGGTCAGGTCCCGGAGACAGTGCAGGAAAGTGCCTCTGAGATGGCACCCGAGGCCGATTAGTTGATGGGGGGAAGAGGACTTAAGGTCCTATGTACTCGGAGGCTCCATCTTGAGCCCTGATGTCTGGCCCTGTCTCTAAACCGAGTCTCACGTCTATGCTGAGCCTTGAAAGAGCCCTAGATGAAGACTTTCCCTCTGAAGGGCCCGAGCCTGGACTCTGCATGCAGTCCCTTTTTTGGCCTCTTTTTCCTCTAGGAAGAGGAGTCTGCAGAAATCATGTGTTGTGATGTGTCCTCCGACAGCCAGTACCTAGTCACGGGCTCCAAGAACTGTGCTTCGGTTTACCAGCTCTTGTATTGAAGGCTGCGCACCATGGTCCCGCTGATAAAGACCAGAGAAGGCCAGCGTGCTGGGAGGGTGACCTTGGGTGCTGGGCAACTTCCGAGGCCACCTGCACCTCTGCCTCATCCTCGATGGCGCCTCATCTGTATCCCCCACCTGTCCCCAAACACGACCCAACCCGTTCCTCCTAGTTTTTTATTGTACAGCTTAGGATTTTTCATTTTCTTACTTTACCACCACTGATTGCTGGGTTTTGATGGGGAAACTTGCCTTTATAATTAATAAAATAGAAAAACAAAAACCAGAATGGCCTGGATATGTGGTAAGTTCTTTACAATAACAAACTCACTGTGGTGGATTGCTTATGCCACCATTCAGCAAATTCTAGGGTAGGGTAAGAATTTTAGACCAGACTTAGTTTTGTTTGTAACATTTTGCAGGGCGGGGGGTGGTCAGGAAATTCTTGGAATTTAAGAAGACTCAAGAAGAAATGTATGTACATGTACAAACTTTGAGAACGTATCAGAGTTGCTAGACCAACACTGCTCAACTCTTGACCTGATTAAGATTCCATGAGCAGGTCTAACTGTACCCTGAGGAAGGAAGGACTCTCTTTCCTTTTAGCGTCCTGCTTCAAGACGCCTCACCTTATCTCAGTCTTCAGAAGTCCTGATCCTACTTCTGGCATTTGATGACAGTCAAAAGCTACTTACCTCTCTTTCAGGGCAGCTTCCTTATGTTTCAGGATGTGATGATGTAATATTTTGTCTGGCCTCCTCCAAGATGAAAATGCCCCAGCTCCCAAAAGCAATCCAGAGAGGACTGCTTTCTAATTCTCTTCTGTCCCACCTCCTCTTTGCTTAGTGTTGGCATGCCTGAGATGGGTAGCTGCCCACTAAAATTCGTAGCTTCTAGTTGAAACTTGGAGGAGGCTGTAAAGCCAGGGACCGAGTGTGCCATCCGTCCTTCGCATTGAGATGTTGCCGGGTACCTAGTTCTTGCTGACAGTTCATGGGTGAAGAATGTGTCTCATTTCTGGGCCAAGGCTAAAGGAGTTAGGAGTGTCCCCGCCAGGTTCCTGTCCTTTTCTACAAGCTCAGCACGAATGATATGGAAGTCCTCGAGGACTGCAGAACAATGAGGCGGAAGCATCCTGTGTCCACAAATCCAGTGTGGGGAAAAGTTGCCCACTTTGGACTATTATGTGGAAGAGAAATAAACTTATCTTTGAGCTGTTATAAATTTTGGAGTGTGTTTGTTACTATAGCCCTGAACACAGGCAAACTTAATGGGCCAGGTAATAAATATTTTATGTTTTGCCATATGGTCTTTGCACCAGTTACTCCACTTCACTGCTGTAGCATGGAAGCTACAATACGTGAATGTGTGGGACTGGGTTCCAATAAAACTTTATAAAAACAGGCAGCAGCCAGATCAGGCTGCTGGCAGTAGTTTGTCTAACCTGCTATAGCCAGTGTGCTTCTAAGTAATGTAATTGGTATCCATGTAAAAATAGGATACAAAGGGTAAAAGCTAACAGTAGACCTATCCTACTGGGCTCTAGAAACAAATAGACTCCAAAATTTGCGACATCCTTCAATGGGTGAATGGGTAAACAAGATGTGACTTTATGTATATGCAGGCATGTGCCATGCAACGACTGTTTCGTTCAGTGATGGGTGGTATGTAACAGTGGTCCCGTAGATTATAGTGGAGCTCAAAAATTCCTACCACCTAGTGATGTAGCCAGTAGCCATCGTGACGTCGTAGCACAAAGCCCTGTGTGTTTGTGGTGGTGCTGATGTAAACAAACACGCACTGCCATCATATAAAAGTACAGCCCATACAATTATGTACAGTATATTACCTGAACAATAAATGGTTATGTTACTGGTTTATGTATTTACTATACTATACTTTTTATCATTATTTTGGAGCATACTTTCTACTTACAAAAGAAAGTTCACTGTAAAACAGTATGCTGAATCACTCCAGTAGCAGCCTCATATACCTCGTGTTCACCTCATCTCTCGATTGCATCATCTCCTCTTGTGCTCGACTTAATCTTGTGTTGTTTGCACAGTAATGTGCTGTACAGGCCTGCATCCTTGTCCTTGGAGCAGTAGGCTGTGCCGTGTAACCCAGGTGTGCAGTAGGCTAGACCATCTAGCTTTGTGTTAGAATGTACTGGGACCTGAGCCACCACCCATGCTGGAACAAAGAAGGTACGCATCACCACTAAATACCTGACCAGAGATCCCCCATTATCAGAAACAACTGAGGCATAGCTGCCTGCATCCTGAGGGAAACCGTTGAATCCTCACTACCTCCCCTTTCCCTCCAGCTTTTCCCTGAAACAAGGCCCATAAATCTCTCAGGCTTTTGTCCCCGAATCAGCCATCCCTGATCAGAGGACATTGTCTTGCAAACACCTACACCCAGGACACCTGGGGCAGATCAGCAGGGTGACCCACCTTCCCCAGGGGGTCTGCTACACACCCTTAAAAACCCTCCTATCCTTTCCCTTGCCCCTGTAGTCCGCTCAGACAGCCCGCCAGCTCATAGCCAGCTCATAGTGTCCCGCCTCAAATAAAAGCCCTTAATTGGAACTTTTTGGATCCCAGTCCTCTCTTAGCCACCTCGGCTACCTAACAGTTTGTATGGCAAGATCGCGTAACATTTCTCAGAATGTATCCCCATCGTCAAGCGGCACATTACTCTCTCTCCATATATATATATAATGCAGCCATTAAAAGGAAGGAATTTCTAACACGTTACAACATGAATGAACCTGGAAAATATTATGCTAAGTGAAATAAGCCAGTCACAAAAGGACAAATCCTACATGATTCCACTTACATGAGTTACTTAGAGTGGTCAAATTAAGAGACAGGAGGGTGGTCATAAGGGGATGAGAGGAGGGGAAATGTAAGGTTATTGTTTAATGGGTAACAAAGTCCCAGTTTTGCAAGATGAAAAAGTTCTGAAGATTGAAAATGATGATGGGTGCACAATAGTATGGATATACTTAATGCCACTGAATCGTACACTTCAAAATGGTTAAGATGGTAAATTTTGTATGTACATTTTACACAGTTAAAGAAAAAAGCTAGGAATCATAAAGATCAAATTCAGAATGGTGGTCTCTGGAGAGGGAGTTAGAGACATTGGACAATAATGGGATAAAAAAGGGAGCTTCAACCCTGGCTGGTGTGGCTCAGTGGATTGAATGCTGGCCTGTGAACCAAAGGGTTGCTGGTTCAAATCCCAGTCAGGGTACATGCCTGGTTGCAGGCCAGGTCCCAGGTATGGGGTGCTCGAGAGGCAACGACACACTGATGTTTCCCTCTCTTTCTTTCTCCCTTCCCCTCTCTAAAAAAAATAAATAAAATCTAAAAACAAACAAAACAAAGGGAGCCTCAACTCTATCTGCAGTGTTTATTTCTTCAAAAATAAAATTCATCAAATTAAAAATAAGTGCCTCAAATGAGTGCATCAAGAAAGTGAACAGACAATCCACAGAAAGGGAGAAAATATTTGCAAATCATATTTTTCAGTAAAGCACTTATATCCAAAATATATAAAGAATTCTTACAACTTAACAATAAAAGAAAAGCAAACCAGTTTTTAAAGAGAAAAGGATTTGAGTAGGCCTATCTCCAAAGGGGGTGTACAATTGGCCAGTAAGCATACGGAAGGATGCTCAATATCGGGGAAATGCAAATGAAACACATGGTGAGCTATTACTTCACACTTACTAGGATGGCTGGAATAAAAAAGACAGACAATAACAAGTGTTGGTGAGGATGTAAAGAAACTGGAACCTCCATACACTACTGGTGGGATTGTAAAATGGTGCAGCCACTTGGAAAAAGTTTGGTAGCTCTTTTAGAATGCCGAAAACCAAGTTACCATATGATCCAGCCATTTCACTCCTAGGTATATGTCAAGGAGAATTGAAAACAAAGACACATAAATTGAGAGTGTAATAATTGAGAGTGATAAAGTAAAAAATTTCTAATTTTTTTTCTGAAAACAAGCTAAAATGCCCAATTATACAGTAATCTTGATAAGTCAAGGAGTAGCATTATAGTTTCTAGGTTAATTACAAAATGAATATTAAATAAGGTTATAGTTTCTAATAGAAGGAAAATATTGAATAATAGAATGTAATAATTATTTTATTTCATATTTATAATGTAAATTTATTAGTTAATTACATTAATACTATATCATTTACTTTTATATTATCTATTATTATTATGCATAAAAGCAAAATAAGCCAGGCTATGAAAGACAAATACCATATGATCTCACTTTTAACAGGAACCTAAACAACAAAACAAACAAGCAAAATATAACCAAAGACACTGAAATAGAGAACAGGCTGACAGTGACCAGAGGGGAGAGGAGAGGGAATTTCAGGGGAAAAGGGGAAGGGTTTACAGGAACAAGTATAAAGGACACATGGACAAAAACTAGGGGGGTGGAAATGGGAGGGAGGTGGGGAGGGCTGGGTGGGTGGGCTGGGATGGGAGTAAAAGAGAAAATTGTATTTGAACAACAATTTAAATAAATAAATAAATAACAAATCTTTCCCCCCAAAAATTATATAATGATAATGACAAGGAAATCCAACGGAAGAGAAGAAAAGTAAGAAAGCAAGAAAGAACATGCAGAACAAACAAGAAAAGCTTATTAAAATGGTAGGCTTAAATTTAAACATGTGAATACTTATAGTGAATGTAAATATTCCTATTAATCTGTTGATAGTATATGACTGGATTTTTAAAATTCTCAAATGTACATGTTTAAAATATAAGGGTAAAAAGTATGAAAATAATAAAAGATATTTCATTACACACTAAATCAAAGCAAGCTAATGTATTAATTTTAGATCACATATGCTCTAAAACAAAGAGCAATATCTGAGATAAAGGTGAACACTTCATAAATGTTGAATTCACCAGGAAGATGCAAGAATTCTATTATGCTTTATGCATTTATTAGTGTAGTCTCAAAATGTATAAAGGAAAATTGACAAAAATAGACAAATCTCTCACAGTAATAGTTGAAACATACAAAAGATCATAGTAGAGTTGAATAACATAATTAGAAAACTTAGAACAATTCATACAACCACTACAGAATACATTTTTTCCACATACACAAAACATTTACAAAACTTGACCATGTACTGAGTCATAAATTTCAGAGGATTAATTTATAGAATGTATTTTATGATCACAATGCAATTAAGATAGAAATAAGAAAATGAAAACTAAAACTATTCCTACTTTTGAAATTAAGAACTAACTAATAGAGAAGAAATCACAAAGTAGTTGAGATCTATTGTAAACTGAATAATCAAAAACAGAAGAATTCATGGAACATCTGAGATCTGGCTTCCAGGCATATATCATCGGTTTGGCTCAAATAACATGTTATCACAAAAATAAAATTTTTAAAAAGGAAGGATTCAGCCAAAGCTATGCTTACAGCGTGGTCACTCCCGGGGCAGCCGCGTCCCGCCCCAGCTCGCTCTCCCGAACCACGCTGGGGGCGGACACTGACCGCCCGAGTCTTCCGCCTCCCGAAGGGGCGTGCAGAATGCAGCGAGAACACAGTCTCTGAACAGAACTGGAAAGAATTTGGGGACAGGGTCTTGCTCCCAGAAAGTCAGGGGAAAAGATCAGAAATGGCCTAGGAAACTGATTTTCACAGATGTCACAAAAGGGATGGAACCGCTCCGCCTCGGTGTATCCGTTCCCCGGTGGCGCCAACGGCGCGAGTGTGGAGAGGAAACTACCGTCACTCCGGCGGCGGTAAGTTCCACTTCTTTGGTTCAGCGGTGGCGCCGGTCGCCGAGCACGAGCGTGCGTGGTTTTCCGGCGGTGCCCCGCCCGCCGCGGGAAAAAGCGCGGAATTGCCCTCTCTGAGGCTCGAACTCAAGACCTTCAGATTATGAGACTGACGCGCTGCCCGCTGCGCCAAGAGGGCCGCTGAGCGGCATCTCTCATCTGTCCCTGAAGAGAAAACGTTTTCTGCCCCTTTCTCCGGCCAAGTTGCCGTGGAGCGTCAGTCTCTCCCGGGCGAAACCCGCTGCGTTCCCGGCCTCCCGCGGGCCCTTCGGCCGCTGGACCCCGCGGACGCCTGGGGATATTTGGGGCGCACGTGGGAAAGCAAGCGGGTCGCCCTTCCGGGAGAGGGGCGGTCTCCGCGGGGGAACGTGCCCCCCGACCCCGGCCCTGCGGACGCGGCCCTGGGCCGACGCGCGCGCCGCGGGGCCCTGAGTCTGGGAAGCGGGGGATCGAACCAGCGGGTCAGGAGAGGGCCCGGTCCACTTGGACCCGCCGCGAACGCGCCCGGCTTCGGCGCGGGGGCCGGTGGCGATGACTCGGGCGAGTGCACGGAGGGGCCGCTGCGAGCGGCCGTCGGAGCCGAGGTCGTCCGTCCCGACGGCGACCTTCGCTGGAGCGGGCGGGACTGGAGCGCCCGCGTTGCCGACCGACGGTGGGTGTCGGGGCGGACGGAGGCTGACGGGGGTGGGGGGCGCGACACCGCTGCGGGGGGCGTGTGGGGGCGTCCAGAGCGCCGCCGAGTGGGGCGCGGGGAGCCCGCGGGCCTGTGCAGGGCGGGCTGGGGAGGAGAGCGGGCCCGGTGGGAGCTCCGGGTGGGAACCCCCGGGCGCCGCACTGGATAGCAGGCAGGGGCGATTTAGGAGAAGGGAGAAAAGGTTCCAGAAGACTCGTGAGTGTGACGTCAGTGGGAAAACGGCGGGAAGAAACTTTAGTTACCTTGGATTTGCCAGATTTTTTTTTTTTGTCTATTAAACCCTGTGATTTTGTTTTTTCTCTTCTGTTTCAAATAATTTTGCTTCGTCACTACAGAAAGGGGCATCTCTTCTTGAAGGGCAGAAGAGGAGCACCAGACCCTCCGAGCAGGGCTTCCGATTTTATTGTTGTAAGCAAAGGCAGAAGAGTGCAGGATGGACGGGCAGAGCGTGTAACGCCCTCAGGGAAATTGCTGCTGCCCATGGCTCCCAAGGAGTCGTCACCCCAACCCATTTCCCCAGCGTTCTTGAGGGGTAAGATGCCTGAGAGCCTTGGACTTGCCGGTGTACTCGTTCTCTCGGTTACTGGTGAAAACAGTATTCCTACGGATGACGGAAGGCAGGAGACCAAAAACAAGTCTGCACGTAGATGTACTTTAGTTAGTAAGTTTCTTTTTCACAGGGGAATGATTTCTGAAAGTCTTTGATGTACTGTATTGCAGGACCACGCATGTAAGTACGTGCGTTGTGGAAGAGATGGGTTTCTCCAGGGTGGAGGAGGGAGTTGCGAGTGGGGAAAGGAGCAAGGTGGAATGAACCCTTGGTGTTGTGTTGGAATCAAAGGTCGGGATGATGTGTGTGTGTGTGTGTGTGTGTGTGTGTGTAGAATAATAGATTATAACTCATAGAATTAAATGTGAGTCCATTCTGGTAGGAATAATTGGCTGTGTATATGTTTATGTATATTGTGTATGTAGTGTGTCTACGCGTATCTATATATTGAGAGGCAGGGGAATTGCCATGTGGCAAACAGCACAGTAATAATCATGACAACTAAGAATCACCAAGCGAAAAAATTGTAATTCTTCCGTGGAGAATCCTGCCAGATACCACCTTTTCCAAGTCAACAAAGTTAAAACCTGCAGTGATGATACATGTTGATATGATGAACTGAGGATGGGATATCACTTCTGTTTTATTCTGGCCTCCAGTGCATCACCTGGGTTTATTTACGGGGAAATAGAAAAAACCACATTGAGGGACAGTCTAAAAAATTACTGGCCAAATGGCACTCTTCCAGAATATCAAGGGCTGAGGAGCAGTTGGTCTGTCGGAATGCGGGGCGGTGAAAAATCTAAGAGGCAGTTGGGAGGCAGCTCTGGACGGAGAGGACCGTTGGGGGAATGATGGTCGAGGGGTGAGTGTCAGAGCATGGAGGATCGGATGAACAGTTGTACTGGGAGCCATACAGCATTGCTGGGGGGAGCAGGGCAGGACACTGGACTGGGAAGTAGGTAAGTCCTGTATTCACTGTGCTGTGGTCTGTGAGAAGCCCCCTGAGGAGAGATTCCTGCGGGCCAGGATCCGCGGTCAGGGGCAAGAGGCCTGCTTGGCCATGCTGAACTACACTTCTGGGTAGAGTGAACTTAGTGCTATGATAGAGGTAGAAGCGATGAGCTTACTTGAGGCTGGGGCTGGAGGAAGCAGGTGGGAGTTTGGGGCCAGCTGGGTTTCGGGGAAAGACATCCATGGAGATACATGCCACTGGCCTTTGGAAATGTGGACCTGTCAATCAAAGGATAAGATGAAAGCTCAAAACAAAGAATAGAGATTGGGCCTTTGGAAATGTGGACCTGTCGATCAAACGAAAGATGAAAGCTCAAAACAAAGAATAGAGATTGGCCCCACAGCGATCTGAGGAGGGGTTATAGGGGAGACTGTGGCTTGAAGGTTCATAGAGGAGGTTCTGGGCAGTCTCCCCTTGGAGGCTTTATAAAAGCATGGTTAGGAGGGGGGTCCTTGATCCAATAACATGGTGTAAACCCCTATAGTGTGCATGTGGGAGTTGTCTTTGTCCTCACCTTTAAGTTGGGGTATAAATAAAACCTATCTCTGAGGATTAAATGAGTTCATATAAAGTGCTTTAATATGTACTCAACGAATGTCACCATTAATTACGGGCAAGAAGACATCGCAGGAGAGCCTCAAGGGGTTGCAGAGGATACAGAGGCATGCAAATCGCTGAGGCCCCGGGAGGAGCCGATTTTAAGCAGAATGGAGTCATCATGATATCGAGCACCAGCTAGATGCCAGGTATGCAGTGTGTGTTACCACTGACAGTTCTCACTGTAACCTTACAAGGAAGTTTCTGTTGTCATCCTCACTCTATGATGTAACAAGCTTAAAGTCACAAGAGCATGGCTTACAATTCTTGTTCTCATCTGGACTTTGAATATTAAATGGCCCTTGGGTTAAAGGCTGGCCTCCCATTGAAGACGGTCTTCTGCTGAATGCCTTCTAAGGGCCAAGTATTGCCAAATACTGGTGACTTTGATATGCACGAACCTTGAGCCATGTCCTCAAGTGTCCTCAGGTGGGCTTCCAGCGCAATGGTTCCTGTAGCCCTAGTCTCCATTGTTCTATGTTCAGTACAACCTGGAAGGTCTTCCAAGTCCAGTTCTCTTCCCCTGGCTCCAACACCTTCCATGGCTTCCTGTGGCCTGCAGCCCAGGGACTGAATCAGCCATACCCTCAGTCCTCTGTCTGTCTGCTTTCAGGATCTTTTCTGTGCTCTGAGCTGCCATCCTTACCCAGCTTTATCTCCCACTGCTGTAGGACCTTCACCTGGTGCCCTTGTCACCGATCCCTTTCCTGTCCTATTAATGCCCTTTGTTCATCTTGGACTTTTAGCCCGAAATACTGCCCTTCCCTCTACCAGCAACTGAAATCTAACCCTCTCCCTTAGCAAGCCCAGCCTGCAGGAAGTCTTTCCAGGTTACAAATATGCACTGATCTTCCTCCCTTCTCTGTTTTTCTAGACTTAGAGACTGTCCCACGGCCTGGCCCAAGGTGAGAGGTTGTACTTGGCCCATATCATATGTATGTCTTGAGTTATATATGAGGATGGAAGCACCTTGAGCCAGGGGTGGTATCTTAGCCATTTATGGGATCGCCACAGCCCACATGCTGAGAGCTATTGGGAAGTTCCAAAACCCACCAAACTTCTGCCACCATTTATTGCAACCTGGTGCCTATGCGTGGCTCTGGGCTGGAGGAGCAGGGTGCTGTGTCCTGGGAACAGGGTCTTGAGGTTTGTGCCACCCCACCCAATACATGGCTAATGGGCATGCATTATGGACTGAGCATATGGATTCTCTCTGGGCTTCAGTCTCTGCAACTATAAACTTTCGATAATGGTATTGGACTAGGAACCCCCCAAAAGGGCCCTTCTGGTTACGAAGACCAGTGTTCCTCAAACTCTGACCTGTGTGAATTCCCAGGAGATCTTGTTAAAAGTGCAGGTTCTGATTCAGGTTTGGGTGGGCCCTGAGATTTTGCATTTCTAACCAGCTCCAGGTGCTGGAGGTGCTGGTGGTTTGTGAGCCCTGCTTTGAGTTACAGAGGTCTAGGCCCAGTGGTTGTCTGCCCTTGCTGAAAAGCAGAATGGTCTGAGCGGTTGCTCCTCCTCCTCCTCTACCTCCTTCCCCATCTTAAAAATTAAAGGTTCTCTGGGGACACTTAAAAGAGTGATGCTAGGGTTGTACCCCAGACCAATTTAATTTATGGAGTTGGGAACCTGGCATCAGTGTTATTTAAAGCTCCTCTGGAGAATCCAGTGTGCAGCCAAGGTTGGGAACCACTGCTCTACCTGGTGGGCAGAGAATTTAGACTAATTACCTGTTTTCAGTTAAAGTTTTTGACTTCTGCTGCCGCCTTGTGGCCATCTTGTTCCTGTACATTCAAACTCAAGCTGAAGAAAAAGAAAATTCTGCTGCTGCTCAGGGGGCTTCCCTATGCTCCCAGGACCCACTCTGCTAGGAGTCGGCTCCTTGTTGCCTTAACTCCCCCTCTCCATCTCACACATGCAGATCCCAGCACCACTGCCCATGGGGTTCATAGCCCTTCTGCCCCACCTCCTCTTGCTGTAACAGTCCAGAGTGAACTCGCTCCTTCCTCTGAACGTCTCTCGGCATGACTCCTTCGCACCTTTGTTTTCTCCTTGTTTGGGGTGATTTCTTTTTCTTAGGAGCAGGGGAACGTTTAGACCAGGGGTGTCCAACTTGTGACCCATGGGCCACATGCAGCCCAAGATGGCTGGGAATGCGGCCCAATGTAAAATTGTAAATTTACTTAAAACGTTATGGGATTTTTTTTATTACGTGTTGCAATGTATTTAATGTGTGGCCCAAGACAACTCTTCTTCCAGTGTGGCCCAGAGACGCCAAAAGTCTGGACATCCCTGGGACTTTGCTGAATCCCCTGTGTAAGAAATATCCCCGCATATGGAATTCTCAAGTGCCCAGATTGTGGACAAGCTTGTGGAGGATTCAGAAAACTAGGTGTTCATTGGCAGGGTCAAGGAATGAGGGCTGGGAGAGTCACAGGGACTGTACGAGACACAGACCTGGCCAGAGAGGGGAGCTGCAGCCTGGAAAGGTGAGTGGATTCTCAGGTAAACAGCCACAGTGATCCATGGTGAATTAGGCGGAAAGAGTGAGAGAAGAAGAGGAAGCTGCTGGGACAAGGGACAAGTGAGGAGGGGTGTTGGCTTTGTCTCTTCTTTCTCCCCAGAAATGCCTTTCCTTTTCACATCTGTGTAGCTGTGTTTCCTCTTCAAAACTCTCCATGTCTGCTGTTAGAGGCCCTCTGATCCATGTCCTTGGTACTCGGTTCCCCAGCCCGCTGCATTCACCCCTGTCAAAGCTTTGCCTCACTCAAGAAACTCCTTTAGGGCTGGAGCAGTGTCTTATCATTTCCAGTCCTAAAGTACCAGACCCAGTGGCTGGCCCGCAGGAAGCCCTCAATAGATGGTGCTGAGTGGACACATTCAGGGACGCAGCAAGAGAGAAAAAGTGTCTTGTGTATGGTGGGCATGGTTTTCCCATCCACAGGGGTCCTGGGGGTTCCCCAGGGGTGTTCTAAAGCAAAAGGAGAAACTCTCCAGGAGGGGTATGCTCTGAACTCAACTTAGCTTTCCTGGGTACGGTCCATGAGACATCTGAGTCAGACCTAAGGTTTGCGTTGCTAAGCAGTTGGACAGCAGGGGGCACTCTGGCCCCATCTAGATTCCTACATCTGGTGCCTTAATCCTCGCTCATGACCAGAGATGCTGACCCCAGTGGCAGGATGCTCACAAGTGGAAATGCAGCAGCTCACAGCCTAGCGTAGCTGGCTGGTTCCTCTCTGGGCCAGGTTGAGGGGGAAGGAAACCAGTTTTCACAGCCTGCTCTCTGTGGGGTAAGGAGTAAGAAGGTTCTGATGATGCCACCAGCTTGCAAATGCACCGTGGCCAAGGGTGCAGGTCTAGTGCCTACCTCACCACTGACTGACTGTGTGATCTTGAGACATTCACTTACCCTCTCTGGGCCTGCTTCCCTGTTTCTCCTCCACCAAATAGCAGGTTCATCCCTTTCAGCCTGTTCTAGTGTGTAAAGCATGCCCCAGATCACTCTGGGCCATGGTGTTGCCCCACTGACCATCCATGCTTTATACTTCACACATTATCCTTAGTGGACCAGAGTCACAAATAAACCTTCTCCCACTGTGGGGACTGGTCCCAAGCTGGGCACTTTCCACCTCCTTCCCAAAAAGCCACCCATGCATGCCTGGTGGGATGAGATATCCAGTCAAGGAAAAGAGCTGGGGGCCTTTAAGCAATGACCCCAGAGAGGGTCGAGAAGTGGGCAGCATGATGCTTTGTCTGTAACTTGTCAAGACATTACCAGGCAGTATGACCCGTTGGTTCTGGCTCCATGAGTGTCCCATTTCAGTAAGAAATATCCGGGGCGGGTGTGCTGCTGACTCAGTGCTTGTCCCAGAGAGGGTCAGCTGACAGAAGCAGCAGGGTGGTGGAGCGGGGAGCTTGGCTTTAAAAAAATGTCTACTCATTTGAAAAAACTGGTCTGGTGCACATATGGAAATGGATAACATCTGTTAAATCTGTTGTTTTTTGAAACAAAATGTTTAGATTTATATATGTATATCTGCAAACTAAGCAAATGTGCCTCTGAACACAATTTGCTTGAACACCGTTTCTTGATTGTCATAGGCCCCAGGGATGCGAAGGAACCCTGTGATCAGAGTAAAGGGTAACCACCAGGAAAGGAGGACAAAGACAAAGGATGAGCCCGGGGCCAAGGGTGTCCGAGCCTGGGCATCAGTCCCCGCCTGGCCCACAAGCGGCCTCATGCAATGAAACAAAAGCGGAGAGAGACTGAGAGAACCAAGGAGAGTTTTAATGCGGGAAAAATAAGGAAACCTCAGGGACTTGCCGTTACTCATTAATTTCCAGGTATTGGTTGGCTGCTGGCCTCAGAGGAGCACAGAGAGGGGCCTGATGGGCCCTCTGAGTGAGCAGGTTGGATGCACAGGTGACGGGCCTTGCAGCAGACATGCTCACTCCGTGAATCAGCTACTGGTGTGGCCGGTCATGGTCACAGGTGAGCGTGCTTGGAGGTGAAAAGGGGCTGACTGAGGCTGTGAGGCTTCCTGCCTGGAGCTGGGAGCGAGGAGCCCACCAGAGTGGGAGGGTCAGGGCAGGGTCCCCTCCCCGAAAACTTGGGGCCTGTGAAGGGAGTGGCCTCTGCCCCATGCCGGGTGTCTTTGTCCATGTCCCCTGGTGAGGGCAGGGTGACAGCGCTGGCCAGGCGCTTCTGCTGACTTCATCTCCTAGAGAGGGGAGGGTGGCTGAGGAGGAGACGTGACCTTGACGGAAAGCTGTTGCAGAATCGGAGTGCCCCAGGCCATGCCTGTGGCTCTGCTGCTTGCTGGCTGTGTCACCTTGGAAAAGTTATCTGTACCCCAAGTCTCCTCTGTTACGTGGTGATCCTAACAGTCCCAACCTGATTGGATGGCCGTGAGGTTTAAATAAGGTAAAATGTTCCAAAGCTTTTGAGAAGGGTTTCTTTACAAGGATAAAAAACATTGGAATGCTCTCCAAAAGGAGTACCTGACCTCAATATCCTTGGGTGCCTGGTATTGGGCGGGGCTCATGAATGGGCACCAGGAATTGTTGACTCACCCCGGTGCCCCAAACGGCCTTGTGTGCAGAAGTCGTTGTGTGTAAATACTTCTTCCTCAGTGGAAGAGTCTACAGACCTACTTAGATGACCAGAGGGGTCGTGACTCAAGTGGATGCCTAGGGGTTTTCAAAAGCTTTATTCTTTTTTTTTATTTAATCTTTGTTCAGATGCTTTATTCTTGACTGGAGTTTCTCAGCCTTAGCACTATTGACATTTGGGGACAGATAATTCTTTGCCTTGAGGGGCCTGTGTGTTGGAGGTTGATTAGCAGCATCCCTGACTCCCCCCATGTGATGCCAGAGCACCCCCTCCAAGTCGTGACAATCAAAACTGTCTCCAGACATTGCCAAATGTCCTCGGGGAGCAGAGAGGGGGACAGAATCGCCTCTGGCTGAGAGTCACTGCTTCGCCATGTCCCCTGTGGAGTGAG
This sequence comes from Trachops cirrhosus, assembly GCA_028533065.1. Taxonomy (NCBI): domain Eukaryota; kingdom Metazoa; phylum Chordata; class Mammalia; order Chiroptera; family Phyllostomidae; genus Trachops; species Trachops cirrhosus. The sequence continues at coordinate 16,941,991 of CM052550.1, forward strand.
CCCTCAGGAACTGACTGTTGTTTGCTGATCTGAAGTTCAGCAAGGTGAGCGTTGCTGATCCCGCCTACCTGGGTGCTCTGCCTGGAGGGCCCAGTGAAATCACTAAGCTGGCAGACGACAGACTCCAAACCCCATCCCTGTTTCATTTACGTGACTGGTTCTGCCATCTGCTGGGCAGCTGGACCGGCTGGAGCTCAGTTTTCATTATGTTTCTTTTTATTCAAACTTAAAGGGTTTTTCAAGCATTAAATGCAATATCAATTACTTAGTCCTTTACTATTAACTAAAACCTGAGCTATAATTAAAATGTAACAGTTTATTCTGTGGGGAGCCAAGGCTGGGAAGTTTTCCTCTTTCGTGTAAATACATTTGTTTTTTTTTTAAAGACAAACCTCAGAATCAGTAGTTCTTCACTCAGGGGAAGGCCCGGCAGGACACTGACGTGAAAGAAGAACCAGAAGCATTGGAGGTCCCCACTATTTGGGAGGTGCTCTGAAAGCACTCTACTTTTGGTACCCTCTTGGCGGGGTCTCTTGGATATGATGAGGGCTTTTGACTAGGTTTTTGTTGTTTTTTTCTGATGATCAGTTGTCCTCCGTGGGCGCATCAGGCTCAGGTTTGGCCCTCCTCTTGCTTCACTCCTTCTATATCTCCTCTAACATCTCACCAGGAATTCCAGACGACTCCAGGATGTGTCATTGCTCATGAGTGAGGAGGTTTCATCCACACTTCAGAAGCTTTTTCCTGAATGTTCACGGAGCTTGCTTCTGGGCAGCCCTTCAGTCGTGGGTTTACGGGCACGATAACCCCTCCCTGTGGGGCCTGGGGTGCCTGGTACCAGGCAGCAAGCTTTGGAAATGCTCTGGGTACAACAAGAAGTGCCTCTGGGTGGGGATTGCCTTAGACTGAGGGAACCCGTTCCAGTTTTTGCCTCGAGTTGATCCTGTGCTCTGTGGCATTTGGGGATCTCATCAATGACCCCGGGGATAAGAGTCATTGTGAAGTCTGGTGTGCTGGGAGGTGCGTGTCAGTAGTATGGCGTGTGGCCATCGGAGTGCCCCTGGAAGTCCTGTGGACCTGTACTGCCACATGCACATCTGGTCCAGTGAGCTTGGTGACAGCACCTCGTGGCGCCGTTGTTGTGCTGCGGCATTTAGAATTGGGTAAGGCATGTGCGCCATGGAAGTGATGTTGGTTACTTTAAAGCGTCAGAGATGGTTCTCTGCAGAGCCAACGTGGCCATTATCACAGGAGTGGAAACAACTGCACTAAGGATGGTGAGGGCTGCACCATACAGCCCTGGAGCTGTGGTATCAGGTTTGGAGGTATTTGCAAACAGTACCTCCAAGAATACATTTCTTTAAGCCAGGCAAAGGGCACCAAGGATTGTGGTGCAAGTTGTCCTAACATTGTGGAGTCCATTCATGTGCTACAGACAGTGGAGCCGGTGCTGGCCAGTCTCCACAGGGGGGCCAGCCTAATCATCTCACTTGGAGGAGCCAGGGAGGGCTGCTGAGGAAGATGATGACAGGGTTGGCCCTAGGTTGGCCATCTTTATACCAGCCCCGTTGGCTCCTCCTTGACACTGAACCAGTGGCTTTTCTGTGCGTACCTGCTGAAGTGAAGAGTTTCAGCAAAGCACAGGAGAGGCCTCGGATGAGCTGGTAACATGGTCTAGGACCTTCTTCTGAGGCGTAAGGAACTCCTCCAGTGAGGGACGAGGAGGACCTTACAGGTTGGCTCATTGTTGGTGGTGGTAAGAAGCAGTGTCAGCAGTGTCTTTGCAGTGGTCTGACCATTTTTTGAAACCCCCGAGCCTCAGACTGTTGTCAGCATATACCCTCTTGGGAAAAGGGAAATTCTTTCTTGGGGAGAGCACAGATTGTATTTCCTTAGTAGAGCTACAGAGAACCATTAGGGGGAGGGAGAGGGGGAGGTCCACAGGAGACCCTCCCAGGTGGGGCAGTGGTCTTCCCCATAGTCTGGGCACCTTCATCTTGGTGTGAACATGGAAGTCATGGAAATGACAGGTGGCCTGTGATGTCCAGCTCTTTAGAAGAGAAGGGGTTCTTGCATCTACTGGGGGAACCCCTGCTGTGCCAACTAGGAGGCAGGCACTGCACTTGAAGCCTGAGGTGGCCCCGAAGAACTGGTGTTGGGGCTTCCTGTCCAGGCCAGGCTCCTGCAGCAAGACCAGGGCGACTCCCCAGGTTGGCTTCTTGCTGGTGCTGGAGGCAAGATTCCACCTGGTTTTAGTGAGTGGGCCAGAGAGCATCTCTGGTCGCTGAGAGCATCTTCCAGGAAGTTTCTTGTGACTACTTCTTGGAGCTGTTTTGAGGGACACAGTTATTGAAAGAGGTTCTCTTGTTGTGTTTGTCCTAAAACGTGTCTCAAGTTGGCAGTTCCCACCTTTTCTGTGGCAAGAGCTCTTTTAACATCCTGTGCCGTGAACAAGAGTTCGTGGCTTTCCTGTTTAGAACACAAATGTATGTTTTGTAGGGCCTTCCTTAATTTTCCTAATTTTTTCTTCAGGTCTTGGATTTTCTACACGCTCGTTTCACTTCCTCAAGCAGCTTCTGCTCTTTCTCCTTCCTGTGGGGCTGCTGTCTCCCCGTGCTTCCACCTGGCTTGCTGCCGATGGCCTTCGTGAAGGCCTGCGTGGTTACGCCGTTTGTTTTCCAGATGAGGACTGACTGAATGCAGGCAGCGCTGTCTTCAGCATCACCTTGCTTTTCTTATCCTTCTAACGCTTGTGGCTGGACGGACACATCGTCTCATCTGGGCCTGGAAGGCTGCATCTTTTTCAGCCCACTCTTTTTCTTCTGACTTCATCCATGTTGCAGAGCCATGACTTGCTGCTGATGGCCTTCTGAAGGCTCGGGTGAGGTTCCTCCCGATTTTTCAGTAGAGCCCAGGTTGCACGCCTTCCTTGTTGCCCCTTCCTTCCAGTGACGCAGGGATGCCTCCACTCTCCATGCGGAAGGGAGGGGGCTGCCACCGTTGTGGACAATATGTGGTCCTGGGCTCCCCACGACCTGACTGGTCAGACTTTGGACTTTTCTTTTCTTGGGGTTCAGCTGCTTTCCGACTCATCGCTCACTGGCTGGCAAGTGAGGTGGAGTGAGCCATGACTCATGGCACCAAGAAGTTGGGGATTCACCCACCAACTTGCCTCCTTAGTTAAGGGACACTCTGAGGTATTAGTTCATTTCTGCTCTATCAGATTTTCTCCAGAACTTATGACCTTCCTGCCTTTGGGGGACCGTTTCTTTTGCTGTTTATATTTTTGCTGTGGCTCTTCAGCTCCTTCCTAATTAACCCAGCTGTGTCAGCTGTTTAGTCCATGAAGAAATAGTCTGTCTTCTGAGGAGTGTCTCCTGACTTCGGTGATTTTCAGGAAACCAGTGGCCAAGGAAAGCGATACCGGAAAGGGAGTCCCGAGTCGCAGCCCCCATCCTCAGGACTTAGGGCTCCTTAGGGGGAGAGGAGGAACGTCTCCTCTAGACTGAGACTCTGGGTATGGATAGTATCCCCTGGGGACACACGCTGCCCTGTCCACACTGCCTTGAAGCAGGGGCCTACCATGCCAGTTTTGTGATTTAGCGCGCAGTTTTGTGTTCAGGAAGGACTCTTTAAAACTTTACTTTGGTTTTTTAAAATGAATATTAAGAAACCTTGTTTTTCCTCAACCTTTAAGTTTCAGTTGCAATTTCTGCTCTAATAAATTTCCTCAATCTCTCTTAAGGGTAATTGGTGAGATTCTGGATCCTGTTGGGAGCAGTTAGGGATGACTGCCCACCTCCTGCTCATGACAAGCCGAGGGGTCACAGGCCGGGTGGCGCAGACCTTTACGGGTTCTCTTCTGCCCTGGGCTGGTGGGTCACAAGTGCATATCTCCATGGTCCAGAAAGGCGGGCTGGCTTCAGGGGGCGTGCGACCTGTGCAGTCACGCACCCTGCACTGGGATTAGTGCCTTGAAATTCTTGATCTTTTTGAAGGATACCCACCCCCCGCCCTTTTCCTTTAGCTCTGGGCCCTACAAGTCATTTACCTGGTTAGTCCTGAAGAGGAGCGGTTATAGATCAGAGTGTATCCCTGGAATATTACTGAGGGCAGCGAGAGAAGAGGGGATGGCTCCCTGGAGAGAGAGTTGTGAAATAAGGCTGGGGTTCAGGAGAGAGGGAGTGGAGGGTGCCTACAGAGGGGAAGGGGAGGAGACCATCTTAAAATCAACACAATGAATAGGATGAGAGATGAGGCACTTTGTGTGGCGCTCAGCGAGGCGAGGTGATTTGTGTTGGCACATGATAACTTGCCCCGTACAATGCTGTGCCGCCTCATTGGACTGGGAGTCCCTCGGGGCAGGGTGGGGTGGGTCTGCTTTGGTTCTTCACTACAGAACCTCCAGTGTGAGTGTAACGTAACTCACAGCCTGGAGTTCATGCTCCAAATAATAGTTGTCAAATGATGACAAACTTTATAACCAAGCGGAGTGATGGTGGAATGTGTTTTCTTAGACAAGTCACCAGTTCCCAGTCAGGGCACTGGTTGACGGTGGTGTAGATCACTGACACTGCTATTGCTGGTTTAACATGATGGAGCACGTGCCCTTTGGTGCCTCTCCGTGGGGACTGAGCCCATGGCCCTGACTCTGGATTGCTCTCTGTGCGTTTTGCAGAACTTTACTTTCTCAGCTTCTGGCTCTCCAGTCTGGGTTCTTTGTGTCTATGCTGAGTTCCTTCCTCCCCCCACCCCCACAGGGACCAAGCACAGGTACATGGCACTCATGCACCTTAACAATGTCTACTTACGAGGATGACAGACAGCATGGTTGGTCCCACCAACCACTTCTGCCGCATTCTGCCCATTTCTCCTTTAGGTGTGATTCTTCCCAGTTGGCCAGTATGTCCGTCTTTATCCCTGCAACTGAACAAACCCCTTAGTCCAGGGATGGGTGGTCTGTGTAGTCAATATGTTTGCATTGCCTCTGTGGTATCTACCCGGCCCCTCTTGCCTTCCCTGTCCTGGGAGCTGCTCCCCCTGAGGCCAGCGCCCCATGCTCCTCACCGTGCATGGATTTGCTGGGGAAAATCCTCCAGGTCGGAGCATCTCCAGGAAGACCATGACGCAGGGTGCCTGGGAGGTGGTCTTTGTATGGTATCAGCTCCCTCTGGGGCAGCTGCAGCTGGGTGGGGGAGCCGATAAGTATTTTTCTTGGGAGATGTGTGGGGCCCTCTGGCGCAGAGGGTGAATGTAAGCATACTCCCCAAGTTCTGATAATCTTGCATGTGAAGGAACTGCATCCTGCATTGTCAGTAAGCAAACTGACTCTTGTTCTCTTCTTAGATGTTTTCTTCGCAGTCTGTGTCACTTCAGCGGCTGTTATCATTCACTTGAAGTAGACCACCAGTTAGTGAATTGGCCTCCTCAGACACTGGCGTAATCGCAGGTTCTTCTGTTGTCCGTTTGTCCTTTTCCTTTGTGTTTACTCCTTCCACTTGCCAGCCATGACCGCTCCTACCTGGGTATTCCTTCTCCCTAAGGAAATTGCCGGTTACCAGTGCGTTCACGCTGTGCTGACTCACTGCCAGCAGCCCCAGCATTATGTTTTCCGCTGTTTCCGTTTCACTAGTTTTGTGCCGCTGCTCTTCCTCCTCCATCAGAAGACACAGACCACGTCTTCCAGCGATGAAGAGGGCGGGGGTAGGGGGTGTTATGCTATTTCTTCTGTTCCTTTTCACCCCGTGTTTTTAACATGTGATCTTCCCCCCTCCATTCTTAAAACTTACTGAGATTGCCCAAAGAGCTTTTGTTTATGTGGGTTAAAACTATTGATATTTACCTAATTAGAAATAGAAACGGAGGTGGTTAAAAAATACTCATTGATTCATTTGAAAACAGCAACGATGAACACATTGCGTGTGAACAGAAATAGCATGTTAGCATCACTACGAAAATAGTTTTGACCCTACAGACTGTCTTTCCTACAGTAATGTGTGGGTTTGTTTCACAATGTGAAAGGGTGCTGTGAAGGACAAAGTTTGGAAAGTGAATTTTATTTGTATTATTTTTGATGCCTGCAACTAGAAAGAAACTATGAACTGCATTATGTTTCGGCAAAGGTTGCTCAGGTTTTAGGGGCTCACCTCGCAGGTGTACTGATACCATCGTCTATAATGTGGGTGGTTATTCCAGATGGCCGCGATTCTGTGTCTTACCAGAAGACTTTTTGGTGCTTTATGTTGAATGTGTCATGTCCTAGAATAGATTATTTTAAAACACAGTGAACAAAAACTCCTCACTTATGAACAAGTTATGTTTATGTATCTCTGCTTATTTTAATTATTTCACAATCCAAGCCTGCATAGGGTTTTTTTTTTAATTAAGATATTATTTACCTTTTTAGAGAGTATAGGTCAGTGGGTTTTAGTATAGTAATTGGTTGTGCAACTACCACCACCATCTAATTTCACCTAATTCCAGAACATTTTCCAAATGAAACCCCGTCCCCATTAGCACTCATTCCCCATTTCTCTCTCCCCACCTGCAGCCCCTGGCAACTATTAATCTACTTTCAGTATCAATGGGCTTGCCTATTCTGGACATTTCATGTAAAGGGAATTATGCAATATATGGTCTTTTGTGGTTGGTCTTTTTTGCCTAGCATAATGTTTTTGAGGTTCATCCATGTTGTATATAGCGTGTATCAGTGCTTCATTCCATTTTATGAGTGAATAATATTCCAACATGTGGATATACCACATTTTGTTTATCCATTCATCAGTTGATGGGTAGTTGGGTTCTTTCCACTTTTTGGCTCTTAGGAATTATGCTGCATGAACATTTGTGTGTAAGTTTTTATGTGGATATATGTTTTCAATACTCTTGGGTCTGTTTACTTGTAAATGTTATCATTTAAATGGGTAACCAAGGTTTGTTTATCAGGCACGTATGATCATACATTAATCAAGTATCCAAATCTCTTCTGATAACTCTTTAGATGTTGCCTCCCTAAATAATTTGCTAAATATAGAAAGAGTGAAAGGGAAATGTTAGGATATCTTTTACACCTACAGTGATCTTTGAGATGACCCTGGGGAGTCCTGGAAAATCACCGAGATTTGTTTTTGGGCCTTATTAAAAGAGAGATGCTAGGGATAATTATGTTCGTTTGATGTGTTTCTATTGTAAGATTTGCACGAGAAGAGTTGTCAGATAAGAAGACATGCTCAGGCTTCCTGAGGTTAAGCTTACATGGATGAAATGTTAATGTATTTTAGAAATTATATGTTCTATGGGAAGTCCCTTGCGATTTTTCAGTCCCCTACTGCCTGTATGTTTTTACCCTCTAGGAAACATTGTGTGGGATTAAATGAGAAAATGTCAAAATGCATCTTGTAAACAGTCAATAAATGATAGCATTAAAACAAAATCAGTGATCTCTCTCCTTTAGTATCTCCAACAGCTCTGTGGCCCTGAGGGCTAAGCTGGCCCTACCCCAGGGGCACGTGATGAGTTGTTGCAGGGTCACATGCACTTTGAGGAGGAGAAGTGAAGTTTGTGGTTGTCTAGAACTCCTGGCTGGAGGTCCCCACCAGTGGTGATCACTTTGTCCCACTGTGGCCACAGCCCTTTGGTGTCCCTAGTGTAAACACTGTGGATCTGCTCTGTGGGATTCATAGCCTGGCTCTGGCCCCCACTGGCCGCAAGACTTGGGGCTTGTTATTATCTTCATTTTCCTTGTCTGTGCAGTGGACACAATCACAGCACTTCTCTCACAGGATTAGCAGAAACACCTCAGGTGAACTGTTGAGCACAATACCAGAGCTGCAGAAACAAACGTGGAGCGAAGAAGTGACTCTGGAGTGAAAGCCCAGAGTCCCGGGGCCCTGCACCCCCCTCTAGTGATTATGCCTCCGTTGGGGGTTCTGATGTCCTTCCCCACCCACATGAGGACAAGGGTCAAGCAGAGCTGCTAGCTGCAGAGAAAAGTTGACTATGTGACCAGAAGGGGGTGAGCTTCCACAGCAGAACATTTTCATTTTATTGTCTGTAAACTCTTCTTTGGTAAACAAGAAGACAAGAAACCCAAAGAGAAAAGGAGCATGCTGAGTCAAGAAGACAAGGAAAGGGCTGGTGCCTTCCACAAACAGGAACTCTGAGAAGACAGCTATACCATTAGCAAGGTGACTGATGGAACTTGGAAGTTTGGGGTGGGTGGTGGCATGGGGGAGGGGCGAAGAGGAGCAGGAGGGAGGGTCCACTCTGTTGGACGTGGAAGCCTAAATCATACAGCAGAATGAGCTCATGCATCCCAGCGAAAACAATCAAGGAACTTCCACCCATGCCCCGCCCACCTTCCATGTGGTTGGTTGGTGCCCCGCTGGAGGCAGAGTGGTGTGCTGGTCAGGTCAGGGTTGGGTTGGAGGGGGCCCCAGGAGGCCCGTCAGCAGCCCATCCTCCATCTCTCTGTTCCTGCTCTGCAGGCTGGTGTGTGCAGGTTGCAGGGGTGGGGGGGCTGGGGGAGGAGCGCTCATGATCTCCTGGTCTAGGTAGAAGTGTCAGGGCAGCGTGGGCGGGGTTTGGGGGAGGTGGAGAAGCAGTCTCTGTTCCCCCCTTTACATGGGGGGCTCGCTGCAGAGGACAATCTCCAGGTCCTTGCGGTAGAGCTTCCCCGCCTCCGCCAAGGACATGACACTCTTTTTGTAGTTGGTGAGCTCTTGGATGTTCATTTCCTAGGAAAGAGAGAGAGAGGATAAGAGCAGGCTCTGTGGGGGCACCACACAAATGGCCCACCTACTCATTTACAAACACACCCGATGGAAACTTTCTCTTATATCATCACAGTGCAAGTGGCTTAGAGGAATACAAAGCAAGGGTTTTGGAAATCAGAGAGTTAAAACCCTCTTTCACTCACTGGCTGTACTGCTTTGGGGAAAGTGTTCAACTTGAGTCTCAGCCACCTCATCTGTGAAATGGGCACACTAATGGTGCTTGCCTCACTGAGTGGTTATGATGGTCAGATGAGGGAATGAATGAAAATGCCACTTTAGCTTGGTACCCAACGCAGAGCATGCCCTCCAGAAAAACAGTAGCCATAGTGATCGTGGCCATTAGGCAAAGTTCTAGAAATTCCTCCACCTCCTGGGGCCTCCATTTACTCAGTCTGTGTCTGCAGGTGAGGAAGAGAATGCCAGGGAAGCTTCCTGGTCTAGTCTCCAGGCCCCAGACCACACCTCCCTAAGCCTCACCCATTTAAACAAAGAATTGTAACTCCTGTCTGCTCCAGCAGGAAAGCTCAGCAGCCTACTTCCTGGCCACTGGCTTCTTGAGGCCTTTGGAGGCCACTGAGACGGGTGACCCATGAACATATGCCCATAGTCTCAGAGTAAATGGAGCATTTACTCAATTACATGTTAATGGCCAGCGTTAAACAGCACACCAACACTTTCTGTGTCTTACAGTGAATGCAGGCACACCTGGATTTATTGTGCTTCCAGATGTGCTTTTTTTTAAATTTATAAATTGAAGGCAAGACTCCACCAGCAAAAATGTTATCATTCACTTTATTGAGATACTTTCTGTTTTGTGGTGGTCTGGAACCGTACCAGCAATATTTCAGAACTATGCCTGTACTTGCTTTATAGTAATTGCTTTGTATGCAAATAACCAATGGGCCTGAAATATAGCAAAGTCATCACCAACATCGAAAAAATCACTTAAACTGTCTTTTTTCCTTCTTTTCCATCTTTCCTCCTTCCTCTCCCCTCTCCCCTTTCCTTCTTCCTCCTCCTCCTTTTATACTGCAAATGTCCACAGGTTTGTTTTTTTTTTTAAATAACTCTCCTTCCAGGCTGATGGGTCATTATCCCCATTCTGCTAATGAGAAAACTGAGGTACAAAGACTAAGGCATGTGCTAAAGGATTGGACCAACTCACAGCCATAAATATCCTTAGTCCTGAGCCCTGAATTCTCTCTCTTTGCCTGGCTCACCTGTCCTCAGTCACCTCTTTTTCAGTGCTCAAAGGTAAGTCTCTTTTGGCATTGTTTCAGGATATCCCCTCGTGTCACTGATTCCTGGTTTTGTGACAGCACTGGACCCAAAAGCACTTTGCAAGCACCTCCAGCTTTGGGGGACATCTTCCCTAAAGTTGTGAAGTCCCCGGAAATGTCACCTAACTCATAACACTGGGGTGTGCTTGATTAGGAACCAAGGAAGGGACCTCAAATATTAACTCCCAGCTTGAGAAGACACCCCTCCTCTCCGGTTTAGTGTGGCATCAAGAGTCATCAGCATCCAGGGAGAGGCTGCTTGCTTCCTATGTCTAAAAGCTTTGCTGAAAGCTGGGGAGGCCTTTCATGAGTTGCAATTGCCTTAGGTGTGCTAAGAAATACTGAAGTTTGATCCCATCAGCCTATCCCTCAGGAGCCTCCACCATTATTCTGCTCAGAAAACATATTACAGCTCATGCACCGTCAGAATGGAGTGTGCATCTGCCTTGTGGGTTCCCCAGAAATAACCGCTCCCTCCTCAACTCAGGGGCTGTTATTTACAGTCACGCAGCTCGCTCTCTCTTCAGAGGCAGTCTCTGGGTCCCCAGAAGCCAAAGCTGAAGCTGGCTACAGGTGGAAGGCTCCTAGGTAAGCAACTTAATGAATACCCTTGCTTTCTAACCTTCAACACGGGATTCTTCCTTTGTTTCCACATCTCAAATGAACCTGTGCAGCCCTATGAGTTGTCTTTGGTGGTAATCAAGAAACAGCCTAGTCAGGGATGACCAGGAAATTCAGGTCACTCCGAAGAATTAATGCATGCCTCCAGGGTTCATCAACCACAGGAGTAAGACAGGGCCATATGGAGAATAATTTGCCTCATTAATACGATTACAGTTACAGATATTTTCCATTGTGATGCCCAACTGTCCTTGGGCACCTAAAAGTGCATAAATTATTTTCTCTTAGAATTTGGTGCCAGGAAAAAGTTTGCCATGTTCAGTCACTTGGTGAGTACTTTCTTCTTCCTAGGAAAAATATTTTCTTCTCCTTTTAAAAAGCAATTGTAGGTAACATCAAGGAAAAAACTAAACGTAGGATGAAGGAAATGAAGGATGATATTCAGGATAAAGATAAAGGGGCTGGAAAGCGATCAGAAAGGGAGACAGACTCACAGGCAGCAATGAATCTTTTCCCCTCTGAAATGGAGCAGTAAATTTAGCTCATGCCTGGCCGCCAAGGCGGTTAGACAGTGTAAGATATTAGAGCGTTCGTTTCCTAATTAAAGAAAGCAGCAAAGGCTTTGCTCACAGGAAGACATTTTCTAGGAGGTGAAGGAGGACAGCTGCGAGGACCCGCCTCTGGTTCTTGTCCCACCCGACCCCTCCCACCCAGGGCACGGCGCGGAGCTCAGGGAGCCTCCTGGGGTCTGTCCCTTCAGCAACATGCCAGGCAAAGTAAAAGAGTTCAGTCTCCGCCTTCTCTTTGATGGGAGCAAACGCTTCCATGGCTCCTGTTAGCTCCTTGTGCAACTCCACATTCTACAGTGAATTGATTAAAAATACCCTCATTTCCCACTGGGCTCTGCTCTCCAAAATCTCTCCTATAAAAAAAAGTATTTTTATTTTTACTTTTGGCAGTGTGGCTGACACTTCCATGAACTGGGCCAGTCCAACCTGCCCTTGCCTGGTCATAGCATCATTCACAACAGCCAACGGGTGGGAGCAACCTGGGTGTCGTCCGCCGAGGAGTGGACACACCAAATGTGGTACTGACACACAGTGGAATATTACTCACCGTTCAGAAGGAAGGGAATCCTGACACATTCTATACCGATGAACCCCGAGGGTATTACACCAAGTGAAATAAGCCAGTCACAAAAAAACGCCAAGAAACAACAAAACAAATACTGTATGATTCTACCTCCACGAGGTCCCTAGAGTTGTCAGATTTATAGAGACAGAAGGTAGAATGGTGGTTGCCAGGGGCTGGGGAGTTGTTTAATGAGTACCGAGTTCCAGCTTTGCAAGACAAAAAGAGTTCGGGAGGCGCGTGGTGGTGATGCTTGTGCAACATCATAAATACATTTGATAGCACTAAACTGTACATTGAAATAGGGTCCAGGTAGTGAACTGTGTTGTGTGTATTTTATCACAATTAAATACAAAAAGAAACACAAGCCAAACAACCATAACAATGCTTTGTTGTGGACCATCAGAGGGGAGTGGGGGGCACCCCATGGCCACCCCTCCCTCAGAACCCTCCTACCACCACGTCACCCCAGGCCTCTGTGCCCTGTCGCTCACCTTCTTGTTTTTCTCAAACAGGTCCTTCAGGAGGGCATCCAGCTCATTCTCATCAATGTAGCCACTTCCGTCCTGGTGGCGGGGTGCAGAGAGTCAGCGCAGAGCTAGAACTTGGGCCCCACGACTGCTGACTTTGCCTCTTGCTTTCCTACCCACTCATTCTAACCTCCGCTTTACTCCAGGCCGAGGGAGGTGTTCAGACGGGGCAGTGCTAAATAACAAGTCCCTCCTGACCTCACCAGTCCATGTAGAAATGAGACAGTTTGGGCCAGCGTTTGGTAGCCCTTCATTCTGGTGTTCTCGTTTGCATTAAAAATATAAGTGTGGTTCAGGAAGCATTTAGCTAGCTGAGTATCCCATCCCGTACTAAAATGTCAGGATGGACGCAGGGGCTAGCTGAAGCTTACCACTAACCCTTCAGTTATAAGGAAGATCACTGGAGTCACATGGGCAGGGGACAGCTAGGGGGGAGGGGAGATGGGTGGTACCCTCTCATTCCCAACGTCCTAGAGAAACAGCTGGCCTCGTGACCTGACACCCAGAGAGCAGTTCTGAGCACCTCCTCCCTGTGGCCCCGCCAACAACCTAATCACACCAGCTCTGAACAGAACTTCTGCCATGAACTATTCTCTCCTGTACTTTTAAGGAACTGAAACTTTGGGTCCCACAGGCCATGGATTGCGATGACACTTATATTCTCACACAGCAGAAGATGCTGCAAGGAATCAAAAGGGACAGGAAGCAACCACATGGCCCAAGCTGCCCCAGTGGCTCGTCTGTTCCTAAGGATGGAGTGGAGCCGTTCCGGCCAGGGGCTGCTCTGGTGATGGGGCCTCCTGCGCTTCCATCCCTCACCGCCCTCCCTCTTACCTTGTCGTAAAATGTAAAGATGGCATTGAACTCCTCTGAGGTCAGCTTCATGCCCTGGAAGGCCCAAGGCATTAAAGAGAGAAGCAAAAGCCTCGAGTGAGTGTTTATGTGTGTATCGGGGGGGGGGCTGGCGGGTGGAAGGTGAAGCTCAGAGTGATGAGAGGAAGGGAGGAACCAAGAAAAGCGAAGTGGCTCTTTTACCTGAAATTTAAGTAAGAAGTTTTCCTGTACAGGCAAGAGTCTGGAAGAAAATGTGAGAGCAGAGATTAGGAGGCAGAGCAGGGGTGAACGACTCGCACCTGGGGCGATGCAGAAGCAGAGCCTGGAGTTACGGAAACCGTCTGAGCACTTAAGGAGCTGGAGTTAGTGGAAAATTCTAAAAAGAGGGAGACAGACACCCTGAGGTGTTGGCCTTCACGATTCTACCCAGCTTTGTGTTGTGCTTCAGGAGACCTGCCCTTTCCCACTGCCGGGCCTTAGGGATGGTAGCACAGGACACCGGGGTCGAGGGCAGGCACGTACCGGGACATCTCCGAGAGGCCCAGTTTGCCATCGCCGTTCAAGTCAAACATCCGTAGCTATCGGGGACAGAAAGAGGTGTTTGGGTTATTTGCTTTGCCCTTCTCTCCTGTGGGACCTCACTCTGCTATCCCCTTCCACAGGAGAGGGGAGAAGGGGGTGGAGCATGCTCATGCCCACTCTGAGGTCACCTGCAGACCAGGGACCAGCCTGGTCAAGATCGGTCTCTGAGGAGACAAAAGGGACTCAGTCACTGTTCCTCTCTTCCCCTCAGGGAGAAGGCTGCAGAGGACAGCAGGCCAGCCCCAGAGGCCCACCCTCTCCAGGTTTATCCTCTCCAGTGCTGTGCAGAGGTTGTCATGGAAACAGATGCTCCTGGTCTCAGTGAGTACCTCAGAGAGGCTGTGTGGGGCCATGAGCTAGAGTCCCTTCTGCCAGCTGCCACTAGGAGTCACTTCACCTGGGCCCGAAGAATCAGCCAACAAAAGACCCTGCAAACCAGAATCCCACTGGCTTGGGGCCCCAAGTCCTGTGCCCCTGGGGAGGAGGGACACTGCCCACTCACTATGGTTTGGGTGTACTCTTGGAGCTTGGGTTCATCATATGGCCGGTTGGCCTTCTTCAGCAGGTCAGACAGGAACCCCTGGAATACAAAAGGCCTCTTCAGAGCTCCTGCCTCCATCATCCCTCATTCACTTAGTTGTTTGTGCATTTATGTGGTGTACATCTCTCATAATTCCCTAACCCCTTTACACTTGTGGAGTGACCTTAGAGGCCTGCAGGTGGCTCCTGGAGGTGGCCTCACCCCATAGGAAAGGCAATAGCTCTGGCTCTAGCTCCTCAGAGAGCCCAGGACACAGGGCTAAGCAGTGCCTAGCCCTGGGGGTCACTGGTCCCAGAGGAGCACAGCGGTAGGTGTACAAGCCAGAAGGCCAACTGCTGGGATTGCCTTGAGGATGCCTGACCTGGGTACTGTGTGCAGAGGAGTGGGGTTTGGTTGAACTCTGCAGCCCTACAGCTTCACGTTACTGATTTCACTCGGCTGCCCGGAGCCAGACCTGAGTCTTCCTGCATTGACCAGAACCCAAGTTCCTCACCCAATGTCTCCTCCTTCCCCAGGTTCCATAAAGCACCACCACTCTGGCCCCAGTCCCATTCTCCGCACCCTCTGCACCCTCGCCAAGGCCCATCCTACCTTGAGCTCGTTGGCTTCAATGTAGCCACTTCTGTCTGTGTCATACTTCCGCCAAGCCTGCAATGGGAATACCACCCTATTTGCAAAGACCCCCTGACCTCTGTGAGCCTCCCTCCATTCCCCTCTAATGGACCCAGGCACGTCTTCACATTCAAGACTACTACAGTGCGGGAGTGGGGAGGTGTAGAGTGGTCTAGGCCTTTCCCTGCCGTGTCGCTGATGATGAAATGAGGGCAGGTGTCTTGGCCAAGGTCACAAAGAGAAGGAGGAAAACTGCAGGGCCAAGTTCTCCCCACTCTAACTGTCTAAAGGTCTGGGTCTCTTTTTGGATCATCCTCTCACCAGGGTTACAGTTTCTAAGGTTAGCGTCTACCAAGGCTACGCTAGGACCTGGCGGATCTCATTTTGCCGAGTGTATGGGGTGTTCTTTTACTGCTCTGGAAGCTTCTCATTTTCTGGGTGGGGAGCAAGGGTAAGAGCCCTCTGAAAGGGGCGGAAACAGGCTTTGGTTGCTCTTTACTGTGCTCCCTCCTCCATGTCTCTAGCACGATGCACATGGCTACGGTGTCTGTGGCGGAAGAGAATTGGTAGTGTCCTCAGTTTGTTAGACTATCCCAAGGCCACCCCCACCTTTCTGGTAAAACGTATCCTATTCTTTTTCTTTTTCTTTTTCTTTTTTCTTTTTCTCTTTCTTTTTCTTTTTCCCTTCCTTCCTTCTTTCCATCTTTCCAGGAAACCACCCCCTTCCCATGCTCAGTCCAAATGGTTCATGAGAGGGTGACCATGTGTTCAGGGGCAGGCATGTGACCTAGCTCTGGATGATGGGTGCCTCCCTGCATCCCGTCCCAGACTGGTTCTGGGCTCCAGTCTGAGTCCCAGTCATTGGGTGCACATGCTGGGTCCCTGTGAGGAACCAGGGCACTGCCTGCCTGCCGACCACAGCATCTGGGGGACAGAGAGGAGCAGAGCTTCGGTAGGTGACACGGGACTGACCGTCTCCTTCCTCTCCATGCTGGCCGTCTGAGCAGGAGCAGACGTTACACAGGAGCAATGAGGAAAATTAGTTGTTGTGGCTTTAAAACATCCGCACATCCTTTGCCTCCCTCCCAAATGTGCAGCCTGAGGCCCCTCCTTGAGTGTGGGCTGGACTTACTGACTGGGTTCTAGTGAATCCAGTATGGCAGATATGACAGTGTGTGACTTCCAAGACTAGGTCACCTGAGTGGGAAAAAGGCAGAGAGCCCCTAAATTGCCTAAAAGGAGGAAACTCTGAAGGGAGCCCAGTCTTCACGCGGAGTAAAGCATCTGGCTGCTTTGGGGAGTGAGATCGTCCCACTAGGTCTGACCTGACCTCCCCGCTCCCTCCCTTCTGTCCTCCCTCCCCGATCCACCCCACCCCCACCCACGTGTTCCCACCTTCACTTCTCTCCCCTCCAGCACTCTGTGCTCATCCATCAGCGGGTCATTATTCTCTTCCCATTCAAGGAAAAGAGTTCAAGAGGCCTGGGTTTTGTGAAATCTCAAAGAAATCCTGAGGTCACGCTAAAATTAGAAATTAAAATGTTGTGCTGAGCAGCGGACAGGAGCTATCTGACAGCACAGCCTTTCGGGGCCACCAAGGGACCATTTGGTGTTTCCAGCTGATAAAAACGGAACAAATGGACAACCCCAAGAGGGGATGGCATGTAGGGTTGTGGGGTCCCAGGAAACTTGGCGGGGGCAGCCATTGACTCAGCAGTTATGCTGGGACTTAAAAGATTAAGGCAGGCATGAATATGGAAGAAACCACTGCTTCTGAGAGAGTGAGTTAGAGTTGGTTTGTTTTTTCCTCCCTTTAAGCGTCTCTGCCCCCTATAAGCTATCACCGTCCCCCTTTTCCAGACCAGAGGCGGAATTGAGGCCACCTTTGGCTGTGTCCCCATCAGGAAAGGAGCGGTCAGACAGAATGCTCCCTTTTCTACAGACAGAAAAATTGCTCCCACAAAAGGAGCAGCCTGACAAGTTTAAAGTATATGCAGAGTTTCCCCCTAGAGAGGCAGGAGGAGGACTAAGGACAGAATCCAGAATGTCAATGGCCAGTTTATGGAATTTTGCCATCTTGAAAAAACTGGGGAGAATCCTTTAAAGCACCATAAAATTAAATCCTTATCTGATGCTCAGGCAAGCTGCCACTTAAAAAATGACTCTTCAGCCCTGAGAATAGGTTATTTCTCACTGCTTTCTATCCATATGTGGAGAACTCACTGTGTGTGGGTTTCGGGACCACTCTTTAGTGGTTTCAGGCAGTGACTCACGGCGAGGGGGTTACTGGTGGCTGGAAATATATTTAACATGATGAATGGCAACTTGAGTGAAGCTGAAGGCCAGCCCTCATTCATCACAGCAGGCAGCTTGTGGGGTGTGGGCTGAATGTCACTCTGAGGGACACACACATTGAAGGGCCGGGGTGCAGAGCCCCAGAAAAAGAGCACGAAATTGATTGGTGGTTTGCTGAACCATGTGGAGTTTCCAATTTTTGTAAGTAAAAAATGGTTAAATATCAGCAATTTCACATGGTTCAACCTATTGGTTGAATATTAGTCGAAAGGCATTTGAATTTGGATGCTCTCTTTCACGTGATCTAGAGGATTTCTATTGCAAAGGCAGCAATGCCCATTTAAAGGGGACGGGGGAGGGGAGCAACGAAGTCCAGGCCAGATTAAAACATAAAATTTGGAAGATACCGGAAACAGGGATTCGCACTGGGCTTTTCCAGTTTTAGGAAGGATGGTGCAAAAATCCATCCTTCCCAATCCTGCTCCTTGGAACTTTGGGTGCTTGAGGGATACCAATGGCACTGAGTGAGAAGAAAGTATAGGTGATCACAGAGCCAAACCAAGCGAAACAGGTCTCTCTACTGCGGGACTGGGAGCCCATACTATGCAAATATTTGTGACAAATCTCCAAAGGGGAGAGAGAGTGTTCACATAGCATTTCCCAAACGAACTTGACCTAGGCTTGCTTCTCACCTTATTCCCCACACTTGAATGCACCCACACATCACATGGGGTCTTGTTAAACTGTAGATTCTGTGGGGGCTCTGCATTTCTAACAAGCACCCAGGTGACGGTGATCCTGATGCTGCTGGTCCACGGACCACACCTTGAGTGGCAGAGCTCTATGGGGTTTATTGTCTCCCAGGGACCAGGCATTCGGGTGGGCCTGGCTCTGAACACGGGGGAAGGGTTAGCCTCACCTCCATGAACTCCGCGCTGGAGCCCACGTGCTGCCTGAAGCACAGAAGGAAGTTCTCCTCGGTGGGCAGGATCTGCGCCAGCTGTGGGGATCAGAGAGCAACAGTGGCGTTATGGAGGGCCTGCCAGGGGCAGGGCAGCCTTCCCTGGAGGAAGGACGGAGAATGGCCGGTGAGTGGCAAGGCAGTGCAGGAGTTGCATTCTGCTTCCTTCCTGAGAGCATCTTTGTCACCCCAAGTCTCAGGGTACCGTCAACTGGAGGGACAGAAAGTGGTGCCAAGTACCCAGACTCGAAAGCATACTTAATAGATTATTCCGTATAAACAACTTCCTGAAATATGCAAACTAATCTGTGACTGGTGGTTGCTAGCACAGAATGGTCCGCACCAGGCGAAGGAAACTTGGTGGAGGTGGGGTGGGGGGTGGGCGGTAAAAGAAATGCTGAATCTTGATTTGGTGGAGATTACATGGCTGTCTACAACGGGGCAAAATCATGGAATTTTTACATTTCAAATTGATTCAATCGATGCAGTTTGTTGTATGTAAATTGTACCTCAACAAATCAGACTTTTAACAAATGCAAGTACTCTATTTGAAACATATGTAATTAAGAGAAGAAACAGCACCAAATTATTTTGGCAAAAAAAAATGTAAGTAGTCTTGTGCAATGAAACCCACCCAACCGGTCTTCCCCCCTCCCCTGCTGCCAGCATCCTTGGTCACAGGCAAATCCTGCTTAGTTTCAGTTAAATGTGCTGACCTTACTTCCCTTGCCAGTGATTGATTTATGGGTGGTAGGCATGTGACCTAGTCCTGGCAGTGAAATGTGAGGGGAAGTCTGCTGAGGGTACTCCTGGGAAAGATTCCCTTGCTCTTATGAGGGACCAAATGAGATGAGCCTTTTCTGTATCTGGATGTGGATGTGATGCCCGGAACTGCTGTAGCCAGCTTGCTACCAGCCTAAGGATGGGACTGTTTTAAGGGCAGAGAACAGAAGCAAGAGAACTGCAGGGAAGCAGAGCTGGGCACAGGCCTCCTTCACCTGGAGGTGAAGGCCTTTCTTATTAGGAGCCTCTCACAGTTTAAGCCAGGAGTAGGTAAACTATGGCTCATGGCTCGTGGCCCCAATCCATAAATAAACTTGCACTGGAACATGTCTGTTCATTTACATATTGTCCATGGCCGCTTTTGTTGGCCACGACAGAGTTGAAGAGTCGTGACAGAGACTGTATGGCCCACAAACCCAAAACATTTATCAAAATCTGGACTCCAGGAAATCTTCACAGAAAAAGCCTGCTGACCCCTGGTTTAAGTCCATCTGCGACAGGCGTCTCTGAGACTCGCAGCTTAGGCATCTATAATGGATGGTCTTGGTGCCCGTCCAAATCCCCTTTAACTAGGCTGGTGGGCCATCCCCCAGCGTCTGGGAAGGATGACCATTCATGGCCCCCTGCAGAACTGCCCTCCACCAAACGAGGGCCACCACAACCATCCTCCCACCCGACCCACACGTGGGGAGGGGGGAAGCCTACATTTAACAACTGATCCACACTGGGGGTACAAAGGACCACCCCACCCCTTGCCTCAAGAGGGAGCCAACTCTGTGGCTCAGTCCATACTGCAGAGCTCCCCGTGAGAGCAGGCCAAGACCGGGCTCCTTCCTCAGCCCTTTCCTACTGCCCTCTCCTGCTTTCTCTTGGGAGTTCTCGCTCAACAAATCCCGTCCACTCGGATCTCTGTCATTGCTGGAATCTCTGCTTCCAGGGTGCCGACTAAGGCAGCACCCTACCCAGTCCACCCGGGGAGTAGCTCTGCCCTCATTCCTGTGCCACCGACATCACTCTTGACCCCTTGACCATGGGTCACAGACTGATGGCTGGAATATGTGTACATATGAGTGTATGTGTGTGGATATAAACTCTTAAATAAGCAAGGATAGACTGAAGTGGCCTCAATGCCTTAGTAGTCCATGAAAGCAAACCAAAGACTTGTAAACAGTCAAAACAGCCAACCAGGCTCTCCTAAATAATGCAAGCATTTGAGCTATAGCCAATCAGATAATTTTCTTGCTTTGCTTCTGCCTCTTCTCTGGAAGTCTCCCCCTGAGCTCCTGTTGGTGGAGTGTTCCTAACCATTTCCAGTTTGGCGCTGCCCAATTCCAATAGATTTGTGCTCAAAAAACTCTTAAATTTTTAATATGCCTCAACCTATCTTTTAACAATATGTATAAAGCTATTCATATATGAACGTATGTGTTTATATTATATATATAAATTACATATATATATATATGGGCAAAAGTAGGTTTACAGTCACGTGAAAGTTTATTCTTGTATTATGATTTATTAACTATTGTGTTATTTGTATTATGCCTTAGTAGTAGTATTTCATATCCTTACCTATGATTTATCTTTTAGGTAATGATGGCTGGTAACTTAACCTACTTTTGCTTACCCGTGTGTTATAAAATTTGGCATTTCTAAAAATGTTGTCTTTGAATGCCTTCAGGTGGGGTGTGAACTCTCCTGTGCCCAGTCTGCACCCTCCCTGTGTCTTAAGCTGGGCTCGTCACACATTTACAGCACCTGTGGGGCCCTGAGAGCATTTAGGTCTACATCCCTGTCTTAGGCCAGCGTTTGTTGCTCCTTCCCGTGAGACACAGAGAAGCCCCGTTTGCTGAGCCTAAGTGCTGAGGGTGGGGGTGGGGCTTTAGGACCACCACCTCGTTTAGATCCTAGAGGAAGGCCTGTGCACGGGGGAGGCACGGGTGGCACGGCCCTTCCCACATAGCTCTTAGCCAGGACAGTAGGACTCACCTCTGCCATCTCGATTTTCCCATCCGAGTTCTTGTCATACTTCTGCATGAATGCCTTCATCTTCTCCCCAAAGTTGTCACTCTTTGACACCTGTGGAAAGGGAAAGGGGGCTGATTTTGCCGCAGGGTCCCACGTGAACTGTGGATGTCTCCCCTCTCGGTGCAGCAGTGGTGGGGGTCATTTTGCACCCTTAGATAGGCAGGCACGGAACCAAGTCGAGCCAATGTTCTGAGTGGTCAAGGGAGGCACTGTTCCCTTTTCAGCATCCCTCCAAATCCAGTGGTCTCTTCTTCGAGGCTCAGTCACATCACTTTCGAGGAAGAACAGCACATGTGGGCATGCTGTGTACCAAGTCATTAAACATGCCCCTGCCTCTGATAGGGATTAACCCACAACCCTTATCAGAAGGGCAAGGCTCCAGTCACTCAGATGTGAGAGCTGGGGCCCCAACATTTTACTGCAGCAGCTTCTAATAAAACCTGCTTAATGCAGTGTCTCCCCACCCCCCACCCTCGCCCCACTGCTAAGCAGTCCACCAGAGCAAGGTGCATTGTTCATTTTCTTCTTTAAAGACTCAGTGGCAGTTCCACCATACTTTTCACTGTGATTTTATGCCAGGAGGAACGTGAGGAGAAAGTCTTCATGTAGCTAAAGGGTAATTGAAATCATCCACTAAATTACCGTGACTACCAGAAAGGCCAAGAACTTCAAAAGTTCCTTTAGCCCATGGTTGCTTATTTTAAATGTAAGGCACTCTTGAAGGTCTCAAACCTCCTCTTTGGAGTGCTGCTGATTCATTATTTGCATTAATGAGCTCTTCCTCTTTCCTAATCAAAGATGAATCTACTTGGGCAGGTGATGCCTCTTCTTCGCTTATCTGATGACTTTGGGGAAGGTTGTGGTTTCCCTAGGAAAGGGCCATGTAGGATTCTGTGAATTCTTAGGGTGTCTTTGGAATCCCTTCTATTGCTTTTCACCTTTGGAACTGGTCTGACTTTGCCAATATTGATTCTATCAAAATTTATTGCTTTACATTTACGAACGTGCATGGAATGATCTGAGGTCATTATCATCCTTATCATAAATGTCACGTCCTATTTAATTTTTACAACAGTCCCTGGGAGGTGAGTAGCCTGTCCACTCTACACAGAAATGGAGGCCGAGATGAAGCGGCTTCTCTTGAAGTCCCCGGTTAGCACTGCCAGGTGCGAACTCATGGCTCCTGCTTCCCAGGCGAGTCTCCTTTCTATCATGTAACAGCTACTCTTATGGACTCGAGAGGACTGAAACCATCTGGGATGATGTCAGCTGAGAGGATATCAGTTAAGATTGCAGTTGACAGACTTGAAAGTCACCCCCGATGCCATCTGAGACAGGCAATAAACAAGGATGCCATCTGAGACATCAAAGCTCGGCTAAGAGAAGGATTTCAGACCTGAAGCACTTCACAAAAACATACGTCTCCACCTACCCCACGAACTCAGAAGCCTGTGTTTTCTGTGGTCCAGGCTTCATTATCTTAGCAATGGGGGGTGACGGGGGAGCTGTTGATGAGCCCATGAGTCACCTCCATCGCTTACACCCATTGCCTGGACCTCCTCCACACTGGAGCACTCTGCCAGGCTTTGAACCAGGAGCTCCACAGCGGATCTGACTCGTGACCTGAACTGCTGCACAGAGACTTGCTAACAGGCAGTGGATTGACCAACAGACATGCAGCAGGGGTGGGTACAGAAACCCCCCAAAGACCCTCGGGAGGTGGGGGAGGAAGTGGGTCTGGGTCTATAGAGTGGGGAACCGGGCATGGTTCCAATCACCTCACCTTCTCAATACTTTAGACCCTCCTCCGAAAGGCTTTAGTGAATCCCACAGTGCCCAGCTGGCATGGGGGAACAACATCCCTGCCGTTAAGGGGCTGGGACTTGATTTTCAGTTGCTTCAGGCAGGCTAAGAGGGGTGGTCTGACACCTCTGCATACGAGCCCAGCCAGTACCATTGGTTCAGGTACCGGTTCGGAGCAATCCTCAATTGTCCCCTGGGTGCTTGCTGAGGATGCCCACCTTTGTTGGTCTAGGACAGTGGTTTTCCTAGTGGGGACAATTCTGCACTCCCTGCAGGGAATGTTTGGCAATGTGTGGAGACATTTTTTGTTGTCACCACTTGGAAAGAAGCTACTGGCATCTAGTGTGTAGAGGCCAGGGATGCTGCTAATCATCTTCCATAGCACAGGACAGCCACCACGACAAAGAATTATTTGGCCCCACTTGTCAATAATGCCAAGGCTGAGAAACTCTGGTCTGGAATAAAAACACTTGTAACTCCTCCAAGCATCCACTCTTGAGTCATGACCCCTCTGAGCATCTTAGACAGGCAGTGGACTCTTCATTAGGAAAAAAAAATACTTTTTACCTACATACACACAGACACAAAGCTTTGCAGTTTTTGAGGACTTCATCAACCTGTCATCCATTCATACCCCTCAATCCCAGACACCCAGTGTTACTGAGATAAGGTACTCTTTTTAGGGACTGTTCCACTTTAAAAAATCCTTACAAATAAAAGAAGAACTCTAAGGGTCAAGGCCAGAACTGTCAGGCCTGCTGATGGGCTGCATAACTCGGGGCAGACAATGCTCAAAGTCATGGTCAGGATGACAGAAAATCCCAAACAATTGGAGAGGGGGCTGGGCTTACCATGCCAGAGCCTTTTCTTGCCTTCTCCAGCTCTTGGAAAAAGTTTTCTAGTTCCTTACCTTCAATATAGCCATTTCCTGTAAAGATAGCAAAGAAAAAAAAGCAACCTCAGAGCTAAATAGTTAAGACCAATGGTGGGTGGGTACGCTGGGGTAGTGGGTCTTTGCAGAGGACAAGCAGGTGTCTGGCCAGCCCTGGACTCTTAGGGACGCGGGTCCTGCCCTTGGGCATTTGCAACTGTAGAGATCAAAGATTAATAAACTGAGCATCTTTGGGGTACACATTCAGTAGTCAGAGTAGACTGGGAGGAACCAGCACCTGGGCCAGCACCAGAGGTGAGCAGGAGCTGGGAGCTGGGCAAGCAGCAGGAGCTGGAGATGTGACAGGGGACAGCAGGTGGCCGGCCCTAGTCACCTGAATGAGGTCAGAAGCAGAAGGTGGGTGTCTGGGGGTTGGAGGGTGCACAGTCGAACCTCGGTTCTCAAACATCTCTTATCTCGAACAACTCGGTTCTCGGCCAAATCGTTCACAGAAAAAGTGTCTCTGTTGTCAAACAAAACTTCGGTTCTCGTCCCCACAACGCTTTCATGCTGACCCCCGTTTGATCAGCCATGCATGTCTCAGTCAACAAAGGAGAGAATGCACGACTAAGTATGATTTGTTTTCACACAAGTCACTTCTCAAACAGCCTTCTGAAACGGATTAAGTTCAAGAACTGAGGTTCCATTGTACTGAGTTGAAGAATGAATTCCTGAAATCCATGTCTACCTGGAACCTCAGAACGTGACCTTATTTGTAAATAGGCTTTTTCTGCGATGCAATTAGTTAAAATGAGGTCATACGAGATTAGGGTGGCCCCTAAATCCTGTGACTGGTGTTCTTATAAGAAGGCCAGGTGAGAACACACAGGGAAGAAGGCCACGGGAGGACAGAGACAGAGATCAGAGTGAAGCATCACCAAGCGAAGGGGCACCATGGATCACTGGCCACCACGAGAAGCAGGAGAAAGACCCAGAATTCACTGCTCCTCAGAGCCTGGGACCAGTCCTGCTGACACCTTGATCTTGCACTTCCAGCCTTCAGAACTGTGAGAGAATAAATGTCTGTTGTTTTAAGCCATTCAGGTTGTGCTACTTTGTTTCAGGAGCTCCAGGAAATGTATAACAAAGGAAAGAGTGAAAGAGAAAGGCAGGGATCTCACCTGTGGGATGCGGGCACCTGAGAGGGTGGGTCACAGGGACTAAGCACAGGGGAGGCAACCCCTGGCTGAGCGCTGAACAGAGGGGCGCTGAGGTCTGTGGACACAGACTCGAACCCTGGCTCTGCTGCACTTACCAGCCGTATGACTTTGGGAAAGTTATTCAACCTGTCTGGGTTGTTAATTAAATGAGATTTTGGATGTAAATCCCATCACCCAACCCAATAGGAGTATACCATAAAGGTTGGGTTCAATGACCCCACCCTGCATGTAAAATGGGAATGAATCTGGATAAAAAGTGCTGTTCAGGACTAGGTCCGAAGGTCAGTGCCTTCCTTGCAAGGTCATGTAAGTAGTTGAGAAGTCCTTTAGGTTCTCAAGTCTTGAACACAAATGACCTAGAGACCAGGGTGAGCTGAATCCATAGACAAGGCACACTGGTCTGTGCGTGGTGGGGAGGAGGCATTTGTGGGTGGGAAATCAGACGGGCCTGAGGCACTGCTCCCAGACTGCTTGCTGTGACTTGGAATCTCCTGGGATCTTTAAAAAATGTGAGTTCTGGCTCCTACACCCAGACATTTTGATGTGGTTGGTTTGGGGTATGAACTAAGCATCGTGATGTTTTTTAAAAGCTCCCCAGGTGATTTCCATGTACAGCAAAGTCTGGAAAGCACTGGCCTAAAGTCAAGCTCTAAATCTGATCTAAAGCAGTTGAACAAGTTTCTCACAGAGAATAGAGAACCTCCAACTTGAGCAGAAAAGGGGGATGGCAGCCAGCTTGCTTCAGAGGTGAGTTACAAACTAAACAAAGAAAATAAAGGAGTATTTGCTCTGGTTTGGTTGGAGCTGTGCGGGGAGCGGGGGGCACGGAAGGGGATATAAGGGTGGTATGGGGTGGGTTATGTGTTCTTCCCAGACTCTCCACGTAGCCCCGTCCCTCCACCCCGAGTTTAGATTCTGAGTAAATAACCTTAGAGACGCCCTCTAGTGGAGAAGATGACCATTAAATATCGTATGGAAAGAATCCGTTGCGATAGAGGTGGTATTTTTGCCTGCCGGTAAAGGATGTGATTGTAATTGGGGGAACCAGACTTAAGTCCCCCCACCACCCGAGGATAGAATGGTCATATTTCTTCTAGGGTCTTGTGCAAAGCTTGAGAGAATTGGAATTTCACGAGTGTGTGCCTAATAGCCTGTGAGGCCAGGCAGAGCTGGGGAGCAAGGGAGTGGAGAGGAAAGAGGAGGGGTTTTCTAGAAAAAAAGGAAGGCTTCCGGTTAGTTGATGATAATTGTTGAGTTGGAGGAACACGTACTTTCCCTCTTCCTGGGCACACCTTGCAGTGAGCTGGTTGTTCTCCCATTTCTTAGGAAGAAAGCTTGAGGTAAGCTCTGGGCCCAGGTGCAGCTTCCAAGTCCAAGGTGGGGGTTGGAGAGGCGGCTCGGAGCTTGCACTGAGCATGCGTGAAGTGGAGGCCGCGGAGCCGGGGCTGGGTGGGCACGGCTGTGAGCGGGTGAGTGTGAGTCCGTTAGGAAGGAGGTGGCTGAAATGACTGCAGGGGCTACTTGGACAGGATGGGCAGGGGAGGCCTCTCTGAGAAGCCCCGGCTACTGGGCAGAGAGAGGAGAATATCAGGCAGCGAGAGGAGCCAGGAGCAGGGATTGTGCCGCTGGACAAAGAGCCCTCTCCGGAATCTGACTTGAGCAGCCCGGGGAAGGAGACTCCCAGAGGCTGGAAGCGCCCCTCTTGCCAACCTAGGAGTTCCTCCTGTGTACCCCAACAAAGGGGCAGAGATGTGGTCCACTTCAACAAGCCTGTATTGTTTTGAACTGAACAGTTTACCGTTGAAGCCGGAGCTGAGGGAGCGATAGCCACGTTCTGTATATGGGCCTATTTTCCCAGAGCAGTTGGTGGGCTACTGGGGTGAGGCACCCGACAAGAACGATGTGAATCTACCAGCCGAAGGCACAGGGTGAGAAGCAAGGGTTAGACAGATAGGCGGGAGCTGCAGGGCCCGGAAGTGCCAGGTCTCCTCCACCACTAGGGGGAAAGGCCTTGCTACTTTGGCCCGCCTCGGGACAATTGCCCATCCACCATTCAGATGGCGCCTATTATGCGAGGCTGGAGCGGAGGACGGCTGGCCTACATCCTTCCAGGAAGGCGTCAGCATTGGGCAGGTGGTTTGCTTTTACTACAACCCTCTTGGGAGTAGGGGGGTGGGAGGCGACTGGCCACTAAGCAAATCTCTCGTGGATGGGTAGCATGCACACGTGGTTACCATAGCAACCATCACTCCTAACCTCCATATCAAACCTATTCTGTGACCCTTAGGAAGAGAGGGCTGGGTGGAAGCCAGGGACCTTGCACCCTTCTTCCTTAGTCTACTCTTGCTACCATTCTTCACCACCATCGTGCCTCAGTTTCCCCCAATTTAAAGTGAGATGACACTTGTTTACAATTAATCTGACCACAAACACTTGGGAAGCCCTGACTGAAGGATGCTTTGACCACAGTGGGTAGATGCCTGTTTCTCACTGAGACGTGCGCGTGCGCAGATTTTCTGAGACTTGAACAGGAAAGAGGAACTAGAGTAAGTGGTATAATTCTACCATCAGATCTGTGACTGTCCCTGTGACGTCGAGCAAGTCAGTTTCTCTGAGTCTCAATTTCTTGCTAAAATGGGCATAACTATTTATGTACTTCCTATTTATAGGGCCATTGTGAGAGCCGTACAAGGTAATGTTGCCAAAACATTCTGGAAAATGTAAAATTTCACTCAGTGGAAAGCACCATTTTTAGAATCTGTACTCTTGAGGCCTTCTGGTCGATTCAGGGCGGGAAACCCTTTGGCCTAAGAGTCCCCAGGTGACTGCTCTCCCGAGTACTGGTCCTGGCCCCGGCCGGGCAGTAGAGTCACCTGGGAAGCTTCTAAAATAGCGCCGCTGCCTGGGCCCGCCCCCAGAGCCTCTGCTTTAATTGATGGGATGAGGACTTCTCGTGGGCGTGCTGGCAAAGCCCTCCAGGTGATTCTAATGTGCAGCCAGGGTTAAGAACTGCTTTCGAGCAGTGTCTCTCAAATTTTAAGGTGTGTAAGGATCAGCTGGGAGTCTTATTAAAATGAAGGCTCTGAGTAGGTCTAGTGTGCAAGGGCTTGTGCTTCAGAGTGTGGTCTGTGGAAAAGCAGCATTGGAATCACCTGGAAGGTCGTTAGACACGTGGAATCCCAGGTCCCACCCCCGTCCTGCTGACCCAGAATCTACCTTCTAACAACGCAGGAACTCAGACGTTAGAGAACTACTGCTTTCTAATGTTTGCGTCTTCTTAGAAAGACCATGCCTTTGGCTTTACACTCAGGGTGAGGTTGCGGCTGATGTGAGCCCTGAGGCAGTTACCTGGGGCTTGTATTGACCTGAGGGGTTAGCTACTCAGAGTGTGGTCCCGCTGGGCGTGACAGTGTCAGCATCACCTGGGAGCTGGTTATAAATGCAGATTCTTTTTTCTTTAATTGATTTCTGTTTTTAGAGGAAGGGGGAGAGAGAAAGAAACATGGATCCGTTGCTCCACCCACTAAGTATTCATTGGTTGATGCCTGAGCGTCAGGATGATGCTCCAGCCAACTACCCAGCGGGGCAAGAATGCAGATTCTTGGTCCCACCTCAGACCTACTGAATCAGAAGCTTGGGCAGTGAGGCCCAGACATCCGTGGTTTAACAAGCCCCGTGTGGACTCGGGCCTGAGAGCCTAGGTGCTGGTTGGTGAGGTGCTCACCTGTCGGTCTTCCTCTGTTGATACATAGTTAAGAGAAAGGCCGGGGGGGAGGTAGTCACTTTCAGATTTCCTCCTTAAGCTGCACAAGAGGCCAGGCCACTGGGCTGGCTGTCGGAGTTGTGATTTACAGAAAGGCAGACAGCCCTCTGCCCTCCCGCCTGAGCTCCCTCTGACAGCCCAACAGGCAGGACATTGCTTCCTCAAGCTCTACCCCAATGTTAATATTACTGCACCTGACGCACACCACCTGCAGAGCTTTCCGCTTCCCGCCCCACCTGGTGTTCGGGACTCTGCCCGGTGAGCAGCGGGGTTATGGACCCCATGTTAGAGGGGAGTGGAGGGAAAGAGTTTCAGTCGTAGCTAACGGCCTTGTTTCCTTCTGTTCATCTCAGGGATGACTCTGTCCCATTCTGTACGCTTCTTGGTTTCCCTCTGCCACACACACACACACACTCCCAGTCACTTCTAGTGGGGGATGGGGGGGTCCCAGTGCCAATAGCTACTGGATGGATGTTCAGACACTTGACTTCTAATCTGTGTTTCTGGGCTGAGCTGCTCGTGGAACGGTGTCTCAGCTCCAGAGCTGGGCTGGGTCCCCTGAACCTGTGGACAGCTGGCAGCCTAATGCTGGGCGGATTCCCAGGCGTGGGCGAGGCCAGAAGGATGGGGCAGATTGGGCGAGAGAGGAGGGGAGACAGCAGAGAGCCAGAGAGCAGGGGAGAGAGCCGAAGCCAGAGGCCCCAGATGGGACCGGCTGGGCAAAGGAGGGCACGATGACGCAATGGGCCAGGAGGGCCGCCAGGCTGCGTCGGAGAGGCACCACTCTTGAAGAGCCTCCTGCCTGCTCTATTAATTCTGGCCCCGGGGAATTGGAAGAGGTTTCCCCACTGGGTCTCCTTAGCTCTGGAAACCTCCCCTCATGGGCCTCAGCGAGTGAAACCACTGGAGTCCAGAGGGGAATAACCAAAGCCAGCAGGCAGGGGTGGGGTGGAAACACTGGGCTGGTGGCTGCCCCGTGAGGCCGGCTGAAGCGCCTTGTTTGTGAAAATGTGCCCCCGAGGCTGCCTCCCTCCAGGGCCCCAGCTCTTCTCAGACACAGCTACCTCCCTCTGGCTGGCGCAATCACCCTCCGCAGAGAGCCGGGGTGCTGGGGCGCGGACACCCAGCACAGGGCTGGCATGCCGTGGATGCTCCACATCAAAGGGCACTGTTCATGAAACAAGTGGGCACTTGGGGGGCGAAGGTGGAGGTGGGGCTGGGGGCCTCACTCCTAGGGTCTCCCCCAGGTGGGGCAGGTCGCTCCCAGGGAGCCCCCGATCCTAACACCACGCCGAGACGAGACTCTGGCCCACGGAGTTAGCCTGGCGGGGTTAGAAGAACGCCTCTCAGGCTGTTCTGACCACCCCCCTCCCCCAACCAGAGCCCTCTGGCTTCAGTGTGCCAGAAGCAATCATTTTTATCAGCCCTATAATTATCTTATGAATAGCACAGTTACACTGCATTGTAAACACTGTAGTATTTGTGTGAATACTTAATATATACCAGACCTTTTGTAACCCCGTTTGGGCACGTCTTCCTTTTCAGTTTCAAGACCCTTCATTTCCTAGTCTACCGCAAGCTGCCCAGGCCTCTCTCCACCTCTGAGTGGCGCTGTTGTTTAGCTTCCCCCTTTCCCCCCACAAAAAACAAAACAGGAACTTAGCAGTGACTGGAGCTTGGGGAGGGCCTGCTTGGGCACTGTGTCTGGACGTGTCCTTGGTGGTGGGTGGGTTTGGAGGGTGGTTCTGTTCACACCCCTGGGTGTACGGGAGAGGAGAGGAGACTGGGCAGGGCCCTCCTCAGCCCCTTCTAGTCCTTCCTGTCACTAATTTTCAAAGTCCTGGGGGCCCACACAGATAAGGAATTAGGCTCAGTCCCTGTGAGAGGCTTTGAAGGCTCCCTGTGTCACCAGGGCCATCTGGATGCAGAAAAGCACCCAGAGAGTCTGGGCAGATTCCCACACCTGGAGACAGGTGTATCTTTCTGGGGAGGGGGGAGGAGTCCATAAAGTTATTTTCTTTTACATCTTCCTTGTTTTGCTGATTACACAAGAAACACACGTTCTTGTAAAAATGTCAAACACTGTAGAAATTAACTTAGAAAGTGAAAGAAAATGCCTTTTAATTTTACTTTATCTACTCTGCACAGAGAACCACTATTATGTTCTATTCTTTCAAATATTTCCCAGCATACATGTTTCATTAATAATAAAAACGGGTTCATACTCTAATAGTATTCTGCTACAATTTTGAAAATGTTAGTAATACATTTTGGGCATTTTTCCATCTCAGTACCAAAGCTCCACTTGAATTTCATTGGTTGCATAATATTCCCCCGTAGAGATAGCATGATTTATTTCTTTTTCCTAGTGAAGCACACTTCTTCCCAAGTTTTCGGTATTCCAAAGCGCTCAGTAAGGGAGCTCCGGGCCCACAGAACTCGGCACATGCGCGAGTGTATTTGTGTAGGAGAGACTCTTGGAGTGAGTGGGGTTTCTTCATGGTTCTGGGCGTGTCTGCGGGCCTCTGGGAGAGAACCCACCTATCTTATTCCTACGCTTTCAGTTGCTTCTCAAGGGCAAAGGCTAAGGCCACAGCTTGGCCCCTCACGGACCTCCCACTGGTTGTCAGCAGAATAGCAGCCTGGTGGCCCTGTGGTCAGAACCACGCAGAGGGTCAGTGTGAGCTCTGAGCCGGTCACCCTGCAGCTGCCCGGATCTTGCAGAGTAAGAAAGTTCCCGACAAAGATGTGACCAGGGAACAACAGTAGAGTGGACTCAGACACGTAAGGCCACCTAAGGGTCACTCAGAGCAGGGAGGTGACATGGAAAAGCCACAGCCTCACTCACGTCATAGGGAGTGCTTGGCTGCCTTCTCTCCCTCAGCCTTTGAGAGCCCACGTCGGAACCACCAGAAGCACAGCCTGGCTGACACCGTGGTACAGGGGACTGGGAGACGGGGTTCCTGCACCGCCCCTCACTTTGCTGAGTCATCTTGGGAAAGAACTTTGCCTCTTTGAGTCCCAATTTCTCCCTCTTAAAACACCTGCCCCTTCCTTTCTCCCCCAAAAGGCTAATGATGACTTTGAAAATAATTGAACTATGAGCAAAGTCACCAGGATGCTGATTCTTCCCCTTGGTTAGGAATGGGCTGGCTTTGGGCCAGAGCCCCCGCTCCAGCACCGCTCTCCTCAGAGTCCAGTGTCCCCTGGTCTTATGATCTCTGTTTACTATGGATTCTGGGGGGAGGGGCGTGGCTCTCTGTCCCTGGTGGCTGTGGCTAATTGGGCTCCAGCGAACTAACTCCTGGGACTCTCCTTTGCAGTCCTCCCAAAGCTCTTCAAGTTTGTGAGCAGCAGTGGGACTCAGGGTTGGGAAGAAGCCCCAAGAGGAAAACAGAAGCCAGAGTTAGTAAGAGGGAGGCCCAGTCCAGACAGGGCAGCGATGCCTCGAGGGTGAGGTGGTGAGCTCTCTGGCAGGCTTTGGTGTTCAAGAGGGGACAGGTAGGGAAGATACAGAGCAAGTGGCCCACACCTTAATTCTGGGTCCTTTAGTGGAATTTCAGTTTGGCTGTATCCTCATTTTCCTAAATCACCTCTGTGTTCCTGGGCATTTTAACCCTCATTGCCTGCCTTCTCTGTTAGGTCCACGGTTTCTTGTGGGGATTGCCCTGAGGCAGTGACCACAGAGGGCAATGGGACACCTGGTGGACAAGGAGCAAGTGTTTAGCTCCCCTTTCACATCGGAGCAGGAGGGAGCCACAGGTACAATGGGTTTGGGGGGCGGGTCTTGAAAGACTGAGTCTAATTGTAGCTTAGCTATGCTCCAGCCACACCAAGGACCCCATGGTGGGATTAAAGAAACTGCCCATCACTTCCGAGGCTGGGTCAGAGACACTTCTGAGTGCAAGAGGGACGGAGAAAAGGTGGCCAAGGACCCGAGTGGGGAAGAGGTGCTGGCCAGTCACCAGTCCCACCTCTACCTCGCTACATGACCTCAGAGAAGTCACTTCTGTGTCTGTTTCCTTATTTACACTAGGAGACTCACAATCTGCCCAGCAGGCTCAACGGTGCAGAACTCAAGAAGGTGCATTTGTGTTTTGTAAAGCACAAAGTCTCAGATAAATTAAGGATTTGCATGATTATCGAGAGTGCTGTGGGTTGTCCCCGTGAGAATAGGGGAAAGTGGAACTGTGGAGTCCTCTGTTTATAGCTGACTCATCTGGCAGGAGGCCGGTGGTATAACCTTGGCCACTTGGTAACTTTCCTTGAATCATGCAAGTCTCTGGTGCAGATAAACTGGCAGAAGCCTCCCTAGGGAATGTGCTTTGGATTAGAAATGCAACCCCTCCTTAGCCCCATTTTACAGATTTGACAACCTACCCACCTCCTTCACTAATTCATGAGCAGATCATGGCCCTGACCCACATATCACGAGCCCAGTCCTCTGCCCACTCCCAGCTTCCTCAGTTGGCTCCAGGGGAACAAAACTCACTCATCAGAGTCCCCAGACATTAACCCTTGCCTCTCCAGAGCACTCTGGGCAGAGGACCTCTGTTTAGCCACCAAGTGAGGAAGGGGCGGGGGAAGAAATGGGCAAGCCACCACTCGACCTTCCCTCTGGCTCCCACATCCCCACCTCAACCCCAGGCACACACACCCTGAGTCACCACCCTGCCGATGGTCTGAGGTGCCAGAACATTTTGGTTGCCCACCCCAGCCAGGACCTCAGAGGAGGAATATCACGTCACTTAATTTTTTTGGAGTGGTGTAGAAAAAGTCTCCAGCCAGATCAGAAGACTCTAAAGAGGGGCCTCCCCTGATGCCTGAGTGTAGAGCCTTGGAATCTCAGTACTGGGGACCCAAGGGTCATTCAGTCCAGGCCTCACTTTGTGGGTGAGTCAATGTCCAGACCACACACAGCAGAGGGTTGGCCATGGAGGCATTTAAAATTGTGCTTCCTCCCCCACTCAGATATGGAATCACCAAAAGCACCAGGATTATCACCGTGAGGGAACAGGCTAGCAGGCATGCCAGCCCTGCCCCCACCACACCCACTGCTGCTGGGCGTTGGACCTCACGCCTGTGGGGGATGGAGACCTGCTGGGGATGCCCAGGAGTGTTCTGGGCTCCAACACCATCCTCCGTTCCTGTTCCTCCCTAACGGGGCTGGGGAGGCTAAGAGTTTCCCCTCAGGATCCCCCAGCTTGCCCCAGGATGGTGACGGGGCTAGCCTGGTATTCAACAAAAGGGGAACTTGAAAGAAACGAGTGGGCTTCTGAGACCTGTGGCTGCAGCAGCTGAAGGCACGACGTTACCTTGAAGAGAAAGGCGGGAAGATATACGGCAGGGGGGACTCGTGGGAGCCTTGCCAGCCCAGGCCTCCTCTGGGAAAGCTCCAACTTGCCCAGAATGAGGCTGCAAAAGCTGGTGGGCTCTCTGTCATCTATGTCAGGGAAGAAAAGTTACTGACAGTTGTCACCAGAGCAGTAGGATGTCTCCCAAACTCAGGACCCCGACATCAGCAAGCTCTGCAGTCAAAACACCCCCTGGGGCAAAGGTGCACCTGCCCGCATCAGCAATTCCCCATTCCCTCCACCGCAGGTCCCTTGGGGTCGAATGGGCACAGAAGTTGGGAGCTTTACTGACCGTCTGCATCAAAGTGCTTCCAGATCTCCAGGAACTGGGACGCCGTCAGCTCGGCCAGGTGCAGGTAAGGGGGCTGCTGCTGCGGGCCAGCCATGGCAAGCGGCTTGGAGACCTCAGGCAGCACCGCGCTCTCCCTGCGCACTCCGCACTCGCCGGGTCTGAGCGCCACGCTGCCTTTATATACAGTCCAGAGGCTGCGCAGGCGCCGGGATGCCAGCAGGGGGCGAGCGCGCTCAGAGAATCGGCCTGGGTCGCTGAGGGGCGGTGGCCGTCCAGGGGCTCCGCCAGGGTTCGCGGTAGGGTGGCAGCAAGTCTGCGCTGAGACTGCTCAGAGCCGGACCAGGGAAACCGAGGCTCTTCGGTGCAAAGGGAAGTGAGGCTGCATGTGCCTTTCCTCACCCTCTCACCATCTCGATGCAGCCACCATGTATTGTAGTTAGCAGTGGCAATAACGACAACAGTAGTAACCGCAACATCAATAATGATAATAACGTGTTTGACATATTTAGCGCCCGGACTTCGGAGTTCACTAGGTCCGTCTCATGCCTCCGTTCGTCGGACACTTCCGCAGCAGGAAGACAAGGGACCACTTTTCTGAAGTGGGGACTTAAGACTTCAAATGACTAAATGACCTGCCGGGCAAATAAATGGCAGGGCTAGAATTTGCACCCAGCTCTATTTTTGTGCTCTCATGGCCCGTTAATGGGGCCCAGTCTTGGGGAGCAGCCAAGCATTCTCAAGGCCCTTCTGAGGGGTGGCTAGAATCAGGGCCAGCCAGGGAGGACCCAGATGGGAGTGGAGGAGCTTCTACTGTCCCCTGGCTGTTGGCTTTTGCCCTTACTGGGTGTCTCCCTCCCCCCACTGATACTTGCCTCACCCTGGACAGGATCCGGGGGCTTTTAGACTTTTGTCTAGGAAGTAGCAGAACTAGATTCCCCCTCTGGCATCTTAGCCATGCCCACCTAGGGGTATCTGGGAAAGTGCCTAGGCCTGCGGGCAGAAAAGGCCCAATGCTGACCTAGGGATGTTCCACGCTGGTCTCAGAGTGCACAGTCCTGGGGACGGCAGACAGGACTCCCCAACCTGGGAAGTGGGCTCCCTCCCCATTCTCTCTGGTGGCCTGAGCCTGCGGTGGGGGGGCAGAGGGGGGGCTGTCCTGGCCTTGTGCACCCATTACCCACAGACTGGCAGCTTCCTCCTTTCTTCCTCTCCTTTCCCTCTGAATATCTGAGAGATGAATTGATGCTCATTAACATGTGCTAATGAGTGTTAGCTGAACTGCCTTCGGAACGGAGGGCGAAAGGGAAGGAGGTGAGAACAGAAAGGAGGTCGCTGGAGAAGAGGTTGTCCCTTAGGAGGAGGGATGTGCCCAGAGTGAACTCGGAGGAGCTAAACAGAGTGAGGGTTCCAGATCCACGTGTTTTTTGCCCAGAGCAAGTGTGTATAGAGTTAAAAGGAACACTAGAGGAGAGGTGTCATAATAAGCCAGCTCCTGACGCCTGTATTTACCTCCTCCCCGTTGCTGTCAGAGGAGAGGCTTGGGCTGAGGAATTCACCAAAGCCACTGGGTCTCTCCTGCCCTGTCTCTAGGGGACAGGATGGCACCAGGGTCAAGAATCAGGCTGCTTGGTCTTGAATCCCAGAATAAACTGTGACCTTGGGCAAATTACATTACTTATCTGTCTGTGCCTCAGTTGTTCTCTTCTGCAAAACGGGAATGTGTGTACTTACCTCTTAGAATTGTCCGAGGATTAAGAGTCTGTACATCCCCTGCCATTTATGGAGCCAGAAATCAGTGGTGGTTGGCCTGGCAGGAAATTCTGTGGCCAGCATCTCTCTCCTGGGGCAGTGAATGGATTCTAGAGGGGGCTGACCATGGAGTGCGGCCGAGAGGAAAGGCTAAACTCGAGCTCTTAACCCCTGTGCTGCACAGCCACTCAGGGGTCCGGCTCAGCCACTTCCAGCTCTGACACTGTCATCGGGCTCCCCTGCCTCCCGTGGCCCAGGTCTTTGGGGTCAGAGGCCCCCCTTCTGCTTTGGTTTCCCTGCTGAGGAAGAGAGTGGAAGTCCTGCTACCTGTGTTCCAGGGCCGCTGAGAAGGAGGAAGGCGTTAGCTCATCTGAGGGAGGTCCTGAGTATGACCCCCTGGTGGCCAGGGTGACCTCCAAACTCCTCGTTGAAACAGCCCTGGATTGTTCATTTAGGTGCATGGGTGGAGTCTGTTTCTGCGGGGCTCATCCCTAACTCTCCCGGAGACGGGCCCAGGGGAGGCCACAGAACCCAGGCAAGCCCCTTTGTCCCTTGTCTCCAAGCCGAGCCTGCAAAAGCAGTCACATTTAGGAGTTACGAGCCCTGCTCTGGGGTCACACAGATGAGGGTACAAAACCCACTTCCCAGTTATGAGGCCTTGAAGAGGCTATTTAACCTTTTGGAACCTTAGTGAAAAATGGAGGTAACCACGATGCGGGCCGCTCGAAGTCAGTGTAGTCAAGGAGTTAGCTGGCAGGAGTCCTGGCAGCGGCGAGTGCCACATTAAAGTGTAGTTATTATTATTAATATAGACCATTAGGAGGAGTTTTTCTTGTTGTTCTGAAAGAGTAGCATGAAAGGGACTAAACACTTTGCTTGTAAAGCTTCTCCCCAGAAGCCAGGCGCCTCCGGTCTGCTGTGCTCACTAAGCCTGCCCTGTACTTCCCACCAGGGCTGTGGAAGGAGAACCAGCACGGGGGAGACAGTGAGGCCTTAGCCTCCGGGGACTGCAGCATTTGTGTCTCCTCTGAAGCCATGTTTCGCTGGGGGGACTTCCAGAAGACCTCTCCAGGTCATGGGGAACCTGCAGTAAGGAAACACTGGCAGGCCCACCTGGCAGGATTCTGGAGTCTGGGCCCCTGAACTGCTGCTGTGTCTGACTTAGGGCTGTGTGAAGGCTCAGGCTGTCCTGTCCTGTGCGTAGAAGGAAGATGGGGGTGATCACGCCTTGTTCTGGTTATCTGCAGCCCTTGGAGGTCTCTGTGGCTCCTACGAAAGGGGCACGTGTCAGTTTAAAGGAGGAACAGAACCCACGCAGCTGCTGGTGGTCAGTGCAGGCATGGAAAGAGGTTAGGGTGGGGCTGAAAACAGCTCCCAGAAAACCTCATTCCACAGTGCAGGGAGCCTCTGAGTCTGCGGAGAACGGCCTACGACCCCGGTGACCAGGAATTAACGAGATCTCCTCCTCCCTCTTCTCTTGGCCCGCCTCGCCCCTCCCAGGGAGGAGGTGTCTCAGGACCAGCCCTCCCCTCCCTCCCCTCCCTCCCCTCCCTCCCCTCCGAGCTTAGCCCTTGCACAGTTTGCAATGAGGAAGAGGAGAGCTTTGAGCTGGACGGATCGAATTTAAATACTTGAAAGTGAGAAGAAAATCATGGACTCAAATCAAGAAATCGCCAAGGGATTCAGAAGAGATACAGTGAGCATATTTGAATGTAGAGAAGATAAAAATGAAATTCCTTTATGTTTATAGCTCAGTGAATTGAGGATCTTGTTTTTTTTTTGTTTGTTTGTTTTTAAGCTATCTGAGGTGCTGCAGCTCCTTGGCAATCTCCCCTCACGTTTTATGATGACGATGATGGTGGCAATGCCCCCAAGTCTATGTTTAGATGCCTTTATAGAGCCTCTAGTGTGTCCTGTTTGGTTAGGTCCTCATACCTAGCATATCAGGTGTGCGGTGCAAGAAATGGGCCCATTTTAAAGATTAGGAAACCAACACTTAGAGAGGTCAGCACCCGACCGAGACCTGGCAGCAGTGGAATGTCGAGGACACTCTGTCTCCTCCCGTTTCTACTTGCCTTGTGGACAGGGTGCCCAGTCCCTGCAGGATATGTACAAAGTTCTTCCCAGATCCCGGCCACCAGAGCCACAGGATACCTACTAGTGGCCAGGAGTGGCGCCCCACCCACTGTTTCCAGGCTGCCTGTGAGGTCAGCTGACGGCTGGTCCCTCCCTTCTCCAGAAGGGGCAGACTGGCCGCCATCTTCCCTTTTGCTCCCCCTGCCCACCAGCTGCATCCTGAATGCTGTAACCCAGCGACTGTCAACCCTTTTCATCTCACATACGCTAATGACTAAAATTCTGTGGCACACCAAAAAATATAATTTTGGCCCATCTGACAAAAAATAGGCATAATTTTGATTTATTCCCACCGGGTGGCTATTGTTGTGTTGCCTGCTGTCATTTTTTTTTTTTTAAATTTGACAGTCTAAGGGAAAAGAGCTCAGTGCCTCTGACTAAATAGTCAGGTATTGTACGTTTTAAACATGCTTGTGGCGCACCAATCGAAAACCCCCACTCTAACCCAGTACCTAGTGTTAACGAGAAGACGTGCCCAACTTGCCCTCTGCCTCGGATCCTGGAAGTGCTCCCCCAGAACCGGGGTGGGGGGGAGGCCCAGCTGACCACCAGACGGCGAGATGCAGCACGGATGACAAACACCCTTCCAGCCAGCATCCACGGGGCCGAGGTAATTGGCAGAGCTTCCTAGAGCACCTGGTGGCATTTTAGAGAACATCAAAGGAAAAATCAGAAGCCCAACCCGGTCCCTGCCTGCGCTTGGAAATATTTCTTCCAGATACTGTTTCTTTGGTCTTTATAATGGCCAGGCCTGGCTACCGGGGGTGCCAGAGAGCAGGCCTTGCTTCCCAGAAAGGAGGATGAAAGGGATGCAGGAGCCCAGCAGTTTCCATGGAAACGGATCAGGTGGAGGGAGAATAGAGTCCAGAGGAACCCAGAGGTGGGAGCAGGACTTTTCAGTAAACTCAATCTGAGGCCTGAGAATCCATGGACAAAATATCTCCCCCTGTGCAAAGGACTCAGGTCCCCAGGATGGCAACAGGGGTGGAATACCTGTGGCTGGGGGCAGCGAGTGAGGGGAGCAGTGGGCAGTGCAGAGAGGGGCTGTGGCATTAATTGACACCTGTAGTGCTCGGCATGGAAAACTCAAACAGGCAGTGGGACCTGCTTGCTGTAAACCTGGGTGAAAAGCCTGACCAATGAGTCCAAATATAAAGGGAGAGCCGAGGGGTAGGGTGACTTCTAAAACGGGTTGGCAAGGTTTTTATTTTTTTTGCAAAGGGCCATATAGTACTTTTTTTTTTTTTGCTTTGTGGGCCACAGTGTCTCTGTCTCAACAACCTGACTTTGCAGTTGTAGAGCATATGCAGCCACAGACAATAATGAATACATGAACATAGCTGTTTCAATAAAACTTTATTGACAAAAGCATGCAGTGAGCTAGATTTGGCCTGTGGGACATAGTTTTTTGATCCCTCATCTAGTAAAATGGACTCGAGGACCCCTCAAACCTCTCCAGGCCTCAGTTTCCTCTTCTGTGAAATAGGGACACGAACAGAACCCTTGTCAAAGGACTGTGATGATTCATTAACATAATATATGTACATACCTTAGCAGAGTGTCTGGCACGGAGTAGGTTGATGTTGGCCTCTGTTATTCTCTTTATCATGCAGTGGGATCTCAGAATACCTGGATTCTAGATCACCAGTTTGCTTTATGAATCTAGGAGAGTCCCTTCTCCTCGCTGAGCTAGGAGCTGGTAATCACTCTTTCTGGAAGGCACGATGGGTTCACTGAAGGGAGGGGATACAGGGGACGGAGAAAGACAAGGCTCAGGCAAGGGGGGCGAAGAGAAGTAGAGCTGAAAACGAGTGTGAATCTGCAAGACCTCGGTGTAAGGCTACCTTGGCCTCTGCCTGGGGACCTGGCAGGGAGCCCTGGGCTCGATTTGCAGGCAGACCTCCATTTCCTGCCAGAGCAGGACTTCCTGGTGGCCAGGAATTGGGCTCCTTTCGCCAAGGGTAGGAAAAGTGTCCCTAGAGAGCAGCGTCCCACTTCCAGCCTTCTCCAGGAGGTAGCAGGGATGTTGGAGCGTGGAGCTAAAGGACGAGGGCTGCATTCCATCCGTCCATGGGTTCATTTAAAATTTAATTCATTTGTGATGTCAAAATATTTATGAACCTGCTTTGTGCCAGGTGCTGTACGAGGCCCTAGGGATTCAATGGCTAGCAAAACCGGTGAGTAAACTCCTGAGATGCCTCCCCTCCAGAGTTTGGAGTTGAGTGCTGGGAGACAGATATCGACCAAACCACACAATTGAACACAGGAGTGCAAACTGAGGGAACAATGGGAGTCCTGTAAGTATCTAGCACTTAATGGGGAGAAGGGAGGAAAGGAGCGCTCCTGAGACTTAAACCCTGTGCATGAAGGCCCCAGAGTGGAGGCAATGTTAGGCCTGTGGGACCGGAGTGGAGGGTGGGTGGGAGTGGGTGGTGGGGGTGTGTAGTGGGAGTGACCCTGGAGAGGTAGACATTGGCCAGAGTTCATCTCCAGGGGAGGTGGGCACCTCCCTCCCACCAAGGGCAAAACTCTGGAGAAAGATGCAGGTGTGACAGGTTAGCGGCCAACCTCCGCAGCAGCTGTGAGGCAGGTGGGAGCCCTGGCTGGTGAAGGGGACGGGGCAAGGACCCAGTAGCAGCTGGGACACTACAGACAAGACCAAGTACATTGAGGAGTCCAGGCAGGGAGAGGAGACCAGCCACTCTGGAGCGGTGGCCAGTGCGGAGAACCCAGTGTTCTCCCGAGTGACCTCCACCCTCCACTGCTAGGCATCTGGTCGTCGCTGCCCCTCCTCACACTCAGACACCGTCCGGGAGATGCAGCGAAGGGGAGACGGGAAAGCCCCAGCACTTATGCAGAGGAAACCAACGCCCCCACAGCGCCCTTCCCGGTGGAACAGCAGGGCAGCACCATAACCCGGCCTGTTCGAAGTGGGCTCCCCCAACCCTGCCCCACTTCCCAGCGGGGTGGGGCTCCTGAGGAAGATTAGACCAATGAAGGGGAACACAGAAACTGTACTCTCCTGGCACAGCTGAGTGACTCACGACCTCGAAATGCTCAGTTCCTCTGTGTCACCCCGACTAGAATGGAGGCGGGAGCCCTGTCCACTTGGCTCACCTCCGTTTCCCAGCGGCCAGCGCGGACTGCAGCCCCTGTGCGCCCAGTGAGCGCCCGTGGGAGGACGGACAGCAGAGGGGAGGAGGATGTCTTTGTTGAGAGAATCAGGACCCTCTGGAAGCTCCAGAAACGATCCCCTGCGCTGACCCGGCAGCTCAGCTCCTGGCAATCAAGTGCCAGGCAGCAGGCCCACGTGGGCTGCCCGCAGGAGGGCAGCTGCTCGCCCGGCTGGGGGTGCAGCACCGTCTGCTGAGGGGGCGCGGCCTGGCTGTCGTCCTCCCCTCTCATTCATTAATCTCCGGCCTCGCTCATGGCTGCCTCCCTGCCCTGCCTTCCTGATCACGTCAGGGAATCCCCTCACAGGCGTCCCCAGGATGGGGGCAGGGTGGGCAGGCCTGGGCCGGAAGAGGCCCCACGCGGGCACTTCCTGGAATCTTCAGCTCTGGCTGTGCCTGCTGATGGTCGGCCCTAGGAGCCAGGAGCCTGGGCCAGGCCCAGCCTGGCCTGCGCTGGAAAGTGACAGAGGAGGAGTTCCCGAAGGCAGAGAGGAGCGGAGGGAGGGAGAAGGGTCGGAGAGGGAGGGGAGTGCGGTTTTCCAAGAGTCACAGAGCCAGTTAATGAGGTCAGGGCCTCCAGGGTCCCCTGCCTGTTGTAGATGCCGGGGCCCCCACCAAGGTCCCCTCTAACAGTGGGACAACATCGCCCAGCTGCTGAGAGCACTGACTGCCGTGGAGGGCTCAGAGCTGCGCGCTCTGGAGAATGGCCCCCTTTCCCAGAGACGCGCCCCTGCCTGCCCTCACTGTGGGACAGCCCACAGCCGGTGGCCGACAGATGCAGGGTGTGCTGGCCTGGCCTCTTGCCTCAAGGTGACAGAACTGTGAGGTGCCCCCCATACCCTGGCACTCCCCATGGGATTGGGCTGCGGCCAGACTCCCGCTGAACCCACGAAGATGCCTGGCTTCTTTCCTGAGCACTTTCTCTCAGTAACTCACCTTTATGTGAATCCCTGTCTCGGGCTTGGCTTTTAGATGAGACCCCAGACATGCTCTCAGACTGAAATCTCTCTCTCGCACTGCCCTCTGGGAAGCCCGACTCTGCAGTTTCTGGGGGTATCTGGACACAAATGTGTGTTCACGTGAGGGCAGGGTGGCTTCCAGCATCTCGGCGTGTCAGTGGTGTGCCCACAAAGAACTCTGGCACCCCCATTTCTCAGCTGTATGAACCTGGACCAGGGCTTTGACTTGTTGGAGTTTCTGTGTCTGTCTCTGAGGAATTGGGATCACAGTCTCACAGGTGGCTGCGAGGTGGGAAGAGCCAGGGACCAAGAACCTGGCTTTAGAGTCAGACCGTCCAGCTGCGTGACCTTGGGTGTGTGCTTAACCTCCTTAGTGTCTGTTTTCTCATCCAAATAAAACTTTATTTACAGAAACGTGCCGTGGGGCGGAGTTGGCCTGTGGGACATGGTTTGCTGGCCGCTGATCTAGTAGATTGAATTCTAGGCCCTCTCTCATCTCTCTGAGCCTGTTTCCTTTCCTACGAAACAAGGACACCAATAGAACCTATGTCAGAGGTGGTTGTAACCACTCAGTTAAGTGACGTATGGAAATTACTTAGCAAGGTGTCTGGCACAGAGCAGATAGACACCGGCTGCTTGCGTTCTCTTTCCAGTGCAGTGGGACCTCAGTGCAACCGGGTTCTGATAATAACAGTGCTGAAGCCATAGATTTCTGGGAGCACCAACTGCCGATGAAGCGTTCCGTCAACCCAGGAGCCCGGCCCGTTCAGTGAACGGCAGCCACAGACAGTTTGGGGGCCCCTGGCACAGATCTATACTCAGTACCGGGTGAGTGTTGTTATTTTTATTAATGGAGATTATATGTCTAAAATCCGACAGTAATAATAATAGCAGTTACCTTTGGTAGTTGGGGAGAGGTGCCCCAGAAGTGTGGCAGATGGAACCCTTGGGCCCTGATGCCTCGGACGGGGCTGCAGATGGAACCCATCCAGGCTCGCTTCCCGGTCGGTCGTCTGGCACGGACCTCGAGGCCCCAGTTCTCCAGCTGCCTGCTTGGCAGTGCATTTGTCACCCTGTCATCTCCTCCACGCTGGAAAGCAGGCCCCCAGGGATTGTGGACAAGGCACACAGCCCAGGGAGTCATTTTTTTCTCTCAGGCTGTAGGAGGGGAGGAAAGAATGGTGAATAGCCAGGGAGTGTCCAAGGGCTCGTCCTTGTGGAGGAGACTCTCGGGCAGATTCCGCCTTTGCCGAGGAGCCGGGGCCGCAGGCTCCAACTCTCAGGCACGCCCGGCCGCCCTCCGCGTTAGCGCGCAGGAAAGCTGAGAGTGGTTTTGATGTTTGTAAATGGTTGGGAAATCTGGGACACAGCTACACCCGTTCATTTACTTATCGCCTGTGGTGGCTTTCATGTTGCAAAGGCAGAACTGAGTGACTTCAAAGGGGACTCTGCGGCCCACAGAGCCACTTCCAGAAAAGGTTGGCTGGTCCTGACTTACAGCATCGGGCTGCCTGAGGCGGGGCAGGAGGGACAGTTGCTTCATTTTTTCCCTCCGCCATTCCGTCTCTTTTCAGTAACCTTTTCCTTCAAAATTACATTCGATCCTTTCTTAACGCTTGGCTCATGCAGAGGGGATAATCTGATTAATAAAATCACACTAAGGTGTTGGTGACTTAATGTATCGCACCCTCCTTCTCCTGGGAGATTGGACTGAAGGAATAAGCCTTTGAGTGGTGGAATTTTAGGAACTGTGGATGGTGTGTGTGTGTGTGTGTGTGTGTGTGTGTGTGTGTGTGTGAGAGAGAGAGAGAGAGAGAGAGAGGAAGAGAGAGAGATAAAAGAGAAGAGTTTGTAATTACAAAGGATGGGAGATTCAGAGCCCTGGCTGAAAGGAAATAAATAGATCCTTCGGGAATGAAGAGTGGAGCCCACCTTGGTGGCTCCTGGGACCTCTGAGGACAGGGGAGAGAAGGTGCCGCCTTTTCTGATGCGAACTGTGAACCTGCATGGTACGAGGCATGGTCTCAGCCTGTATTTGATGACCAGATAGCGCCCGGAGGACGTGCAATCTGTGAACAAGTCAGGACAAAGGGGGCGCCACCTCAACGCCGGGGTGCTGCCCAAGGAGGTCAGACCCCACAGGTTGATCAGAGGACAGGCGACTGTCAGCGTTATGTCTTTGTTGGCCCTGACACTTGCTCTGTGGGCCTTTGGTGCTCTGGGGACCAGCTGTGTGCCTTTCTGTGGCAGCATGCCTTTGTCCTCCTCTTCTCTGCGCTGCTGAGTCTGGAGGGCAGTCACAGCTGGAGGGCGGGGCCGACTCA
Source organism: Trachops cirrhosus (assembly GCA_028533065.1). Lineage (NCBI taxonomy): Eukaryota > Metazoa > Chordata > Mammalia > Chiroptera > Phyllostomidae > Trachops > Trachops cirrhosus. Next base: position 16,986,607 of record CM052550.1, read on the forward strand.
GCTCGGGGCTGCTGCTCGGCCACCCCCTAGACTGGGGCCTCTGGACCGGCTGGACAGCAGCAGTGGGGTTTCTCCCAGCCTGCCACCTCTGTTTCTGTTTCCCAAGTCGACCTCCCTGCCAGAACCAGGGTGAGCTTTCTGAAACGCCAGCTGTTATGGGCTGAACTGTGTTCCCCCAAGTTCATATGTCGAAGTCCTGACCCCTAGTACCTCAGACTGTGACTGTATTTGGGGATAGGACCTTGAGGGAGGTAATTAAGTCAAAATGAGACTGTCCGAGTGGGCCCTAATCCAGTCTGACTGGTGTCCTCATAAGAAGGAAAGTTTTGGACACAGAGAGAGACACCACCCACACCCACCTGCCAGCAGCTGTCAGCATGACGCTGTCATTCCCCATCACCAAGCCTTTGCATGTGCCATGCCCTGTGTTGGAAAGTTCTTCCCCCACCTGGCAACTCCCATCCTTCCTTCAAGACGTCTTCTTCCCACTGCCACCTCTTCCCTCCTCCCTGAGAGGAAAACCAGCCAGTGCTCCAGCAGAAGTTATACGCTGGGTTGATTCCCCAACAGCCAGGGCAGTCGCTCCGAGGGGACGAGGACCGTGCTTCGTTGATCTCTTTGGTCCCAGAACTCGGCAGGAGGCCAGGCCCGGGATCCAGGTGTGGCTCCTCCTCGTAGTGCTTTCTCTGAGGTCGGCGCTGGGCTGAGCGCCTCGCTGCACGATCTCTCTCAACGCTCAGCCGTGACGTGGGCACCATACACTCCCCGCCTCCTAAGACCGCAGCAAGGAGTGAGCATCCTAAGGCAGCTGAAGTGTGTGGCGCAGTGACTTGTGCACCGAACATCTCCTGTGGCCTTTGTTTCTGCCTACGTTCTTCTTCAGGGACCGCCTGAGCCACTTCACCTGCAGGGAACTGGAAGTGGTCCCGAGGGCGGGAGGCAGAGGCTGAGGCTGAGACTTTCTCTGACCTCACACTCTGGCTTGGCCTCCTTCCCCGCCTTGTCCTGCTCCCTCCGGCCCCTTACTGGTGCCTCTGGGCAGCATCACCTTGACAAATCACTTGCCCCCAAATGCTCGTCTCAAGTTTTGCTTCTGGAAGAGTCCCAGTACGGGGCTGACAAATTTTCCTGCAAAGGGCCAGATAATAGATATGTAATAAATACTTTAGACTTTGCGGCCCACATAGTCTCTATTGTAACTACTCAGCGCTGCCATCGTAGCAGGGAAACAGCCATAGGCAATAGGTCAATGGGTGTGCTCGACCGTGTTCCAATAAAACTTTACTGACAGAGGCAGGGGTAGGTAGGATTCAGTCGGGGGGCCACAGTTTACTGACCTTTGATGCAGACAGCGGCCTGGAAGCTCGGTGCTCGGCCTCGTCCCCACTGTTTTGCTGTTTCAGATGCGGTGCAGACAAGTTACGTAACCGGCCCAGTGTCACATGCTGGTGAGTGGCAGGGCCAGCAGCCGGGCTCCGAAGCCTCTGTGCCGACTGCCTCCTACAGCAGGGCTCTAGTGAGCGAGTGGCTTCAGGTGTGGCCAGGGGTGAAAGGGAGAGGGCGTGCAGGGGGAAAGTTCTGGTTGGCTTATCTCCCCTCCGTTTCCAGAGGGACCAGTAGGAAATGGGGTGGGGGACGCATGTTCCCTAAAGTTCTGGGTGATTTCCATTCAATTATTAATTGGTTCATTTGCTTTCCCGAAGCACTGGGTGGACTGAGAAAGACTCCTGGAATCCTTTGTGAAACCTATGTGCTGGGGAGATTTTAAAAATAGCACCGGGCCCTTTGACAAGTCGAGTGCTAATCACCCCGATGCTCTGGCACCCAGGAGACGTGCCGGGCAGAGGCCTGGAGCTCCGGGGGAGCTCTGAGTCGTGAAGTCTTTGTGGCGAAGTGAGGTGAGGCTGCCAGTACGTCTGAGTCTTCCAGCTCAGGCCAGGGAGCTGAGTGTGACTCTCATGGTCGGGGCAGAACCTCTCTCTGCGCAAGTCAGGGAGCGGGTGGGGGCGAGAGGGGCCCAGGTCTGTCCCACCCGGTGGCTGGCCAACTCAGGGAGCTTTCTGGCCAGCCTTGTGTGCGTGTGAACTTCTTCTTAGCAAAAATCATTTCTATTTACTTGTAGTAAATGCTATTCAACAAAAGGAAGAAGAACTACCCACAATTCTAGCCCCTGGGATAGCAATGTATTAAAATTTCGGTTTAATTCCTTCCATTTTATTTCCTATGCTTATATTTGCACATTATTTATTTATTACAAAATGGGATCCTTCTGTGCATGTGCCTTCATTTCATGACATACATTGGCCATTTTCCCATGCCACTGCATACTCTTCTCTAATGTCGTTTCAAGTCCCTGTGCACGCCACACTCTGCATGCCTGTGTCACAACTTACTGACCATTTCCGATATTCGGGAAAAGGCTTCATTCCTGGTTGTTTTGCTGTTATGAACAAAGTAGCTAAATCTTCATTCAAGCCCCTGATGCTCCCTTTACATTTTTTGGTGTGGAATCGCTAGGGCTTGGGGTAGCCGTGGGGAAGGCTGGAATCTTATCGATCTGTTCTGTTACCTGCAGCTTTTTCATAAGACATTCTCGGGGAGCAATTAAGGGCACGTGTTCTAAAGATTGAACGGCTGGGTTTGATTCTCAGCTCTGTCTGAGAAAGGTCTGGGACCCTGAGCCTATTGCCGAACCTCAGTTGCTCCACCGGTGATGCTGGCAGAACAGTGGTACCAACTTTTTTGTGTTACTGTGACGGTGACCCGACTCTCTGTCACGGATCTGGCCTGGTCCCCTCCTGCCCTTGTCCTTGCTCCCGTTCCCCCAGCCCCACTGACGGAACACATCAGTGACACGTCACCCCAGGAACTTTGCGCTTGCCGCCCCCTAAGTATGATATTCTCCCTCCAGATTTCCACCTGGTTTGCTGTCTCCCTCCCCTCAGGTCTCGGCTCAGGTAACCCCCCTTCCTGACCATCTCCCCTCCACCATTCTCTGCCCCTATACTGGGTTTTATTTTTCTTAGACTACTGTGACCTCCTGACATGTGACATACCTATTTATTGTTTTCTATCTTTCTCCAACCCCAAAAGTGTGAGTTCCTTGAGGGCAAGGAGTTTGTTATTTTCTTCATGGCCATGTTCCCGGGACCTGAATTATATTGCCTGTCTGCACAGAAGGTGCTCAAGCGTAATTTTTGGAGTGAATGACTTTAGCCGGTAAAGTACTGAGCACAACGCCAAACCCGCGCTGGGGCACCATAAATTATACTTCACCTGCTCGAAGAGCCAAATGGGATGATTGAATGGGGTGATTGACAAGCTGAGCAGCAGCAATGTTCTGAGGAGACAGGGGGTGGGGGGAGACAGCTCCTGGTTGCACAGGGATCGGGGCTGGCTGGGCTGATGGACATTGGAGAGGACACTGGTGTGGCCATGGTGTCCCCTTCTAGCTCCCTTCTCCTTGGGGACACTGTCCCTCCTTCCCCAAGCCCAGCATCTCCTCTTAACTATTTTCTTCCTGGGCTATTTGATTTTAAAGGCGAGCTAGGCAGCTGGAGGCCCATGAAAACCAAGGCCCTCACTTTCTCCTTGAGCTGCATGCCTCCTCTTTGCATCCTTGCTCTCCACGCTGTGGTCACACCGACTTGCTGGCTGTACCCTGAACACTCTCTCCCATCCCGGGGCTTTTTGAACACACTGCTCTCTGCCTGGAGTGCCTTTCCTCCGGTCTGTCTGCATCCCAGCTAACTCTTGCTCATCCTGCAAGACTCAGCTTAGGTTTTACCTGGGAAGTGCCCATAACCTCCCCTCCCTCGTCTGGTTCCTCAGCAGCCCTCATGCTTCTGTTCCGATTGTTTTTCTCACATTGTGCTATAATTCTCTGTTTTCTTACTGGCCTTCCTGCTGAACTCCCAAAGCAAACCTGGGGACTCTGCGGTGCTCATATCCATCCTCTGTGCCTCACCTGTCACAGAGAAAGTGCTCAGCGTGGCTGAGCGAATGAATTAATGATGATGAAATAGGCACCGAAGGTGTGAGTGGGGATGTCTTCTGGATGCGATGCCTGTGCACAGCCATGCAGTTGGTGGGCACCCGGGCCTGGAGTCTCGGTTCTGTCCCTTGGGCCAGACACTTCCACCATTTCTGAGTAAAGCGTCATATGTGTCTGGGGAGTGACATTCTCTGGTAGTTGTTCCAGCCCTGTCAGATTCAAATGCTTCAGCCAGTTTCTATAAATGTGAGCATTTTAATCGGGTAGCAGCTACCATGGTAACTGGCTGCATCTTAGAACTTGGGGACTGGGAACGGAGCAGAGATCAGATAACTTTTTAAAATTTTTTCCTCCTATGTTTTCTTTAAAACAAAAAGATTTTATTTAACTTGTTTTTTTTTAGAGAGAGAGGGGAAGGGAGGGAGACAGAGAGGGAGAGAAACATCTGTGTGCAAGAGATCAGTTGCCTCTTGCACGCCCCCATCTGGGGACCTGGCCCACAACCCAGGTATGTGCCCTGACTGGGAATTGAACTGGCAACCTTTCAATTTGCAGACTGGTGCTCAATCCACTGAGCCACACCAGCCAGGGCCAGATCACTTGTAAGAGGCTCTTTTTGAACGGTGCCGGTGTTTGGAAGCTCCACGGGGAGAACTGATGTTGCCCCAGTGCCCCACGATGGCCACACTCAGTGCTCCCCCCTCTTTGGGACAGGAGCTTCACACAGTTTTGTTGACCACAGTTGTGATCACAATTGTGTTGTCCCCAGTTTGTCCTCCTGAATCCCAGGTTGTTTGGGGCTCAGACGAGGCAGGCTGAGATTTTCCTCGGTGATAAGACTGGAGCGGAGGGGTCATGGTAACCCGGGGAGGGAAGGTCACACTCACCTTTAACGTTCTGCCTCAGCCAAACTTCCGAGTAACCATCCAGATGCATGGGCACTTGCTGCTCCTGCAGCTTTATTGAGTGGCAGGACAATGTTTCTGAAGCGATGACTAACGTTATTTCCCCCGTGGCATTTTCCCCCTCCCTGTTCAGACTGTACTGCTGTGCGGCCCACCTGCCTGCGCTTGCACAGGTGTGCACGTGCGTGCAGCTCTTCAGGTCGTGCACTGAGTGAGTCCACCCAGGCGGCCGAGTGCACGCTGCTGCCTGGAATTGTGCAACGTGATAGCCCTGGGAAAGGATGTGACAGCGGAGATGAAAGGAATTGCTTCCATGACTTTGCATTCAAATTCTTGGCCTTAGAACAAAAGGAACTTGAAGTATAGATAAAAGGATGAGACAATGCTGGATAGTTAAGAACACGAATTCTTCAGCCCCAGTTTAAATAAAGGAAGATTCCTTGGGCTGTTAGAGGGAGACAAGTACATAGAAGTTAGTGGCTCACTGAGAAGACGCTGTACTCTGCTGCCTGGGCCAAGTCCAAGTTAGGGCAGGGGGATGTAGCAAAAACCTCAAGTCAGTTTGCAGGGTCCAAGAGTCTCAGAGACTTGTGCCCAGTGTCCCAGGTGGAGCCCCTGGAAAGCAAGGGCTGCATGGAAAATTTCCATGCAGAGCTCCAAGGGTAATCAGCCCAGGATTTCAGTGCTGAGGATGTAGCATCTGAGCTGGCCAGGGAGCTGCTGAGTGAAACAGGACGGGCCATGGCTGAGCAGCCTTCCGTGAGGGCCAGTGATGAGGGTGGACAGGGTGATGATGGCTGAATCTGAATCGGTCTGAGCAGATGGGGATAGCAAGAATCAACTCTCCCTCCACTTCCACCCCTCTTTGCTCTTGGGAACTTAAATGCGAGTGTGTGGGAAAATGGGGCTGGGGGCTCCTCAGTGTGGCCAAGATTTACTGTCTGTTCTCGGTAGGATGAGAAAGATCAGGATAGAGATTAAGTTGCATTAAAGTAAAATAGGGTCATGTTTCTTGATTCGGCCCTGAGTCTCATATACAAGATTTGTTCTCGCAACAACATATTGTTCAGAGATTCACAAAAGCCGTCACTGGCTTGTACTAGTGGTCATGCTCCAGGGCTCTACTTAGAGTCACGTGGGAGCTTGGACCAACGCACGTGAGCTTTTAGACTTGGGGAATCAGACTGCCTCTGCCGGGCAGATCTGTGTTCTGCTGGTGAGACTGGTGCCTAAAAAGTAGCCAGTGAGAATCCTTCTCAGCTGAGTTTGCTGTGTGCTTTTGGGAACATTTCTTACCCTTTTTCCAGTTTCTTTACCCGTAAAAATGGGTCAGTTTCTTTTCTTCTTGTGAGTGACTCTCCACTTCTCAGAGGAATGATCTGAAAAGAAACAAATAGCTCTTCACGGAAAAGCATTCCATGATTATTGTTTTAAAAGGGGGTCTCTGCCACTTAGAAATTTATTCTTTAGTATTAACAGATGAAATGATACTGATGATAAAAATGATAACATTAGTTACTTGTGGGTGGAAGGGAGGAACAGGTGGCGGGGACAGGGTCTAAAGCTGAACTTCTTAGAATATACCTTCTCCACAGATTTGACTTTGGAACAGTGTAAATGTTTTACATGATTACAAAACCAAATTAACTAAAAGATGCAAATAATAATCCCTGAACACCGAAGGAAACACGAGAAATGTGAACCTAATTGTGTATTGAGTTGGAGGCACACAAAGAGAAATGATTTCAAATGACTTTTAAAACACAGTGATTTAACTTTACATACCTGGTAGGATATATCCGAAGGACAAAAGAACTAAAAAACAATCTTAAACTCTTTTCGTTAAAAATGTCATTATACCAGAAATAATATTGGTATTATTATTCAAGACAATTTCACATGCACATATAGTAAAGTAAAGCAAAGTAGTGATGTTATTAGACACCAAGATTATCAGCATAAGAGAGGAGATACAAATATAAAATTAAAGACTTCAAGTAAAAATTCCATAATTTAAAATTTGAATCGGAAATAGTTTAATTTTATGACATATTTCCTCTTTTAAGACACGCACACACACACACACACACACACACACTCTGTTTGTATTTGCTACATGTGTAAACTTCCGAAGCCTAGAACAGTGACCTTCGCAGAGCAAGGCGAAGGCCAGGACCCGGTTCCTAGTCCCCCAAACCACTGCCCACAAACACAGCAGTGTGCAGTGTGTGAGAGGCTCCTTAGGGCCTGAGTCGAGCAGAACGACTTTCAAGGAACCTTTGTGAAAAGATCAGGAGAACCTGAAGACTAATTTGTTATTTGACAAAACTGAGGAAGTTAGGATCATTGTGTTTGGCTGTGTTTTTAAACAGAGCCCTTATCTTTTTAAGATGTGTGCTGACGTGCTCGGAGCTGGCAATGCTTCGAGTCACTTCAGAAGAACCGGCAGAAATGAAGGGAAAAGTGGGTGGGGTAGAAAAGCGAAAAGTTGGATGTGTATTAGTCACTGGTGACGGGGGTTTCACTGTACAATTCTTCATACTATCGAATACGTTTGAAAATTTCCATCAAGATTTTTTAAGTAGAAAGAAAAGAATGAGGAGGAGGGGACGAAAGAGGGTGCATTTCGTAGACCTCTAGGTTGAGGGGATCTTAGGTTGTCCTCAAAGAGAAGTCCAGGTACCTCCAGGGAGCACAGCCACTTCCGCTGCCCCAGAGGTCCCCGCGCCTCCGGGGCAGAGGAACATATGAGGGGCCGGTGACCTGGGCCGTGATTCAGAAATCGTGGCAGTGAATTGGAAAATCCACTTAGAGGCAGCGGGCAGAGCCGGCCAGGTGGAAGGGCGGCCGTGAGCGTGGCACAGCAGAGAGCTGAGAAATGGAACCGGCCACGGGCCCTGGTCCCTCTTTTCCGTGGCCATGGCCTTCAAAGGGAAGGAGTCCTAGTTTTTAAGGTGGTTCAGTCCCTACTTAGTAGGCATCACCGGGGAGGTATCAGCTGAGCCAGGCTCTGGCGGTGCTTGTGCGATTGCAGACCTAAGTCTTTTATACAACGAATGCTTTTTTTCAGATTCTGAAAATAGCAGTCTTACTAACATGTCACTAAATAACATCGTGAAAAGACATAATGCGGCACGGAAGGAGCCAGATGTAACAGACTGCGGACTGCATTGCTTCGTTACACAGAATTCAGAAAGGGCAGCGCTTAACTGCGCCTTTTGGAGACACATGATAGCGGATGATTTAGGAAAAACGAGGATGTGAACAGCGAGGCAGTGAAGGGAATGGTTATCTTTAGGAGGGAGGCGGGGCTATGATCAGAAAGGACACAGGTAGGGCTTCGGGGGTCCCCATATGGGAGGTGTTTATTCTCTAATTTACCAAGCTGCAAATTTGTGTCTCATGCACGTCTTTCTAAATGTGTTACATTTCACAATATAAATAGAAAACAATAGACTTTGCCTTTAGGAAATAGGAAAAAAATACAAAATAGAAAAAGAAAAGTCATTTACAATCATCCCACCTACCCAGATGGTAGACCCTGGAACAGAAAATTAAGCAGTTCAAACTCATATGACTTTTTCCCATCATCTAAAAGCTGAAAAAAATTGCAGATTTAAACATGTAACTCTTTCATTACAGCACAGTAACTCTTTCATTGCAGGATAGTAGAGGTGACAGCTGGGCTGCTGGGCTGCTGTAAGATACTTTCTCTCGTGTAGAGAAAATGCAGAGGCAGGTGGTCTGGGCCTGGTAATAGAGGCTCCACAGAGCCATCAGGCGAACTCCTAGATCTCCCCTTTGCTGCCTACAGTGCACAATCATCTGTCAGTCACCTCATGGTCTACAATAGCTGCCAGTGCGCCAGCCATGGGATATCCAGGCCAGGCCAGGCCATAAGAGGGGGCAAAAAAAGAGGCAGAGGTGAGGTGAGGGGTAGGGAATGCCTTTCTTTTTGAAGCTTCTTTCCAAAAGTCCTATACAACACTTCCATTAACATCTTGTGAGCCAGAACTCACTCACCGGGCCATACCTAGATGCAAGGGAGTCTGGGACATATTGCTATCCAAATATGATTGGCATCCTGTTATGAAGTGAGGCTGGATGCTGGGATAAGCACCAAGCAGCCCCGGCCTCAGCTGGGAGGCTCTGCTGGCAGGCCGTGTTCTGCCCTGTAAGGGGAGCTGGCACAAGCGGGCATTTCCAGAGGTGGCAGGGTGCTGAGGTGGGGAACATCAGTGCCGCAATCACAAAGAAGCCGCCCTGGGGCCCTGGAAAGTCGCCTGTCCTGCACCGCAGTGGCTTCCTCCGGCTTCCAACATCTTCTTGACCTGGGCTGTCCTGTGTTTGACCCGTCTTTTAAGGCCACCCTCCCAAGCCTCAGCTCCAAAGTGTGGAAGAGAGATTTCCAGAAAGCTTTAGAGGTTGTTTTTTGTTTGTTTGTTTGAGTCCTCTGTACTTTTCAAAGTGCTCTTACTTGCATGGTTCTGACGGTTCTTTCTACAGCCCAGGGAGCAGTAACGGGTGGTGCTCGTGGGTGTTGCCCTTGGCCCTGGAAGTGCTGAGCACTTCTATGCTCATCCTCTTCCTTCATCCTCACCATGGCCTGAGAGGCTGGAACTGCTGGGACCTCATTTTTTCAGGTGAAGAAATGGAGGCTTAGAGGGGTGAACTGACTTCCCTGAAGTCACCACAGATGGAGCTGGGATTTGAACCCGGTTCTGATTCCGAAGACCCTGCAGCACCTTAACCATAAGGCTAGAGTGGCTCTTATTCCCATCCGATAGCTGAGAGAAAGAAGCCCTGAGAGAGTTAAAGCGGCTCATGAGCCGTCACACACGAACTGGGTGGCGATGCCCGCAGCAGGCCCCGGGGTCCCAGCACTCTCCCCAGTGAGCTGCATGGCTGTGGTGCCCAGGGCCGCAAACAGCACCCATGCCAAGCTAGCTGTTGAGGCCCAGATTACCCTCAGATCCCTTCCCCCTCCACACCGCTTCCAACCAAGGGGCATCCAGGCTCATCAAGGCCAAAGGAGGATTTGAGGTGTTTGTGAGAGGCTGCACGCTTAGCAGGAGGGAGCAAGAGGCATCTTTTGGTTTGTGAGCTGAACCTTTTTGATCTGAAGACCAATAGGAGTAAGTTGGTTAGGACTGTGGAAGTGTTCCCTGCCACGCCCCGTGTGCAGTAGCTCTTGAACTTGCTGCTGTCCCCCAGCACTGCGACTCCCTCCAGAACGGGCCCTGCAGCGCCCCTGCGGAAAAGCAGGTGGCAGATGGAGTTATCGTTCTGCCAGCACCACACAGGCAGTGTCTGGCTGGTTCCAGCCCATAGTGTGACTTCTCTTCCTCACTGTCTGGCAGGGCAGCTGCCCCAGAATAGCTGTAAGAAGGCCCAGATTTATGAGATCTTTATAGAAAATACCAGTTGGATCCTAGCAAGTCTTCCTGGAGACCCCACAGGGAGCAGCATGGGGCTCATTCAAGGGGGGTGGGCACTGTGGCCAGCCAGGCACTTGGGATGCCTGGGCTGCTGGGCTGCAATGCAGCCCTGTGGAGCTTGTCATCTGTCCTGTCAATCACTCAGAGGCTTTCACTGGCCCGTTTCAGGATCATGCAGGATCTGCAGACCCAAAGCTGAAAGGGAATGCTTGTTCACCCCCGGATCCCTGGGCTGAACCACAGCAAACCAGACCCACGGGGAATGTTTTTTAGATGTAAATAACTCAGTGCCTGGCACACCCTAGGCACTCAATGAAGAAATGCTGAATGAATGAATGAATGAATGTGTGAACAAATTGCCTCTGTAACTAATGACTCTCAAGCTAGGAAGTTTTGCAGGAAACTCTGAGAACTCACATTTAACCATCAGCTGTACAGGAGTCGGGACACATGCGAGCTCAAGAAAATAGCTCATGGGTGTTCCTAGCACTCGCCTCCCTGAGCGCCGGCCTGCTGCACAGTCCTGTGTCATCACAGGCAGGTTTCCTGGGCCCTGGGGGCCTTAGCATGATGGTCGAGGCCATGAGCTTTGGTGTTCAGCAGTTCTGGGTTCCAATCCAATCTCTGCTACGGGTTATCTGGGTAACCTCAGGTAACTTCATCTCTTTGCGACTCACTTTCCTCATCAGGAGAATGGGGCGATAGTTGTCCCTCACTCTTGAGCTATTTACAGAGTTGTCTGAGACAGCTCTGTATGTGCATGTGAAGAGTGGCCAGAGAGTCGAGCTCTTAGCCAAGGTCAAACAGCTGGTGAGTGGCAGATCCAAGATTCAAATCCAGGTTCTTCTGACACTAAAGTCTCTTTTTGAGTCTTTGGGGAATTCTCTCTTCTTTTTCCTTTATTTGCTTTTTTTCTCTTTAGGAGAAATAGTCCTTAGAACAATGGATAAGAGTGTAGGCTGATAACTCTTTCTGTGGTTGGATCCTCCATACCTCGCCCGGGCCATGTTAACAAGGCAATGGTCTCGGATGACTTGGGGTGCTCCACGTGTCCTTCTCCAATAAGGGGCCCACGGTCTTTTCATCCATCCATCCACCCATCCCAGACATACATGGAGCTCCCCATATATGTTAGATGCTCGGGATACAATAGAAGAAAATGAATGCCTGCACTCACGACACTTACTGCCTCCTGCCTGAGTACCTTCAGACAAAGAGGCCAAGTCGATGATGCAAAGTGACAGTGACCTTTCACTGTCCTCTGTTCTCAGACAGGCGATACGAAGGCAAAGGTGCTGGGTGTAGTATAATAGAGGCACATGTGGACTCCGGTTAAGTGGACGGTGCACGGCAGCTTAATGGGGGCAGCTGCTCCTCAGTTCCAGCTGGATGTGCTCCTGGCACCCAGGAGGGTCAGATCTTTGTATCTTGTCGAAAGAAGGTGGAAATTAACATTTTTATGTGAGAGCTCCCAAGGTTAAGATCTGGGCAATCCTCCCCTGCCTGCCCTCCCCCACCTTCCCCACTTCCCACCTAAGGGTCTGCTTCAGTCTATTGGCTGTTGGTTTACAATGTTTGCTTTATAGTGACCCAGTGCATTGGATAAGAGTGCTAGTCCCTATTTGATAGGTATTATTTTATTTTTGCTACTCTTTGATCTTTTTAAGAATCCAAGATTGGGACTTTAGTCCTACAACTATCAACCCTTAAGAAAAATTTCTTTGAAATATGCCTCCTGGCTAGTAAGATTACTAAAAGTGTACCTAGAATGTGCTGTGCATGCACAGACATGTGTTTGGTTATGTGGGTGTTGTTTCAGGTTTTAAAGGTGCCTTGTTTAAGAACAATGTCAGGAAGAAATGGATAATAGGAAGACTCTGGTCTCTTGGAGCCCACTTTGGTGTGAACAGTGGGGGCCGAGGGACAGGACAGCACCACTCGGAGACTTGGAACTGGGATGCAGGCAGTCTCTCCTGTCTAGGTCACTGCACTGAAGCCAGCCCGAGGCAAAACTGTCTAAAACGTGAGCATCAGCAGCTACTCAGTGGACCGTGTGTGAGGGACTCGGGATATCATTTGCTATCATTTTGGGATTTTCTCTACCACTTTGTGGCTGTACTTAAGTGTCACCCTTCATAACAGAAATGTGAATACTGTCAGGATTGTCATTCCCTGTCCAGTGGGCGTACAGACTGAGGTGGAGGGATGATGGGATGCTGTGTGTAGGGAAGTCAAGGAGAAGCCGAGATTTAAGTCTGATCTTGAATTTAGGTGCTTTGAGTACTGTGTATAATACAGTGTTTTCCACACATCAGGTGTTCTTATGTTGCCCTGATGAGTCTTACCACATCTTTGCACCACCTGTGTGCTTTTATTTATACACTTTAAAATAAGTAATCCATAATTTTGCATAAACAATTTATAAAGAAAAATTATTTTACTTACATTAATCCAAAACCATTATTACTTGCCATAAAGAGAAAGTAATAATAAGGCATGATAAGTTACATAACCATTACACTTTTATTAATGTTTACCTGTGTACTAAATACACTTACCTTGCTCCCTGACTAGTGTGGTTCAGTGGGTTGTAGCATTGTCCTGCAAAGGGAAAGGTCGCTGGTTCAATTCCCTGTCAGGCCACATGCCTAGGTTGCAGGTTCAGTCCCTGGTCAGGTCACATATGAAGGAAACTGATCAATGTTTCTGTTGCACATTGATGTTTTGCTCCCTCTCTCTCTCCCTCCCTCCCTCCCTCCCCCTTTCTCTAAATGAATGAATGAATGAATGAATGAATAAACAAATAAATAGATAAATACATTTACCTTGCATGCCATCAGTGGAATGCAGTATGTCTAAATCCTTCTGTGAGGAAAGAAGAGTATGCCTAGCTCTGGATTATATATACATAGGCAACAGGTCAGGTTCATCATTCCCTTGTATCTTTTTCTGGGGAGCTGTTAGTTTATTCATTCATTCATTGACTCGACATTCATTAGCTACTTGCTCTGAACCAGGCAGAGGTTCCCACCTCTGTGATCCCTCTTAAGTGACATTCTCTTCCTGGGGGCCGTGAAGCTGAGACGTTTTGCTCTGGGTTTTTGTCACGCTTCTTTGGCTGCACACTGGGCCGCTGGGCCGCCAGGACACACCTGAACAGTCAGACCAGCTGTTTACGGCTGATACCCGCCCTGATGGCTCCGTGCAGCTGACTCAGAGGGGCTGGCGGTTAAATATTTTGAATGCCACTCTTAGTGGCAAGCAGTAGAAGCTGATTCAAATTAATTCAAGCCAAGGAGACGATATGGGCAGGAACTGAGATGTCACAGAATTTTGGGGAGGCTGAAAAACCAGGCGGGGGTTCGGGCTGCACCAAGGCCAGTGCGCACTGCAGCGGTGGAGGCAGCGCCGGCGCGGTCAGGGCCTGGTGCTGGTCGGGAATGGACCCCACAAGGGTCCGTCTCTCTGACTCTCTGGCCATGGCCGAGATGCAGAGAGGGAGTGTCTGACTGCGGTGGGCTTTGGTCAGCTGGAGACAGCTCGAGTGGCAGAAGGCAGGGCCTGGATTGAAGAGGAGAGAAATAGAGGTGTTTTTAGAAAGGGCAAGAGAATGCTGGGTGGTCAAAGGCAGCACGTATCCAAACTTACTACCTTTTCAGATCTGGGGGAGAAAAACTTGAATCCGTTGCTAATTAGTGGAATATTGTGAAATGGGAAGATGAGTTTTGCCATAATAATAAAGTTAGAAAAGAATGGCCATGTTTACCCTCTAGCCATTTGTGAGAAAGAAATGCCGTTTTCTCTCTCAGTGAAAATCTTATTACGTGGTCATACTAATTAAACTTTCATATTTAATGAGGAAGATCATTGTACCCAGAGTGAAAAGTTCTCATTTTGCCTCTGTGTTCAAGTGTGAGCTTAACAAACAGCCCCTCCCCGCAGCTGTGGGGTTGAATGAACAGGGTGCTTGTCTTTGAGTCCCAGCTCTTTTTCTGGGTAACTTTTGAGAAGACATCTTCGGTGAGATGCTTTCTTTAGGAAACTTTTCTGTGGTCCTGAGACCAAGACAAACTTCCCAGCATCTCTCCTGCGTTGACGGTTACCCAGGTTGGTATTCTAAGGCAGACGAGTCAGTAGAGGCTTCCCCAGTTCCTAAGCACTCCTGCTGATGCCTAAAAAATGAGCCAGCTTTTAGGCAGGACCCCCCCAGTTTATCAGCCTTGGGGAAAAGTAGTTCAGTTGATTATCTAGTGTCAAGTACATTAAACCCCAGATGTCTGACTGAAATTTTTAAATTATTTTTTAAAGATTTTATTTATTTATTTTCTAGAGAGAGGGGAAGGGAGGGAGAAAGGGAGAAAAACATCAGTGTGTGGTTGCCTCTTGAGCACCCCCTACTGGGGACCTGGCCTGCAACACAGGCATGTGCCCTGACTGGGAATTGAACCGGCAACCCTCTGATTTGCAGGCCAGCTGTCACTCCACTGAGCCACCACACCAACCAGGGCAACTGACTGAATTTTTCACTTGATATTTTTTTTATATTTGGAATGCTAGTTTAAGTTTCCCAGAAGTGCAGCTTGCTAGACCACTGGGGATGCTTTATTCATTGTGTTAGACCAGGAGAAATGGCATGTGTAACTTCAGTCAAAGGGAAACGTTAATAGTCAGTCAAGCCAGAAATAGTTTAAGAAAGGGTTTTTCTAGAGCAAGTGATTTGAAGGGTCACTGGTTTTCCAGCTTTTGATAATCTATCTATCTATTGACCTATTTATCAAGTCAGCACGCACACCAACACACAGTGGTTCACGAAACAATGCTTACCCTGACTGTGTGAAAAGACACTATGCATTTTTACTCCGTTTTATTTTATTTTCTCTTTAAAACACTGGTCACAATCCTCTAGTGTTCAGTCTGCATTGACACACGGTTGTAAAAACACTGAATGAGATAGTCCAAGTTTAAGGCCAGCACCTTCTGCCCCATTTGCCGTAGGTAGAGCTGTCCACAGTGCTGATTTCTGCCCACTAAACTGCTTGGTAGGTAAGGAACAGCATCGTAAAACTTCTTGAGTTAGCCAGTTTCATGCTCACTTCTACACTTTCCTACCCTGGAAAATATTCTCCGGCTTTAGGAGCGCATGCGCCAAGGCATAGTCGTGTGCAGTAGAGACAGCCCTCGCCAGCAGCCAGCCACCGTCCGGGGCCCTTCGCACGTGTGATCTCTCTCGACCCTGGTAAGAGCCCTGTTCACAAGAGGCAGGCAACATTCTTATCTCCGTTTTCAGATAAATAAGTGGACTCTCAAGGAGATGTTATAACTTGCTCAAAGTCACACGGTTACATACGCATAGAGTTGTGATTTAAATCCAGACCTTTCTGACTTCCAAGACTTTTAATAAAAATTTCTCCTTAAGATGTCGAGGTATGGGGACTGAATAATTTAGACCAATTCCACAGATGGCGTTTACTTTTCACAGCCCCGGGGCCCGGAGCTCTGGTGGATCATCACAGAACACAACGGCCGTGAGGCTCCGGGTGGGCGGCCGGCCCGCACTGGCCACCTGGCCTTGCTGAGGGCCTAAAACACATTCCCCTCTGAACCCCAAGCACCCTGCTCTCTGGAGAAATGCTTCCCATGTGTCCTGAGGGATTTCTAAACATGGCAGGCCCTCCCGCCACAAAACATACCTTCCACACGCCTGTATGTTGGCTTAAAGCAAACCTAGCCATAGCGAACACAGGTGCCTCGAGAGAGCAGGAAGAGGGCACGCATGTGCAAAGAGCACCTCTATTTGCAATCCACGTAAGTACATTCACTCGCTCCAACGAGAGCGTTTAATATATCTGTGTAAATGGCTGATATTGTACCAGTGCGAGCTTCCCCAAGGTCACCTGGGCATTGCAATGTTTTACAGTCCAGACATCTGACACGAACCAGATGGCTGCCTTCTTTTTTCCTAATAACGTGTTTACTTCTTCTCATCCTCTGTCTGACATTTATGGAGTACCTGGTAAGACGAGCAAAGAAAAATAACATGAGGCTCATCTGCTCTCGGAGCTGATGCCCTCGCCCCCTTTCACCACTGCCTGTGACGGGGCTTTGTGCATTGCCCGAGGCCTCTCTTGTCTCTTTCTGTTCTTCTTTTCTGCTTTCGCAAACTTGGCCCTACTTTCCCCAGAGATGAGCACAAACTAAGTGTGCGTTTGTGGGAGAACAGCACCCGGTGACATCAGGATTTTAAGGAAGCCGGTTTTCCTTGTGCAGAAGTGTCAGGCGCAGGTCCCTGTGGTTTCTGAAGTTCTAATCAAACATGCTAATTAGAATGCCATAAACAAGCGAAGGCTCAGGAGAAGGGTGGCTTCAAAGCGGTTGTGGAAAGCTATTCTGAACTCTGCTTATGTGGTGGGTTAATATTTCTTACTCTTTGTTCTTCGTCAGTAAGTACTGTTCTGCTCTCAGTCTGCATTCTCTTACCTGTGCAACAGGATTCCTGAGACTATTTTGCCATCATCTTCATCACAGCTGACAAGCAGCACTTACATAAGTGTGGCATTTGATTGATAGCCCACAAGGGGAGGTACTGGCATCTCTTTTGATCTCCCTTTGATGGCACATGTAGGTGCTGAATACTGACTCGTTTGTTAAATTCATCAATGAGACATTGAATAAAGCCCAGGTCCATCAAGAACACGTTTTCATTGTTTGTGGGTGGGATAAGGTGGAACAGTCTCGAGAAGAAATACTTGTAAAATGAGAACTCTGAGCATCAGCAAACATCTCTGGATTGGAGGTGAAAGTCACATCCACCAGTGTCAACCACCGACTGCCGATAATGTCCTGCTGCTTGTTTTGGGCTGTGATTATGGGGACTTATGGGGTAAGAAATCTAAACTTAAGAGAGGACTGTGGAATATTACATTAACGAGAGAGGTTTGGGGAGATATTTGGGCATAACGAGTCTTTTGAGTTAGGTGGAAGAGGATTAAAGTCTTGTTCGCACGATTGGGCAAACCTCCATTATCAATAACATCTTCTAGAATTCCACAATCCAGGTAGACTTCTCTCTCTTGTCTGCACTGGTTCAGTATCCCAAGATGTCCCAAGGTTCTTAGAACTTTAGAGCTGGAAAGAACTTTTGATATCACTGAATGCACAAATAATCTTGTTTTATAAATGAGCCTTGGGCTCATTGAGTTCCTTCATTTATTCATTAATTCAGTCTCTGTCTTAAGATCTAGTAGATACCAGGCACTGAGCTCATGTTACTCCAGGGCCACAGCAGTAAAAAAAACAGAAAAGTCCTCCTAACTACACTCTCTGCTCTTACGCAGTTTCCATTTTGAGGGAACGACGCATGGAGAAAGCCAATCAAATAAATGGATGGTTTCAGGCGGTGGTGAATACTGGGAAGAAGGTAAAGCAAGGTGATGAGACTGACTGAGTTGGGATGGACAGGCGTGAAATGAGGAAGCATGCCTCTATAACAAACATTTAAATTGAAATCTGAATGAGAAGAAGGCGTCAACCTTGCAAAGTTCAATGTGAAGAGATTTCTGGCCGCTTCTGTGGCAAATACTGCAAGGTGGGAATAAGTTGTTCTGTTCAAGAGCAGAAAGAAGGCCAGTGTGACTGGATGGGGAAGTGAGGAAGGGGTAGGCGAGACATGAGGTGGGCGAGATGGGCAGTGGTCATATCATGTATGGCTCTGCAACTCAGGGCAAGTGTTTTGGATTTTATTCTTTGTGCAGTGGGAAACCATTGGGAAACTTAAAGCAGGGAAGCAACGTGATTTGATAAGATTTTTAAAGGGCTTCTCTAGTGCCCTGGCTGGTTTGGCTCAGTGGATTGAGTGCCAGCCTGTGAACTGAAAGGTTCAATTCAACCTTTTGATTCGATTCGGAGCCCAGTTCAATTCCCAGTCAGGGCACGTGCCTGGGTTGCAGGCCAGGTTCCCAGCTGGGGGCACGTGAGAGGCAAGATCAATGTATCTCTCGCACATTGATATTTCTCTCCCTCTCTCCCTTCCCCTTTCTGTAAAAATAAATAACTAAAATCTTCAAAAAAATACATAAAAGGCTTCTCTAGCTGAGAAATAGGATTCAGTAAAGTTGAAAAATATAAAAATAAGAGTTGTTATAATTTACTAAGTGTCTAGTGTTGCCAGGCTCTGTGCGATGTGCTTTCTGTTCATCACATTATTTAATAGTTGTCATAATTATCTATTCTTCCTACTTTTCAGATGAAGAAACAGCTTCAGTAGTTTTGGCATCCAACTTCATACAGATAACAAATGACAGAGAGGCTGAGTGGGGATTAAAAGTCAAATTAACTCCCAGAGTCCATAGGGCACAAAGATCACTCTCACTGTTTATAGTGGGGGCCAGTGTGCCTAATGGTTGAGCAGCTGGGTGTTGGAACCAGAAAGCCTGTGTTCAGATCTCAGCGCTCTTGCTTACTGACTCCATGACCTTGGGTAAGTCATTTCAGTTTTTGCAACGTGGTTGAAATTTTTGCTGTATTGCTTCTCTCTTCTCTCCCCACCACTTCCCCATGGTGACTAGTAATACAATTCTGGAAAAATATAACCCTTGGGTTTTGTCTTTGCAAAAAATGGAAAAGTTGGGAAGACAGGGTCCTTGTCATAGCCATAGCTTAGATAGTGGATGTACCAGTGCCTGAGAGAAAGGAACAGACTCTGATTCTTTGAATCCCTGGGAAAAAGGAAAAGTGAATGGGGCAGGGCAGGGGATTCAAATTAGGCCTAGTAAGCAGCCTTGGGGCTGGGTAGGTAGGAAGTCCTCATAGGTTCCTTGATATATGTGTGGTCTTGCGGTCTCTGAAACCCAAGTTCATTGTTTTTCGCTGGCTTTTCAGTATCTGTATGCTTACACATTATGGTCAGCAGGGGGCAGTGTAGCCAATGTGTTACTTGTGAGTGAGGGGCTGCCTGCTTTTCAAACAGGGGTCTGGGAAAGTTTATGTAGCTTAAAACGGTGCCTACGCGGGCAGGTTCTGGGTAGAGAGCTCCACCTTTTCTCTTCTCCAGGATCCTGTTCTTCCCTCTTTTCTCCCTTCTCCTGTTTTATTCTGCTTCCTCGCATCCTCTGCTCCACCACATACCCGCAGATCTGACGTTTTGCTTTGTAAAGCATGCTCACACCCACTGATTCCTGGAATCATCCAAAATATTCTATGAGAGAGACAGGGTCAGGTTAAATAGTTGTCATTTGCGGATGAGGAAACAGAGGCCTAGAGAGGTGCCTGACCCGTTGCCATGGTCCTTCCTCCAATATACTTACAGGACATGACAGCCAACAGCAGAGGCTTTTCTTGTTGATCATTCTAGAGAAAGCTATCATGCCGCCGGAGCACCACATGTGCTTTGGAATCAGAGCAAAAGCTGCCAAAGCAATGAACTGCGAAGGTGCTTGTTCACAGTCGTGGACTCCGGGGCACCGTGAGTTTCATGAGTCCCTCCTCTGAAAAGGTGAAAAGCCAAAGGGCTAACCCCTTGAAATACACACTTGTGACCAGGCGGGTATAGATCGATCTTTGTGCTTGTTAAGAAAAGAAGCCACCAGGGTCCCTGACCCAGGGCTCCGTTGGTTGGACTGAGCCACTGAAAACTAAGGCTACATTCTTTGTGCAGAATCGTTGCACTGTAAGCAAGTTTCTTCCTCTCTTTAAGCTTCAGTTTCCGCTCCTATAAGGGGAGATTGTCAGAGAGCAGTTGTGACAGGGTCTACACATAATCTGCATCCAACCAATACTGCTATTGGTATCAAAACAGGAGATTTACTCTTTTGATAGCTACTCACTGTGGGAGATGGATTTCATCAATGGCGCCCATTAATGACTGCCTGTATCCACACCCTTGGCAATGAGAAGTCCTAGTCCCTGCCCTCTCCGACTCCAGGCTGGCCTTTGTGTCTGCTTTGGCCAATAGAATGTGGCATCATGCCTGGGTCTTCAGGGGCCTTGCACTCTTTTTCAGTCTCTTGCTGGCTTTTGAAACCCTGCCACTACACACAAAGAAGGCCAGGCTGGCGTGCTGGAGGATGAGAGCCACACAGACCTCAGCTACATGGGTAACCCCTGCAGAGACCAGAAGATCTGCTCAGCTGACCCATGTAGCCTCATGAGCACTTATTATGATAAGTGCTTATTGTTTAACGTTGCTTAGTTTGGGGAGTGTTTACTAAGCAACAATGGCTACTTGATACACTACTTAAAGTTATATGTAGATTAATTGAAGGAGGGGGTAAGGCTGGGTGAGACTATTTAGAAGGTTACAAACTATACCTTTGAATGCTTAAGGCATTAAGTTTTAGAGTCTCAAGTTCAGGGATAGCCATGGTAGTTAAATACTGGAATAAAACAGACCTGGTTCTAAATCCCTGCAATGCCACTTACTAAATGTGCATCTTTGGTCACATTTCTGAACCTCTCTATGACTCAATTTCCTCTTCTGCAAAATTAGGATAATAACCGTTATTGGGAGGATAAATTATTACAGAGTGTTTAGTATGGCGCTTGGCACATAGTGAGCGCTCAATAACTGTTAAGCATTCTTACTGACAATGATCAATTTAATCCCCAAGGGTCGCCTCTACGTACAGCCATGTGGTTGCTGCAGGTCCAGCTGGTGCCCCAGGACAGGGTTTTGCAATGAATTCATCTAAAGCTTTGAAAAAAGAAGAATTACTATTGCATATATATATATATACATTCCTCCTTTGTTTAATTACAAAAATAATGTATACTATATACCTTAATCCAAAATCTCTTCTAGGGCAAAATTCCTGATTCAGAGAAAATTTATACTGTGAGTTATGACTTATAATTACGGATATTGAACTCAACTTCAGTGCATGGAAGTAAACCTTATTTTCTTTGAGGGAAATGTGCACACTGTGTTCCACTGTGAGACAGGGGCATAAATCTCTCTTCGTTGCAGGTTGTAACAATTCACCTCGTATTTCATCGAACAAGGAAGCAGAGTGATTACCCACAACATCTAAGGTGGAAACAATCGTCTGAATATACAGCTCTCGTGCGGGGTTTAACGGGAAAGGAGATCTCAAAGGGAAACCGGATTTAGGTTTAGTGTTCAGGGTGAAACTTCCTGCGATGACCAGTTCCTCACTGGCTTGCAGACAGCACTCGCCAACATTTACTGCTAACGAAGAAGGAAATTTGTGGGGAGATGGGGAGTCGGTGTAGACATTCTTCTCCGACTAGGGAGACAGGCTGCGTCGATTTCTTGTTCCTGAGTGGAATCAGGCTGTGTGAATACTCGCTGATTTTGTTGGCTCTCAGTTGATTTAATTAAAAAAAAAATGAAAAAGTGACCCCTTCCCTAAACGCTGACTCTTGGCCGTTATTGTTTGTGTACTTGGTCACGTCATTGGAGTACCTGACATTAGCTGTGGACCTGTGAATACCCACGACACTCTGCACTTAGGGCGAAGGGGTGCACAGGCTCTGAAACATCAGGGGGTTGCGTCGTCCTGCTTTAGAGGAAGTGGCTAGTTCTCCAAATCCCATTACCCAGTGGCGGATCTTCCCAGCCCCTTCTTGTACAGATCAGACGGAGGCTTTTCATCCTTGTGTAGGTCACTTGCGTATGTTCTCTCAGGAATCACAGTGAATGCACTTGACATTATCACAGAAACCCGTCGGTGACTTGTCTGGCAGAGATACTTGACTCCTCAGTGGGCCGTGGAGGGGATCTGTGATCACGATGAGGTTTCTGTGCTAGGCTGCCCGGTGTGACACCCACTTGAGTGATACTGAGGCTCTTTGGTCAGGCCTTCCCGCAGCCTAACTCCCTGAGGGCAGCAGTGTGGCCAAGGGGAGAGAGCAGTGTGCTTCTGGGTGGCAAATAGTTGGTGGGCCCCCAGTGTCCAGCAGTGGGGCTGCACCAGATGTTTAAGGTGAATTCCCTTCTGATTGGTTGGTGTTTGGGTCTTACTGGGTATTGAATGTTACAACTATCACCCCTGGTCTCTCCCTCTATCTCCCCACTCATAACCTGCCTTTTCTTTGAGCACAGCAGAAAATGGCTAATTCCTGATTAATATCATTTCATTTCAAGCCTCTAACAGAAACCAACAAGGGTCTCTGGATTGCAATTCAGAATTCCTAGGGGAGAGAATCTAAGTGGCCAGGTTTGGGCCAGGTGTCCATCTCCAGTCAGATGTGGCCAGGAGGTCACAGTCACGTGATCCATTATGCAGGTAAGCTTGCCCCTCTGAGTGGTGTGAGTCGGGGCAGTTACCTGAGCAGGGCACTGTGCTAGGCGGCTCCTGAGATGACCCCAGTGATGGCGACTTCCTGGTATCCACACCTCTGTGTAATCCCCTTGAGTGTGGGCTGGGTCTAGTGACTCTTCCTTCTGAGGAATAGCATGTGTCAAAGTTAGGTCACGAAAGACTGGGACCTCCATCTTGTCTAAACTCTCTCTGGCTCTTGCTTGTTTGCTCTGATAAAGCAAGCTGTGGTGTTATGCCCAGTGGAGAGGTCCCAGTGTCTAGGAACTGAGGGTGGTGTCTGGCTAAGTGCCAGCGGACACCCAAACCCTGCTGGCAACCATGGGAGCGAGCCTGGAAGCATATCCTTTCCCAGGCAGGCCTTGAGACGGCCACCTCGGAGGGACCCAGAGGCGGAGGCCCCCCGCTGTGCTCAGACTTCTGACTCCCACAGACTGCAAGATGACAGACGGTGTTTGGAACCACTCCATTTGAGGCTGCCATTCCAGAAGTCCCGCCCCTGAGCTGCTAAATTTTGAGGGTAGTTTGTTATGCAGTAATAGATAACTAATATAGACACCTCGTGTTTGGAGAGGCTCTGAGGTCAGATGACCTTGCCTCGTCCTAACTTCACCGGGTGACAGATTGTGTGGTTTTGTGCAAGTTATTGAACCTCTTCAAGTCACATTCTCTACTGTAAAATTAAGGTGATAGTAATGATCTGGCTGTCGTGGGGACTAAATGAATCATCCAGTGCTTGCTTGCACTTAGTTTAGCTATATTAATATTAATTAGGCAACTAATATTAGCAATATCAATAAAGTTTAGTTACTGTTACTGAGCTTTCACAGTTCTGCTAATCCTGTACACTGGGTTTTTGGTGCCTTGGTTTCTTTTTCAAAGAAGTTTGGAGAATTCTGTGCCCCTTAAAGGAATGATATAGAGATGAACATAAAATACCCAAAAATCTCTTTGAAGCAAATGGTTATTTAACTGCTAAATGTAGAGAGTTATTTTCATTTTGGTTTTATAATAAAGAACAGTTTCAAATCATAGAGAAATCAAAAACAGAATTTGTGCTCTTAGATTCAAAATATCAAAAAATATTTGAGTTGCTAGAAGAGAACTTGTTTTTGCAGTTCCCTGAACACAAAGGCATCCGGCCACCTTCCGCAGCCAATTACTGCGTGTGTGGAAATGCCAGGGCACCGTGCAGGTGGCAATCCGTCACAGGCGGGGATAATCATGGGCACTTAAAAGGCTCTGCCTTCTGAGGCCAGAGCCCACAGTGTCAGAGGTTTGACGAAATTTGCTCATTAACTCCAAGCTTGGACGTTCAGTTACCTGTTTTCTCTTCTCCTTGGGGGTGCTGTTTTCCTCCCAGTGGGAGCTGTGGCCGTCATGTGGTGGTGGGAGATTTCCGTGTTGCAGATCTCCCGCCCACCTCACCTCCATCTTTTCACCGCTCCATCCCAAGACCGCTCCCTTTCCTACCTGTCTCCCTCTGCCATGCCGAGTCTTTCTTCTGGCACGGGGGGCGAGCCTGCCCACCCTTGTGTCATTCACACTGATCAGCTTCCTTCCTGAGCCTGGCTGCTGAGTGGGGAGCAGCTTTCTGAGCTTCCTTTTAATTTTGCTATCCTAAAGTCAAGTGCAACAAGAGCCCTATCTGTGTGAAGGGTGACATTACTCCTTGCTGAGAAAACAAAGGGCATCAGAAGGAGTAAATGAGAAGCGTAGTCGCCAGATACCCCTCACAAGAAGGACCAGGCTCCCTGAGGTGGGCCTGCTACTGCCACGAGGCTGTCTGCCTGAGTCACCATCTCTCCCACCCCACCCCACCCCTGTCCCTGAGGAGGGTAGTCTTCTCACAATGAAAAAAAACAACACTTTCTGCTTCCAGAAGCACCTTCGCCCATTACTCAGTGAAACAAAACAGTTAAAAATAATCGCTAGTAACAACCAAGCAAGGGAAGAGGTCTTTTCATGCTATACATTGAAAAGGCACACAGCAGATTTTGAAGGGATTAGTGCAGCTCTTACATCATCCTTTTCCCCTAGAAGTGATACAAGGGAAGGAAGCGAGTTGCAAAACCTTGAGAATTCTCATCAATGCCTGTGATTTAGGTAGAAGGTGATAAAGTTGGGTGTAGGGAGCTCAGAGAAAAGTCAGGGAAGTATCTTCCAACAGTGGAGGTTCCCACCTCTGATCTCGGTATCACAGCTGAGCCAGAAGAGCCACCCCCCTCCCTGTCATCATCTGCCAGGATTCCATGCTGAGTCAGGGGACTGAGTTGAAGGGGAGGATATCCACCCCTCCCCATTGGAGGAGCCTGGACATTAAAAGAGTCTTAGAAGCAAGGGTAAGTAAGCCCAGTCCTACATCAAAGGCTGCAGGAAGTTTGCCAAGCTGTCTTCAGGATCCTGCCCTCAGGCTAGAGGAAAGTGGGCGTAATGCAGCTCCTAGGACTCAAAATGCAACTGGGGGGAAAATAAAGTCTCGGACAAGGTTAGGAAGTTACCCGTGAAAATCAGTTTTCTTTCTAGAAAAGCAGGAAAACATTTAAAAAAGGAAGAACTGGGTAGAGTTGCACATGTGGCGAAGCAAAGGGGTGGCAGGTGACTGTGGGGTCAAGATGATGTTTCCTAAAGACGGAACTGGCTGTGGGGCGTAAAGGAGACAAGAGGGAATTTCTCGTTCTGTTAGGCAGTTGGCCAGCCGGCTCTGTGTCAGTAGTGAGCTTTGGGTTGCGTAAGTTGGGAGTTCTCAACATATTTAAGATTGCTCGGGGGTTGGATAAGGTAGAGGAGCACAGAGAAAAGAGTACAGGGCTTAGTAGAGGACCCTGAGGACACCGAGAGTTACCAAACAGGCAGAGATGTTGGGTCCTGCAAAGAAGCTTAAAGAAAGAATAACCACGGGAGAGCCCAACGTCACCAAAGTCATGGGAAGAGAATGTTTCAAGAAGGAAGGTCACAGGGTTGAATAGTGCCAGGAAGTAAAAATAGGGCAAAAATTCTGGGTTGAATGTGACAACAAAGGATGTTATTTGAGAGTGTCCAGTGAAAGAGTTTCAAGGATATAACTGAGGAGAAGCAAATTTTTAACAATTTGAAGGATTGCTGAGAGGTGATGAAATAGAAACTGTAATAACACAACTCTTCTAAGAACTTTGGCTGTGAAGGAGGTGAGGGAGAGATAGTGCCATTGGTTAGAGCATCGTCCTGATATGCCAAGGTCGCAGGCTCAATCCCTGGTCAGGGCAGTGATTGGAGGAAGACACAGGTTTGAGAGACTTCTCTTTAAGATGGTAGAGCACGCATATCTAAATGTTGGTGGAAAGTTACCAGGGGAGGAGAGGCTCTGCTGTGCCTTTGGGATGAAGTTCAGGTGTATATATATATATTTTTTCTCTTTCTCGAGAGAGATTATATGCATGTATGTGTGTGCATATGTATGTGTACATACATATGTATATATGTTTCTCTCTCTCTCTCCCCAATTTATGGAATCAAGTCCCTGAGAAAGTTGAAAGACCTGGGTCACAGAGAACAGAAGGAGGAATTAGCCTCAGATGCTTATTCCATTATTATGGCAGGAAAGATAAGAGAGTGGGTATAGACGCAGATAAGGTAGTGATGAGTGGCAGGATTCCGAAGCTCTCCTCTGACGGCTTTTATTTCCTTTATGAAGGAGGAGGTGAGGTCATCTCCTGACAATGAGTGAGAGGACAATAGGGTAGGAAATATGAGAAGAGTGGAAGAAGCTTGAAATTGTCTCTGGGAAAGAGAAAGGGAGTGGGGGAATGAAAGGGAGTTATTTGTTCCACTTATTTTGTTCACTGCACCTAAGAAATACACCTCTTTTCTTTTAATTAAATTTTTTGTTTATTAATTTTAGAGGAGAGAAGAAGGAAGAGCGAGACATTCATTGATTGATTCTTGTATATGCCCTGACTGGGGATCGAACCTGCAACCTTGGTGTATCAGGATGATACTCTAAGCAACTGAGCTACCCAGCCAGGGCTGGACCTCTTTTCTTTTAAAAATGTTAAGAGCATTCAAAATGCGTGATCAAAGAGGATGTGGATAAGCTGGGCTTACATTCCTCTAGGTCCCTTAAGAGCCATGTCAACAAACTCTTTGTATCCTTTCTGGTGTCTGCTTTGAAGCCAGTTCTTTCATGAGCCTTTCTCAACTCCTTGGCTTAGAGTTATGGAAGAATTGTCAGTATAACCCAGCAGGGACTGTAGAAACACTGGAATCAGGATCCTGGGGTTGAGGCAGAGAGGCTGTTCAATGAAGAAAGCAGACATGTAGGAGTGTCTGTTTACTATCTTCTAGAGCAAGGTCCACAAGTTAGGGCCCACAAGCTAAATCCAGCCCGGTTTTAGTAATATGTTTTATTGCAATATAGCCATGTCTATAGGTACTTTCCAGCTACGACATCAGAACTGAGTGGCCATGACAGAGACCTTATGTCCCAGAAATGTGAAAATATTTATTTTCTGGTCCTTTTGCAGAAAATATCTGTCAATCCTGGTGCAGAGGAGAAGCAGCAAGGTTTCAGAGGAAGGATGACCTTGAGAAAAATCCCAACTTCTGAGTCTGTTTCCTTTCCTGCAAAATAAGGACACCATTCATTAAATCATTCTTTCATTTAACAAACATTTATTGATTGCTTACTGTGTGCCAGAAGCTGGGAGTGCAGAGATCAATAAGACCCAGCCTTGTCCTTTCAAGCCCATAGCAGAGATAGATGGGTAAACAAGTAGCTGAGATAAATGCTGCGTGCACCTGCCTGGGGAGAAGCGGGGGTGTCCCACCTGGCCCACATGGGGCAGGAAAGGCTTCACGGAAAAACCGAATAGGAGGGACTTGTCAGCGTGGAGGGTTGCTGTGGCTGAGAATGAGATCAGTCAGGGATTATTGCGGCATGAGGAAAGATCGAGGGGAATCGGGGAGGAGGAATTCTTGGAAGTACCAAGATGGAAGGGATAGGTGAAGAGGGATGGAGAAGGAGCGGTGAGAGAGGCAGAGGAGCATCAGGAAAGGGTGTGGAATGCCAGTGAGACACAAAGGGCACCATTTCGCCACCCTGCCCTTGACACGCCTCCCCAGCTGGTCGTTGCCCTCCCTGCGGAGCCCAGACGTGGTTTACGTGGTTTACAACTGTTTCTGCAGAGCCCTCTGGCCGGCCACCGTTTCTCAGTTGGAGTTTGCCCCTGAGATAAAACCTACTGGTGATCTTAGGCATATGCAGGCTACCTTAAGGGGTACACAGCAATTTGTTCACTACAAAACATCCCCCAAATGTAATGTGCTATTACTACCAATTATTAACAAAATAAATAAAAACCTAGTAATAGGATATCTGTAACTCAACCTGGATACCAGAGTTTTAAATCTATAAACATAGCACAACACGTAACCTAGTTTTAATGGTTGCATTATACTCTTTTCAAACTAAATCTGAGAACGATATTCATTCCTGAAAGCCATACATGTGATTTAACCAAACAAGTGGATTTCTAAAGTATATAGGAATCTGAACAGATTGCAGAGTGAGGCAGACAGTTCTCCTTTTTATGTTTAAAATTTTAAGGAAAATTTCAAACATTCAGAAAAAGAGGACAATATAACTCCATGTATCCACTACCTAGATTTTAAAAGTGCTAATATTTTGCCATTGCTTCAGAGCTTAATAAAAAGAGAAAAGACATTATAGATACGGTTGCCATCTCTTTTGCGTCTCTTTCCGGTCCCCTCAACCTCCCCAGAGGTTACCACTCTGGAAGTTAGTGTGTATCTCCCTCATTCAGGTTTTTACATATTTTTTTTACCACATTTGTATTAATAAACATTAAGCAGAAATATTTAATGTGTTTTTAAACATTACATAAATGGTAAGGCAATGTAAAAACTGTTCTGCAACTTGCCTTTATCAGTCCACATTATGCTTTTGCAATGCATCCACATCGATCCATGTGTTCATTTATTTTGCAGCTGGTCTTCTTTCTGCTCTTTGAAACCTGCCCAAATTGTTGAAGACAGAAAGCAGATATGTCTGACAGCTTCCCAGTGGCAGATACAAAATAATTTGGTCTCAATTGTCTTCTCTTTTCTCCCTTTCTTCTCCTTAGTCTCCCTCCCTCTTTTCCTCTCCTGCTCTATTAAGGATTTTGAATATAAAAAGAAACAGTACAAGAAGGAAATCTCAGAAAGAGGATCTGAATTTAGCGCCCTGTCTTCCAGGAAAGAAAAGACATTTTTCAGGAGTATCAGACAGTGGCTAAATGCAAGGACCTGTGCTAAGCACTTTACAATGAGAATTCGAAATGCCACCCTGGGAGGTCTTCCTTGCCCAAGGTCGAATAGCTAGTAGATGGAGATTTAAAGCCAGGGACTCAGATGCCAGTGCTGATGTACTTCAGCTATTCAAAAAGAGAAGCCATATTGATCTGAAGAAGGGTCAGTGTTAGGTGGGCTATTAACAGGAATAATCCCCAGGGCTAGTGTTTCAACAACTTTTGGTATTGATTTCACTTCTAAATTAAGTATCATAATGACTGTAAATAATAAAGAATAATAAAGTACTTACTTAAAAATTCCCAGGGTTGAGTGTTACTATAGTTTTTCACCTGAACTTTAGCCACCTATTGATTTCCAACTCCCTCCTGGATATTTCCACTTGACAATTCCACTATCATTCCTAACTCTGTAAAAGCCAAACCTAATTATTTCCTTCCCTCTTGACCGTTTCCTATTGCAGCAGATTCTGGCACCTTAGCCTGGCTTCCACAGCCCTCTGTACTCTGGTCTTCACTTCCTGCCATGGACTGAATTGTGTCCTCATAAAATTCCTATGTTGAAGCCCCTAACCCCCAAATGTGATGGTATTTTGGAGAAAGGGCTGTTAGGGGGTAATTGGGTTTATATGAGGTCACAAGGATGGAGTCCCTGTGAAGGGATTAGTGCCCTTATAAGAGACCGAGAGCTTTCTTTCTCTCTCTGGTTGCCTTGTGAGTACACAGTGAGAAGGTGGCCAGCTGCACTCCGTGAAGTGCGTCCCACCTGGAAACAAATCTGCTGGCACCTTGACCGTGGGCTCCCCAGGCTCTAGAACGGTGAGAAGCAACTTTTTTGTTATTTAAGTCACTGGTCTATGGTAATTTGTTACAATAGCCTGCACTAAAACACTACCTATATAGCATTTTAATTATAGTTTTTTGTCCCTTTTCTGCAATTACCCTTCTTCTTGTCTGTTTTTTTCACCCATGTTATTTTCCTGAGCTAGGCTGCTACTCCCCCTCCCCAAATAACAGCAACCTTTTAAGACAAAAATTAAAGTCTCTTTCCCCCATCTTTTTTCTACTAGTTTCCCCTTCTTTAGATGCCTACAACACTTAATTTGTATCACATGACATAGCATTTAGTCTTATAATCTTGTTTGTTTTTAAACATCTTGTGTCTGCAGTGAAATGATTAATGCTGCAAAGGTGGGCCATGTCTTGGATTCTAGTTCACATGTCAGTGTTTCCCAACCTTTTTAAAAAAATTCCTGAGCCCATATCACAGTAATTATCATTCTCTCTTAAACCCTTCATTTTTTAAAGTAATTTTGGTCATTTTTACATGGGAGAAAATAAAGAAGTGATTTAAAGTGAAAACATTTTAGGTCAGCATATTATTCATGCTTGTATTATCAATCTTGTTTTAAACTTTATTTTAAATATAATCTTTAATGATATTCATAACATAAAAATACATTTTGAAATGTTTCCCCATTTAGCAAGTGACCCACTCTGTTTAATTAAGATGAACTAGGTAAGAAAAAATACAAATTGGTGGAAAATCAATTTTAAGAAAGAAATTTTATACTTTGTTTTAACCATGAATGTGTATGAAGTGCAGAATGAAGTTTAACAGTGCGTTACAGGACCCACAATAAACAAAAACTGTTCTTATGACCTGATGCTTTGAATTCTTGCACTTATGCTTAAAAATTAAATGATTTACATTCAGAATTTTTGCTCAGTTTCTAAACAGTAAGAAAAGAGATTTCAGGCTGCTGTTTTCAAGCAGTTTCCTACAAATACCACAATGTAGATGCTCTACCCAATAGCTGAATAGACAAATTAGTTATAATTTTTACTGTATTTTATTTTGATAGCATTGTTTTTTGACAACTTAAGGTGCTGCATGACACTTTTAATCAGAATGCAATTTAAAGATCTAGTGAAGATTATCATGAGGGAAACTGGAAAAATTGTCATCAGGTTTATAAACCTTCGTTGACTTCTGGAATTTTAACATCATCATCTTCTTAGTTTCCTGCACTTAAACAATGGTGCAGTCCAGGTGGTAAGAAGAGAGAAGTGGAACACTACGTGACAAAGAACAGGAACAATTGAAGGTTGCGTAATGGTCAAAGTCAAGCCTGATGGAGCTCACTAAACCAGGTAAGTGGATCAAATGAGCCATAAGAACATTCGCTTGGTCTCCAGCAAGTCCAATGCTGTTTCCTTTGTTAGTGGGAAATACTAGATACACATTGTATGTATGTATGTATGTATGTATTTAATTTTTAATGGAAAGAGATTCCATGCTTGCCTTTTATGATATGAATCTCTTTCCCTCAATATTTTACAATGAAAAAATTTCAGAGTACAGCTGAGTTACATAGTAAACAGCCGTGCGTTCACCACCTGGATTCTACAATTGTGAACGTTTTGTGATTACTTACGTTACCATTGATCCATCCCTCTATCCATCTATCAATGCCTTTTATGTAATATGCATTTCAAAGTAAGGTGCAGGTGTCTATACTTCTTTCTTAAACACTTCAGCATGCATATGGTTAGACAGATTTCAATATTTGTTTAGGGTTCTTTTTTTAAGAAAATTTTTTAGTGAAATGCTCAAATCTTAATTCTATCTTTTGATGAGTTTTGACATATACATATACCTCTAACCTAAAAAACTCCGGTAAGATATTTAACATTTCCATTATCCAAGAAAACTCCCCCTGGTTTTTTGGAACTACAGTTTGTACGTTGTCACGTCACAGAATCTGTCTGAGAATGTAATTAGAGACTCAGCAGGTTGATTGGTGATAAATGACCAGAGAAGCAGTTTCGTTTCTGTTTGCTTTGACAGAGAAATATAATCAGAGCAGAGGCTGAGGAGTGGGTTGTTTGAACTTCTGTATGCTACTTACGTTCTCACTGTCATGCCTGTAGAGTGTAAAGAACATTCAGGAATTGGAAGGAATGGTTATGGCTAGCTTCCACTCAGTTGCTATGGATGCTTGTAAAATATGTAAGTACAAGTTGATAGTAAGAGCATTCACATAGCTGTGCATTTTTATCCATATTTGCAAATATGTTAGTATGGGGCTTGGTTATTTTATTTCAACTTTTTAAAGTTTCAGGTACTAATTTTATTCATTCACAACATTTTATCTTTTTCAAACATTTTACAACAATCTATCCTCCTGCATTTAAGACTAAATGAATGAAACATCTCTTTTTAAAAAAATTACTGGCCTGCTGTAAGTATTTCTGGCCGTGAATGTGGGTTATAAAGTTGTTTTTAAATTACTGCAGGCAGTTTCTAGGAATTCTCTGCAGAACAGATCGGCCTTGGAGTCAGGCTAACATAGACACAAGCCCTTACTCTGCTACTTAACTGACTCTTCGACCTTCAGCAAATTGGTTAATCACTTTGATCCTTGATTTCTCTGTTTATAAACTGGGGACAATACATGAATCTACCTCATGGAGTTGTTGAGAGGATTAAATGAAAAAAAAGGCAGTTTTCAGTACTAAGCACATATTATATACTGAAAAAATGTTAGTTAATGTTGTGATTATTTAAGGGAAGACCAGCTCACTATAAGCTTTGTTGTCTGGAATATTTACAAACCCCAGGGAACATAGTGATTGTGTTCAGGGAGACCACATATCCTTTATCTAGCCTTTAGTCCCCCAAAAGAGCAATATCCACAGATTTTCATTCTTAGTTATTTTTTATTAAGAATCATGTAAAAAGCACCCAATTCTCGCCAATAGCTAAAATGAAAAAGGTTCACAACTCCAAAAGTTGGTGAGGATGTGAAGCAACTAGAATTCTTATGTGTTGTGGGAAGGTAAAATTGTTCAAGCACCTTGGAAAACTGTTTGGAGGTTTCTTAAAGAGTTATACATACATGTACCTCAGTGATTCCCAAAAGACAATAATGCTGAGGGTGAGAAACCCTGATCTACTCATGACACAGACATTCCAACGTGTGGGTATTTACCCAAGAGTAAAAAAAACAAGCAAACAAAACCTAAAACACATGCTCACAAAAATGTCTTGTACTAGAATGTTCATATCAGGTTTATTCATGACAGGCCCAAACTGGAAATAGAACTCAAATGTCCACTAACAGGAGAACAGATAATTAAACTGTAGTCTAGCCATACAATGACATACTACTTAGCAATACAAAGTAGGATGCATACACAACATGGAGGAAAATCGACAGGGCTCAGCACATGCCACCCCCAGTTACAGTGACTCGGCGTACTGGATATTTTAGGCTGAAGGAATGTGAGGAATGGCAGTTGTTGGGCTCTCTGACGTTGCCCTGAAGCAGGTCATAAGACTCTCATACGAGATATGCTCTCCCTGTACCTGAAGGAAAAGAACATTCTTCTCTCTGAAGATGCAAGGGCTCCAGAAGGAATCGGAATGAAACTGCCTTGCACTTTTCCCCAGTTTGCCCCTCTTAGCTCACAGCCATCTGTCACATTTTCCCACTGCTCCTCAAACCTGGTATAAAAACACTCAGCTTTAGGGCTTCATTTTCTTGTTAAGGCCTTCACGTTACATAAAATGTATTAGTAAATTCATATGCTTTTCAATTGTTAATCTATCTTTTGTTACAGAGTCTTAGCTGAGAACCAGAAGGGGAGAAGGAAAAAAAAAACCCTCCCCTATCATATCAATATATATTATTTACACTGAATGGGAAGGAACTGGAAACAAAAAATATTGAACTGTAATAATTGAATTTATATGAAATTCTGTAAGAGGCAAAACTAAACTCTGGTGACAGAAAACAGATCAGTGTTTGCTCCTTGTGGGAGGGAGATTGATAGGGAAGGGGCTCAAGTGGCCTTTCTGAAATATTTAGTAGTTGTTTGGCAAAAGTGGTTGAGTACACTTAGAATCTGAGCATGGGACCGTATGTACATCACACCTCAAAACTACTAAGGAAAAAAGAGGCAACAAACCCGTGAGTTTGGAAGATCATGGATGATCTTTTTCTTCCGATCAACTTCAGTTGGTTGCTCCACATACGCTCCAACACTAACATCTTCAGTCTTTTTCATTATAGCCAGTCTAATGTGTGATTGTATCTCATTACGGGTTTAGTTTACATTTCCCCAGAGACTAACGAAGTTAAATATCTTTTCATATTTTATTGGCCTCACAGATCTCATCTTTTTGAGGTGTTTGTTCCAGGCTTTTGCCCATTTTTCCACTGGGAAAATTTATATTTCTTGTAGAATTTTTTTCACTTGTAGAAGTTACATATTCTGGATACAAGTCTTTTGTTATATACATGTACATTATTGTAAATATCTTCTTCCAACCTATAGGTTGCCTTTTGTTTTCAATTTTAATATAATTCAATTTATATATTTTTCCTTTATAATTAATGCTTTTTCTGTCCTGTTATGAACTTTTTGCCTACTTTCCGTTCACAAAGATGTTCTCTTATGTTTTCTGCTAAAAGAGTTACTGTTTGACTTTTAAAATATAGATCGGCAATCCAAGTGGACTGTATTTTTGTTTATGTGAAGAGTCCAAATAATGTTTTTTCCATATGGATTTTCAAATGACCTAGCACCATTTTTTGAAAAGGCATTTTTTTCTTCCATTGATGCATCTCAGGAAAGACTTGTAAGAAATGTATTTTACATATTTAAAATTTACATAAAATAGTTCAAACTCTACATACAGTTCTATAGTCTCCTATTTTCATGCAATACTGTTTACACATTTAGCCTATTAATAGCTACATAATATTTCATTGTATGGATGTACCAATAAGAATTTAATTACCGCTTTTTTTATTGTTATTAAGGTGCTGAGATAAACATTTTGTGTAAAGTGAGTGTCAGTTGTATACTAAAGATAAATTGCTAGGAGTGGGAATTTCTGGACTAAGGTGTAAGGCCATTTTAAGATTTGCCTTCTGTAAGATTTGTATCAATTTTTACTCCCACCCACAGTTTACAAACTTGTTTCTCTGTATTCTCACCAACTATGGCTCCTATTATTTAAAATCTTTGCTAAATTGGGTGAAAGATACCTATTGCTTTCATTTCCAAATCGTTTTTTATAAATCTTTGCTTATCCTTATTGACTGTTTCACTTTTTTTGGACGGCCTGTTAAAATCCTTACCCATTTTCTCTCTGAGATTGTCTTTTTCTTATTGATTTGTAAACATATAGAATAACAGAGCGTTACCTCGCAGTTTCCCCAGTTTGGCTTTTAACTTCACATTGTCTAAAACACACCAGTTTAAACTTTCACTATGCTAAAGTCTGTCTGACAGCTTTAGAAAGCCTCAGGGCGCCAGCGGCCAAGTGGGCTGAACCAGCCTGTCCCGGACAGGTTTGCCCCGCCCTAGCCCGCCCCTTCATGGAGAAGGCGGCACCAAAGGACGCTCTGTCTGCGCGCGCAGCTTTCACAGCTTTCCTTGCCCTAAACGCTGTGGGGAGAAAGGCTGGCGCTTCCCAGCTCTAGTACCCCAAGAAGAAGCAAAACGTAGCGAACGGAGTCCTCTGCACTGCGAGAATCGCCAGCGTACGTAACGTTGACGCGCGACGTCCTCCTGGCCTGGAGGCGCGTGCGCAGTGTGTTTGTCAGGGGCCTCCCGCGGCTGTCAGCCGCCGTGGCAGGGTCCGTGTGGAGTTGGTTTTCTGCTCCCGGGGTCTCGAGGGCGTGTCTGGGCCTCCTTCCTGGGTCTGTGGCGCATCACCTCACTCGTACGTGGTGGGGGTTGCTGCAGACCCTCGGGAGCAGAAGTGGAGAATGGCTCCCTCGAGTGAGGAGAGCGAGTGAAGCACTGCCTCTCTAGACTCCCGGGTGGAGGTGGGCGTGAGCGAAGGTAATCCGGGCGGTTCGGAGGGTTCCGAGCGCGGGTCGTCCTTTGATAGTTCAGTGGGGGAAGCTGGCGCTGGGACTGAGGTTTCTCCAAATAAGAGAACGGGCCTCTTAAATGGAGCTTGGGACTTAATTCCACCAGTTGAGAAATCTTGGGCGCCCCTGGCCCAAAGTGAAGCACTGGATGCACATTAGCTGTTACTTTTCATTGTTGCTGGCAGGAGGAGTTGGCGGAAACACTTCCAAAACTCCTTTGTGTTCATTGGAGAGGTAATAGCTGTCGTGTGGGTTTTGTGTTACATGAAGTTCACAGGTATTCCATTTGTGGCTGTGGGTTGGGTGTACACGACTTCCTACTCGAGTCTGCAGAATGAGAACGGTAATACCCTCCTGGGAGAATTACGATGCCACAAAGCTCTATGGGGTGCCTAATGAAAGGGTGTAGGGACACATACTGGAAACTTTCTTTATAGTCTTTAAACCATTTTTTTTTGGTTATGCATTGAAGTGCTGGAATGAAGTTGAAGTTCATTGTTATGACTCATTCAGAACTTAATTGGAGGAGTGTCTTTTGTGCTGAATATTACATCCTTTTTTTTTGGATAAATAACTTATTGAGTACTTACAGCACTAAGCACAGTTCTAACCTCGGGATGATAAACGCGCTGCTGAAAGAACAGTAAATGTAAATGCTAATATAATACAGTCTTCTGGATATTATTTATTGTGGTGGTAGCTCAACTTTCCCATTTTAATCATCAAACATTGGCTTTTTGGTGATTGTCAGTTTTTTCATGTTTAACAAATTTAGGTTCCTTTTGAAAACTTGTGTAGGATGCATTGCATATACTAAATAAATGCAGCACTCATGCACTAAATCATCTGTTGATTAACATTGTGCTGAGAAGTACAGTTGACCCTTGAACAACACAGGGGTTACTGTTGACTGGAAGCCCTACTGATAACATAAGCAGTTAACACTTATTTTCTGTATTAGATGTTGCATTTTTACAATAATATAAGTTAGAGAAAAATTTTAAGACAATCATAAAGAAGAGAAAATACACTTATAGTATTTATAGAAAAAAATTCACGTATAAATGGACCTGTGCAATTCCAACCCAGTGTTTAAGGGTCAACTGTAATATGTAATACTTATTCCTCTATCTGCTGGAATTTAGAACTTTTCCAACCCGATGCCATTAAGCTATCCTTCTTTCTTTTATATCCCTTTCCCTTTCTGGTGGTGGACAGATGCTTTTGGTTTCTTAGGAAGTGTTGGAACACAAAATGTAGGGTGACTGTGTAATTTGTATATTCAATAAGGATATTCTTCACTTTAAAATCCTTCTGTCAAAGTATGTTCAGTTTTAGTGGCAAGAGTAAATAATATTTTTTAGTGTGAGCATAAAATAGTGGGAACTATCTGACCAGATGAGGCAGGAATTTGTAATAATTTAAAGACATGCCAGGGTGAACTATAAGGTCAGTTTCAGCACTGAGCAGAAGGAGGCTAATTGGTCAAGTATATCATATTAATAGTATGTGGATGAGGGTTGGTGACTTATAAATGTGACTTAGTACAACCAAAGTGCATGTCTTAACAAGAGTGAGATCTGGGCACAGGACATTTGACATTCTGGTTGATGAGTAAGTGGGTGGTGGCAGAGAGGCCTGGTAGCAGGACCAGTATGGGAATCAGGTGCAGGGTTCTTTCCTGGAAGGAAGTGAAATTTGGAGGGAGCTTAAAAAAAAGAAGCTGAAAGTCACTTGTTAGAGTTTGATCAAATGATCAGAGGTCATGTTTGGAGATGAATCTTAGTCTAAGTGGGGCTCTGTGGGTAATGTCTCGGTCATGGGTAGGGGAGGACTTTGCAGGGAAACTAAAGGGGTTTACTGTGGTAATGAGAGCTGCCATTCACTGAAGAAATTCTGTGGGGTTTTTTTGGTATATGCTAGCATGCTTTTTCTCCAAAAAAATGATACCTCATTTTTTAAATAAGAAACTGAGATTCAAAGATGTAAAGTTATTTGCCCAAGGCCACTTATTACGCTGTAAGTGGCAGAGCTGAAATTGGAGCCCAGGTCTCCATTTTATGCGGTTTGTCATGAATGTGATCTGATTTGCTGTGGATGAGATTTCACTCAGTAATAAATTTGATTTATTTAATTATGTGTTTTCTTTTTCTAGATTTTAATTTAATTTGAAAATGAGTAAGTGCAGAAAGCCACCCCTGGGTTCAAGTCCTGAGACATTCAGCCCAGATGTTGTTGCTGCCATTTTTGAACTCTTTGCCAAGAACTTTTCTTATGGCAAGCCAGTTAATAATGAGTGGCAGTTACCAGATCCCAGTGAGATTTTCACCTGTGACCACACAGAATTTAATGCATTTCTTGATTTGAAGAACTCCCTAAATGAAGTAAAAAACCAACTGAGCGATAAGAAACTGGATGAGTGGCATGAGCACACTGCTTTCACTAATAAAGCTGGAAAAATAATTTCTCATGTGAGAAAATGTGTGAATGCTGAACTTTGTACTCAAGCATGGTGTAAGTTTCATGAAATTTTGTGCAGCTTTCCAATTATTCCACAGGAAGCTTTTCAGAATGGAAAACTGAATTCTCTACACCTTTGTGAAGCTCCTGGAGCTTTTATAGCAAGTCTCAATCACTACTTGAAATCCCATCAATTCCCTTGTGATTGGAGTTGGGTGGCTAACACTCTGAATCCATACCATGAAGCAAATGACAATCTGATGATGATTATGGATGACCGACTTATTGCAAATACCTTGCATTGTTGGTACTTTGGTCCAGATAACACTGGTGATATCATGACCTTGAAATATCTGACAGGACTTCAGGATTTCATAAGCAACATGGGCACTGTTCACTTGATCACCGCTGATGGGAGTTTTGATTGCCAAGGAAATCCTGGTGAACAAGAAGCTTTAGTCTCTTCTTTGCACTACTGTGAAGTAGTCACTGCTCTGACAACCCTTGGAAATGGTGGCTCTTTTGTTCTGAAGATGTTTACTTTATTTGAACATTGTTCCATAAACCTGATGTACCTGCTAAACTGTTCCTTTGACCAAGTCCATGTTTTTAAACCTGCTACAAGCAAGGCAGGAAACTCAGAAGTCTATGTGGTGTGTCTCCACTATAAGGGGAAAGAGGCAGTCCATCCTCTGTTATCTAAGATGGTGCTGAATTTTGGGACTGAAATGACCAGGAAAGCTCTTTTTCCCCATCATGTGATTCCTGAATCTTTTCTTAAAAGACATGAAGAATGTTGTGTGTTCTTTCATAAATACCAGCTAGAGACTATTTCTGAGAACATTCGTTTGTTTGAGTGCATGGAAAAAGAGGAGCAAGCAAGGCTGAATAAATTAAGAGACTGTGCTATTCAACATTTCATGCAAAAGTACCAATTGAAGCCTCTTTCCAGAAATAATTGGCTAGTAAAAAAATCTAATATTGGTTGTAGTACAAATACAAAATGGTTTGGGCAGAGGAACAGATATTTTAAAACCTATAATGAAAGGAAAATGCTAGAAACCCTTTCATGGAAGGATAAGGTGGCCAAAGGATACTTTAATAGTTGGGCCGAGGAACATGCTTCATATTATCCTGGGAAAAGTTCTCTTTTAGAAGGGACAGCGTCCAATCTTGAGTGTCCCTTATGGCATATTTTAGAGGGAAAGAGACTTCCAAAAGTAAAGTGTTCTCCCTTTTGCGATGGTGAAATTTTAAAGGCTCTTAATGAAGCAATTGAAAAGTCATTAGGAGGAGCCTTGGATTCAGATTTCAAGTTTAGACTAAAACAGCATTGTTCTTGTCGTGTTTTTTCTGAAGAACTGATACTTTCTGAGTTGTTTAGCCTTACCAAGTGCCTTCAATATGAACAGTTTGTACAACCCAGCAACCAAAAAAAGTGCCTGCTTGTAGGTTTTCCAGCTCTTCCTGATAACAAAATGCATATACCATTGGAAGTTCAACTCCTTGAATCAGTTGAACTCATGACTTTTACCTGTTCATTGCTTCATGATGGAGACCCAACTTACCAGCAGTTATTTTTGGACCGCCTTCTACATTCATTACAGCAACTTAATACAGGCGATGTTATGATTTTGCCTGTACTTTCTTGTTTTACAAGGTTTATGGCTGGTTTGATCTTTGTACTCCACAGCTGTTTTAGATTCATCACATTTTCTTGTCCCACATCATCTGCACCCCTGAAGACCTGTGCAGTCCTGCTATGTGTTGGTTACAAGGACCTTCCAAATGCAGTTTTCCAGTATCTGCAGAATGTGAATGAAATGTTGAATGTTTTGCTTAACTCTGATGCACCCCAGCAAGTGTTACAGTTTGTGCCAATGGGACTGCTCCTTAAGGGGGCACTACTTGATTTTTTGTGGGATTTGAATGCTGCCATTGCTAAAAGGCATTTGCATTTAATTATTCAAGGAGAGAGAGAAGAAATAATCAACAGCCTTTAGTTGTGAAATTGAACTTGTCTTTCTGACATTTAACTTTATGACTTCTTATAGTTTCCATTGTTATTGTATCCCTTAGCTATTAATTTATAACCTTTCATTTTGGGGAAAGGCCAACTTCTGCTTCATTTAATGGCTCATTATTTCTGGAAACCATCAGCTAGTTCCCACCTCTAAGATATATACATACACAGGCATAGAGTTTTCCTTGTGGTGGAATCCATGAGTGTTGATATTCAACCTCAAACATGAGATGTGTGTGTGTGCTTGGGGTGGACATGTCCATGCCTGCATATGCAATTTAGTTGGTCTTTATCTGCTTAAGGTTTTTACCGAGTGCCTTTATTCAGATTTTTCTCTAACTAATTTCCTCTCAATGGCTAATGCTGTTAATGAACTGATGAAAGGAGGTGAATCACTCCTGAGCAACACTGACTTCCTTTAACACTGACCATGTCAGTTATGGATTTGGGAAACATCTTGCCAGATTTCTTGTTACATGCCATCATTGCCATTGACCCAGTTTACTTTCATGGTTCAGATGAAGCTACTGTGCTGTTTCATGAATAGACTAACCACAGCCATCAACCAGAAGGGATATCAGGACAGCTTCAAACCAAAGATCATGTTTAAAACAATGAGAAATTATTCTGTCTAAAAATTTCTGTGTCATGAAGAACCTGATTTAGCAATGATGTAGTAATTTTTAACTTCCAGGAAATAATCTGTGAACTGAAAGATATTTTAAAATTTCAAGATAATGTTTATGGTCTTATATTGAGAACACATGATTGTGATAAATGTAGTGAATACTGAAAAATTTTTTTTAACACTTTCATAATGATGGTTCAGCATTTAACATTTTTGTGGTCTTTACAGTTTCTTTTTTCAGTATGAAAGTAGCACTTTATCAAAAGTTTAACCATGAGATGGTTCTTTTATGTTGTTTGATTTTTTTGAATTATATTATTTAACAGTGTAACTGAGCTTTTTTGCAAACTAGTAAGCAAATCTTTACTACTTTGAAACTCCACAAAATGGAGAATATTTATATTCTTACAGGTGCATTTTAGACATTTTTGTTAGTTATATGAAAAATAGATGTATTCTTTGATGTATTTGATTGATAAATATTAATCTGAAATTTTTTCATGTTCTTTGCTATTTTGAGTTCCATTATAGATTCATGAATAAAGTCATTAGCAGAGAGATTTTTGTGTTCGTCTTTTTTAAAGAGAATCATGGGGGAAGTTAAAAATATAACTTGGAAACAGATTTTTTTAAGGAAGGTTTGAATGAGAGTTAATGTTCCTTCATTTCCTCTGATTTGTATTCATTAAAATTTAGTCCTTAATATTGTATTATTTATGGAAGCTCTACTTTGGGAAAGAAATGGAATACTTAAGGGATGGAGAGGAGGGGGTAGATTTAATTCTTGTCAGGGAGGGTGTGGTTGCCTGGAGGTAGATTTCTGGAAGAAATGTGATTTCCTACTGGTTACTTTATGGAAGCAGTTCCTGTTGTATAATGATAGAAAACTAGTTACCCAGAAAGAATTAAAACCACTCTTAGAAAACCCTTTTGTACTTGGTCGTCTTTATTATGCCTTGGTTGATTTGGTCCAACTTAATGACGCTATTCATTCCTACTTACTTTATCCATTCATTAGAATGAAGTTGAAAGCCTAGGTTCAGGTTCTGATATTAAATCTTCCTTTTGAGCCTCTTGAACAAGTATTTAATACTTAGGGTTTTAACACTAACCTGTATTGGCATGTATAATATACTGGTGTATACTAGAATATTTTGGTTTTTAACCTGGCTTTTGGAATCAGTTGCTGTTCATCTGATTTATTAGATTCAAATTTGCTTTAACGGTGAGAAATGACTTGAGGACGATATAAATTGAACTGGATATAGATGACAGATACTAATGATTTATAGGAATTTCTCTTTGAGAAAAGGGAGAAAAAATGCTTTGCAAAAATAAATGAAAATGAGAAGGACAAGTATGAAATGGTTTGTATAGTTTATCAGGGTAGTTATTGCTCTTTAAAAAATTTTTTTCACAGATCTTGAGATTTTTAATTGTGATGCTTTTTGAAAAGAACAACATTCCAAAAATTTAAACTTTATAAATGTGTTTCTTTAAATACTTAGATGAGAAAGAAGTTTATAAATTTAATGTCTTCAATTTTAATTTTTGTCACTTCCAGAAAAAAGTCTTTTATATATCACTTTGGGATTTTATGTGTTATCCTAATGTTACTTAAATACATGAATGTGTTGAAAATGTCTTTTCTGAAGTAAATTTTAAGTCCAAATGTGTGGACTTTACTCCATCTTTAAAATAGTTACTTTGCTTAAAAAGATTTGTGTTAAATTTTTTCTACCTCAAAGTTCTTGAAATAAAAGAAGCAAGATTAAAATATTAGAGTTGAAAAGCCATGTTCCTTGATGTTTTTTATTTCACTTATCTTTGATGAGAATACTAAGTCTTTAAAAATATTTAAACCTTACTCTTCATTTCCAGATGAGATCATAATGGACTAATTTTAAAACTAGTTACAGTGCACTGGTGTAAGTGTATGAAATCATCTAATCCTTGATAGTTTAGAAATGAAAATGTTATAAACCTAATGAAAATCTTATTTTCCGTGGTTAAATACTTTTCACTGATATTTTTAAAAAGAGCCACACTAATATATAATGTATTTTTAGTTTCTATGACAAAACTTAGATATAGGACATTTTCAGTTATGTTTCAATTTTTAATACAGTTTTAAACAATAAATGATCATTATTTAAAAATACCAGTACATACTTATAAAGATTTTAAACAAAACTTAAGAGGATTTCTGTTAATTTTTATGTTCTAAAAATGTTTATTAATTACACTAGTATAATTAGGCCTTATTTAAATTTGCTGTAATCTGTTTAATACAGTTTGAACAAGCTTTAGACTTAATGTAAATATTATTCTCTATTAAATTAATGAAATATTATTAAACATAGATGGTGTAGATATACAAGGCCTGGCTGCAAATTTGTTGATTATGTAGTTACTATTGAAAAAAGAGACTCAATAATAGGCCTTCCATTTTTTTTTGCTGCATTAATACTCATTTCAGCTGATTTTAGGAGCAGAACTAACTATAAAGCAAAAATTTCAATATTTCCTGATGAATTTCTACTTGGTGGTAAGCACTTTTTAGGGTTGGCCTAATGGCCAGGTACCAAGTAAACTAAAATCTTGATATTACGGAAAGTAACTCATAATGTATGGATATGTTTTCGCTTATGTATTAAAAATAATTCTTACTAAGTGTATAATGTGTTGTAGCATTCTTTTTTTAATCAATGCATTCTTTAGTTTGTTTATATAAAACAGCAATTTTTAACTAAGGAGTTCTTCCCTCCCCCCGCACCATTCTGTTTTTTGTTTCTTCTTAGTTTTGGCCTATGCAGAAAATGAAGGTAACTTATCTTTGGATAAGTTCAAGTTTATACTGGAATATTTTGGGAAGAGGTGAAGCTGTTTTATGACCACAGGTACATGGAGATGCCAGCTGGTCTTTATTAGTGGAAGTATTTAGAAATTATCTGTCACTGAGCATTTAATTTAAAAGTCTGATCTTGTCTTCACTTTTAAATTGCATATTTACAAATTGCACCCATGATAAGGTTCCTCTAATCTTCTTGAGATTTTGGTCTTTGTGTCTTTCCAGTGTCCTTATGGATCAACTAGGTGTAATCACCTGTGTTCGTTTATACCAAGTGCAGCCTCATCAGTTTAGCCTGTTATCAGACATTTAATATTATCGAGTGTTTAATATTTCAGCCCCATTGTTGATTTGGTAATCTACCATATTTTTAGGACTATAAGACCCACTGGACCATAAGACACACCTAGGTTTTAGAGGAGAAAAATAGGAAAAAAATTTTTGAAGCAAAAAATGTAAAATATTTAATAACCTGTGACCCTGCTCCACCACCAACCTCCCCACTGAGCCAGGTACACTACATTCAGACTATAAGACGCACCCCTTCTCCTCCCAAATTTGGGGGAAAAGTGCACCTTACAGTCCCAAAAATACGGTAATTAAGGAAACCATGTAGACATTTTTCCTTTTTTTTCTAAACTGTGTACATTATGCTGAAAAGATAATTGTATTAAAAAGATTCTACAGCCCTAGCTGCTGTAGCTCAGTGGATTGAGTGAGGGCTGCAAGCCAAAGGGTTGCCAGCTCAATTCCCGGTCA
This sequence comes from Trachops cirrhosus, assembly GCA_028533065.1. Lineage (NCBI taxonomy): Eukaryota > Metazoa > Chordata > Mammalia > Chiroptera > Phyllostomidae > Trachops > Trachops cirrhosus. Next base: position 17,031,120 of record CM052550.1, read on the forward strand.
AGGTGCATGCCTGGGTTGCTGGCCAGGTCCCCAGTAGGGGGCGCATGACAGGCAACCACACATTGATGTTTCTCTCCTTCTCTTTTTCCCTTCCTTTCTCTCTCTCTAAAAATAAATAAATAAAATCTTTAAAAAAAAGATTCTACAGATATTTGTGGATAAACCTGCTTTACTTATGCTACAGATGCAGGTATATCTGCATCTCTTTGCTATTTAAGATTATGCTTCAACACCAAATTGCTTTACTGGGCAAGACAGAAGTGCTTTTACTGTCCAGACTTTTGAGAATTTCTGTTCTGTTTCTAGAGAATTCCAGGATCGATGAATTAGTCTGAATATTAGACTAGCTGAGTAAATTCAAAACAAGCACATCCTAGTGAATTTTTTAAATTACAGTAAACATTCCTGCAACTATCTAATAATTCCAGTAATATTAATTTCTTCCTGGAGCTATTGTGCCTACTGCTTGAATCATTCAATTGAGCATTATTTTAAATTAAGCCACTTTTTTCTCCATTCTTTCATTTTCTTGCCAGGATTACAAACCTAAGAGCAAGGCTCTATGACAGATAATTATTTGTATCTGATGTTTTCAATATAGATGTCTACAGAATACTCTTTGAATTTGTTTTTTATTATAGAAAACTTTCAAATATACACAAAATTAAAATGTACCCTCACCCAGATTCCATAACTGTCAACATTTTGCTGAACTTGCTTTATCCGCCTATACTTTTTTCTTAGAATGTTTTAAAACAAATTCATGAAATATGTCTAACAACAAAGACTTTATCACACCTAAAAATTAATATCACCCAATATTTAGTCCATGTTTAAAATTTCCAGCTTTCTCAAAAGTGCCTTATTACAGTTGATTCAAATAAGGATCCAAATCACACATTCCATTTACTTAATATATCCCTGAGGTCTATCTTTTAAGAGCCTCTCTCTCCACTCCCCAGTCCCAAGATTTTCTTTTCCATGCTGTTTCACATTCTGGATTTGACTTATTATTTTATCTTTTAACTTGTATCTCTGTACTACATATGCTCTTTTTAAAAAAATTATATTTTATCAATTATGCTATTACAGTTGTCCAAATATTTTCTCTTTTATGCTTCTCCACTTAGCACCCCCATCAGGCAATCCCCACACCATTGTCCATATTCATGGGTCATGCATATGTGTTATTTGGCTACTCCATTTCCTATGCTGTACTTTGTATCCCCGTGACTGTTCTGTAACTGCCAATTTGTACTTCATCCCTTCATCTTTTTCACCCACCTCCCCAGCTCCGCTATTTGGCATCCATCAAAATATTAAATGTTCTTTGTATCTATGATTCTGTTTCTGTTCTTGTTTATTTTGTTTTTTAGGTTCATTTGTTGATAGATATGTATTTGTTGCCATTTTATTGATTTTCTTAAAGAAGAACCTTTAAAATTTCATATAATGCTGGTTTGGTGGTGATTTACTCCTTTTGCTTTTTCTTGTCTTAGAAGCTCTTTATCTGTTTTTTGATTCTAAATGATAGCTTTGCTGGGTAGAGTAATCTTGGTGGTAGGTCCTGACTTTTCATCACATTGACTATTTCTCGGCAAACTCTTCTAGCCTGCAAAGTTTCTTTTGAGATACCAGCTGACAGTCTTATAGGAACTCCCCTGTAGGTAACTAACTGCTTTTCTCTTGTTGCTTTTAAGATTCTCTCTTTATCTTTAAACTTTGGCATTTTAATTATGATGTGTTTTGGAGTGGGCCTTTTGCATCCATTTTGGTTGGGAATCTGTGCTTCCTGGTCTTGTATGCCTTTTTCCTTTACCAAGTTAGGGACATTTTCTGTCATTATTTTTTCAAACAGGTTTCCAATGTCTTGCTCTCTCTCTTCTCCTTCCAGCACCCCCATAATGCAAATGTTGGTATGCTTGAAGTCGTCCCAGCGGCTCCTTATACTGTCCTCATTTTTTTATGGAATTTTTTTTCTTTTTACTGTTCTGGTTTGGGTGTTTTTGGCTTCTTTATATTCCGAATTGCTGGTTTGATTTTTGGCTTCATCCACTCTATTGTTGATTTTCTGTAAACTATTCTTTATTTAGTTAGTGTATGCTTCATTTCTGACTACTTCTTTTTTACAGATTCCATGCCCTTTTTTCTTATGCTGTTGAAGTTCTCACTAAGTTCCCTGAGCCTCTTCATAACCAGTGTTTTGAACTCTGCATCTAGCAGCTTGTCTCCATTCTGTTTATTTCTTTTTCTGGAGTTTTATCTTTCATTCGGGCCATCTTTCTTTGACTCCACATTTTGGCAGCCTCTCTGTGTTTGTTTCTCTGTATTAGGTAGAGCTGTACATCTCCCAGCCCTGGTAGAGTGGCCTAATATTAGTAGCTGTCCTGTTGGGTCCAGTGGCACAGCTCCCCTATTACCCAAGCTGAGTACTCTTAGGGTATGCCCACTGTGTGGGCTGTGTACACTGTCCTGTTATAGTTGAGCCTTAGTTGCTGTTGACACATTCAAGGTCAGCCACCGCCTGTGATGTGTCTGGGGTCACAGAGCATAAGCTACAAAAGGATCTGCAGATGACTGCTACATGTATTGGGCTTAGAGGTGTCCAGGAGAGGCCAAGCTGTGAACCAAGGCTGGCTGCTGCCAGTACTGGACCTGGGGCAACTTAGTGAGAGGTAGGAAGGTACAGGGGCTTGCTGAAGGCAAATGCTGCTTATTTGAGAGAATTTAAGAAAATCTGAAGCATGGGCCAAGACAAGCCATTCATATGGAAAAGCCACTGGAAACAGCTTGTGTGGGCTGGCAAGCTGGGTGGGACAGAGCCTCAGGGAATCACTAGGGTGGGGCAAACGGTGTGAGCCAGGTCCATGGAGTCTCACATATGGTACCAACCTGCCAGCTCTGTGTCTCTGTGCGGGGAGGGCTCAGAAAAGGAGCAGTGGCCTCTGCCCACCTTTCTGTCCAGGAAAGCTGCTCCCCAGCTCTCACCCTGGTTATACCACATATTTTCTGTAAATGTGTGATGGTTAGATCTAGATGATTGATTGCTTTTGGCAAGAATACTTCATAAGTGGTGGTGTGTACCTTTTTTTTTTTTATCACATCACGAAGCACAAAATGGCTAGTTGTCCCCTCTCAGTGACATTAGGGTTAATTGGAGGTTCAGATGTTAACCTTAGTTATATACTACTAAGTTTTCTTTTGATCTTTCACTTAATAGTTTTAATATCTATTGAATATTGATACTTGGCTTTATTAGGGGTTTCAAATTAGTGATTTTCTAACCATATTTCTTCTGTCTTAATTAAGCTTTGTACTAAATACTTGAGGTCTTCAGCTATTATTTTCTGAAAGTTTTTTCAAAGAAAGCTGGAGAAATTCTTAATTTTTAAAAACACCTTATCATATGTTCACAAAAATAAGTTGGTATGTCAGCAACCTCCAAAGGTGACCAGTGAGACTTTTTTTGGTTGTAGTTGTTTCTAACTAACTATCTTTAGGAACTCGTGGATGGCTATGTATTCAATGTATTTTAGTCAATTACAACTATTGTTCTCACTTGATGCTCAATTTATTCATACTTGGCTTGGGTAGATGGGGAGGGGCTCCATATAGTTGATACCTATATCAGTTTTTACATAACTCAAACAGTCTGTGATCACTTCCATACCTTTGCACAGTACATGCCGATATCATCTTGAATATGTTCTGCTCAGACCTGACATCATCGTGACCTTAGTGAAAATGTCTATTGTAGTACAGTTCCCAACATTTTTGGTCTCAAGACCCCTTTACCGTCCAAAAAATTATTGAGGAATCCAAAGAGCTTTCATTTATGGGAGTTACAGCTATTTAACTTCTGTATCAGAAATTAAAACTGAGAGAAATTATGTGTTGTTAGTTAATTTAAAAATAACACTGACGAAACCACTGTGTGTTAATATAATTTTGAAATGAAAAATACCCTTCAAAACACAATGTAGTGAGAAGCATGACATTGTTTACATTTTTACAAATCTTGTCTTTAGAAGAGAAAAACTGCTAGATGTTCAGATCTGTTTTTACATTTAATCTGTTGCAACACATTGTTTTTGTTGAAGTACTTAAGAAAATCTGGCTTCACATAGATATGTAGTTGGACAAAGCGGGGGCATTTTAACAAACTTTTCAAGTAATTATGGGTATTCCTTGATGCCACTCCAAAACTTGACAGGTGATAGTTTCTTAAAAGTTGGTTGCAATGAAGAATCTTAAACTACATCAATGAAATTTTTGTACTTTATTACACTAAATCCATTATCTGTCTTGCACTTTGGACCATGTATGCACATACAGTTTTGCAACACCATGAACTTGTCATTTGGAAAATACCAGTTCTTTGAGTTACACAGATCTTGCAAATGTTGATACACTTGACTATATGGTATCAAAAAGAAATCACATTTTTAAACATCACTGTTGATCTCATCAGAAAAAATTCTGACAAGCTGTTAAGCTTAGGGTATTGAACAAAATTTTCTAAAATCCAATTTTTGCTTTAATGCTTGTACTTCAACAAATACTGAAGGCTGTTTTCTATGTGGTGACAGCTCACTTTATTAATTTTTGAGAAAATTGCTGTCAAATACTCTTGTCTGAATAACTAGAATTTGGCTACCAGTTGTTCTTTAAAGTAAAAATGGTATTCCATGAAAAATGTACAACTTGTTTGCAACTCAATTGCGCAGATGCTTTTCCTGGAGACAGCCATCCTATGTTGGTATGCAGCAGAAGTGCATTTCCTGTGCTTCCCATTTCTTCACCCAGACTATCAAAGACGTGTACCAAATGTCGAGATTTAATAAAATAATTTGTACTACTTCATCAAGGATGGTCTTAAGTAGAAATGACATCTCCCCCTACTATGAATATGTGTGATGAAGAATACAATGAGAACTAACTTGGTGCCACGACCTTGAGCAGGATCAGGCACCAGAAATGTTGCCCGTGCTGCTTTTGCATCACTAATGTGACTATTAACATAGTGCAAAGAGGAAATAAATAATGTTTGAGCCCACAGACCATGTTTGAAAACTGCTGCTCTAGTGTTTCCCCATTATATCAGCCACTGATTTTTAAATTTTATTGTATTATTTTCATTTATATTAATGAAATATTAATTTACTATTTTTAAGGCTTTTTAAAACCACAAATGTATGTTTAGTTTATCCATATTTTAAATCTGTGGAGATGAGCATATGTTTCCCTTCAGTTCTATTAATATGTTTAATGGTATTAATGGATTTCCTAATATTGAATCCCTTTTACATTTCTGGAATAAGCAGTCCTTGATTATGATAGATTATTGGATTCTGTTTACTAATATTTAAAAAATTTTTGCATTATTATGTATAAGTGAGATTGGTTTATGGTTTTGTTTTATGAAGCAATACTTGTCTGGTTTTGGAATCAATGTTAAATTTGCTTTATAGAAATGATTTAAACTTTTTTCTATCCTCTGAAACAGTTTAAGTAGCATTTGCATCATCTGGTCATTAAAGATTTGACAGATTTCTTTGTGAAACCATCTGAGTCTGGTGTCTTTTTGGCAGGGAAACTCTTATGACTTCATGTATTTCATTTTACAAAATTCATTTGTTTAGAGTTTTTATCTCTATTAGTGTCAGTTTTGGTATATTTACATAGAATGCTATTTATTTCATCTCGATTTTTTAAAATAAAATTTTCTCTTAGAACTGTACAAAGTAGTCTCATGATTTAAAAAAATTTCCTGTTTGGAGCTTGTTTCTTTTGTTTCTGTACTTGTGCTTTCTCCCCATCCTTTAAAAATCAGGGTAACTATTTATATTCTGTTGGTTCATTTTTCTTCAAAAAATATTTATTTATTTTTAGAGACAAGGGGAGGGAGGGAAAAAGAGAAGGAGGGAAACAGCAATGTGTGGTTGCCTCTTGCATGCCCAAAACTGGGGACTGACCTTCAACCCAGGAGTGTGCCCTGACTGGGAATCAAACCAGCGACCCTTTGGGTCTCAGACCAGCACTCAATCTACTGAGCCACACCAGCCAGGGCTGATTAATTTTCAAAGAGCCAGCTTTTTTGTTTTACTTCTTTTCTTTTTTTTTAACTCAGCAATTTCTGCATTATTTTTTACAAATTGCAATATAATTGACGTATAACAATGTATTAGTTCCAGATGTACAACGTGATTTGATATATGTATCTATATTGCAAAATGATCACCACAATAAATCTAATTAACATTCATCACTGTACATAGTTACAAAGTTTTTTCTTATGAGAACTTTTATGATCTATTCTCTTAGCAACTTTCAAATATACAATACACTATTATTTACACAGTATATATTTGATACAGTATTATTTTTATGTAATATATATATATATATATCCCTGCTTCTGGCAACCATCAGTCTATTCTCTGTATCCAGGAGCTCAGTTATTTAAATAAAAATGTTTTAAAGATTGTACATACAAGTAAGATCATATAGTATTTGCCTTTGTCTGACTTATTAGCATAATACCCTCAAGGTCTATTCATGTTGACACAAGTGGTAGGATTTTCTTCTTTTTTATAGCTGAATAATATTCCACTGTGTATAGATCACATTTTCTTTATCCATTCCTCTATCAGTAGATATGTAGGTTGTTTCCAAGTTTTGGCTGTTGTGAATAATGCTGCAAGGAACGTGGGGGTGTATATCTTTGTGAGATAGTGTTTTCACTTCCTTCAGATAAATACCAAAAAATGGAATTTCTGGATCATATAGTGGATTTATTTTTAATTTTTTGAAGAATCTATATTCTCTTTTAGTGGAGTAAAACATAGTGGTTGCACAAATTTACATCCTCATCAAGAATGCAGGAGGGTTTCCTTTTCTCCACATCCTTAGTAATACTTACTTCTTTTCTTTTTGACAAGAGCCATGCTAACAGCAATGAGGTAATATTTCCTTGTGGTTTTGATTTGCATTTGCCTGATGCTTAGTGATGTTGAGCACCTTTTCGTGTGCTTGTTGGCCATCGCATGCCTTTTTGGGAAGAATGTCTAGATCCTCTACCCATTCTTAAATCAAAAGTGTGTGTGTGTATAAATTTGTGCAGCCACTATGTTTTACTCACACACACGCACTCATTTTTAAATCATATTATATATTATTGAGTTGTATAACTTTATATATTTTGGTTGTTAACCCTTTATCAGATATGATTTGCAAATACTTTCTCCTATTCAGTAGGTTGCCTTTTCATTTTGTTGATGGTTTTCTTTGCTGTACAGAAGCTTTTTAGTTTGATGTAGTCCCACGTGTTTATTTTTGCTTTGCTTTTGGTGTCAAATCCAAAAAATCTTCACCAAGACAGATGTTAAGGAGCTTTTGGCCTATGTTTTCTTCTAGGAGTTTTCTGGTTTCAGATCTTATGTTAAAATCTTTGATCCATTTTTGGTTGATTTTTAAAAATTAAGATTTTATTTATTTATTTTTAGAGAAGGAGAAAGGAGAGAGAAAGAGGGAGAGAACCATCGATTGGTTGCCTCTTGCACGCCCCCAACTGGTGAAGTGGCCTGCAACTCAGGCCTGTGACCTGACCAGGAACTGAACCTGTGAACCTCTGGTTTGCAGGCCAGCACTCGACCCACCAAGTCACACCAGCCAGGGCAATTTTGAGTTGATTTTTATGTATTCTGTAAGGTAGTGGGCCAGTTTCATTCTTCTGCATGTAGCTGTCCAGTTTTCCCACCACCATTTATTAAAGAGACTGTCCTTCCCTCATTGTATGCTCTTGGCTCTTTGTCACAAGTAAGTTTTTTCAAAAATTTTACTCATTGATTTTAGAGAAGGAGAGAGAGAAACATTGATTTGTTGTTCCACTTATTTATGCATTCATTGGTTGCTTCTTGTATGTGCCCTGACTGGGGATTGAACCCACATACTTGGCGTAGCCCGTTGATGCTCTAGCTACCTGTTGCTCATGTTGCCTGGCTGTTGCTCCTGCCCTTCTTTGTTCCTAGCCATCTCTACACATCTCAGTTTTGCTGGTCTCTGGGTAGGGTAAAACCAAAGTGGATTCTTCAGGCAGTTGTCCAAAAGGGGAAGCTCACCCTGCTTTCCTTTTACTACTGTGGAGAACTCTTCTGGGCTGGGGAGTTCCCTTTTAGGGGATGGGATGATGCAGGCAAAATGAAACCTTTTCCTACACTTTTTGTGTGGTTATTCAGGTTTTTGCTTCCAGTATGTTGTTTGAAGCTTCTTAAGTGGACTCCTGAGCAGTCCCAGAGCTATTTTCATGCATGGATAGGTGTCTAATTGTTGTTCTTTGTGTGAGACCGAAGCTGGAGTCTATTTTGCCATCTTGATGTTATCACTCTTGTTCAGCCCTTACAAAATTTCACTCGCATCCTGCAACCTTGTTATAATCACTTATTAGTTCCAGGAGTTTTGTCAATTTCTTTTTCATTTTCTACATAGACCATCATGGTAACTGCAAACAAAGACAGCTTTATTTCTTCCTTCCCAACATACATATCTTTTATCTCCTTTTCTTGTCTTATTATATTACCTAGGATTTCCAGCATAATGTTGAAAAGCAGTGATGAGAAGGGACATTCTTGCCTTGTACCTGGTCTTAGTACCTGGAAAGCTTTGAGTTTCTAACCATTCAGTATAATGGTAACTTTAGATTTCTTTGTAGATATTCTTTGTCAAGTTGAGGAGGTTCCCCTGTATTCTTCGTTTGCTGAGAGTTTTTATCGTGAGTGGTATTGGATTTTGTTAAATGCTTCTTCTACATCTATTGATAGCATCATGTTATTTTTCTTCTGAAGCCTGTTGATGTTATGGATTGCATTAATAGATTTTCAGATGTTCAACCAGCTTCCCATACCTGGGATAAATGCCATTTGGTTGTAGTGTATAATTCTTTTTATGCATTAATGGGTATATTTTGCTATATTTTGTTGAGGATTTTTGCATCTGTGTTCATGAGTGATATTGTTCTGTACTTTTGCTTGTAAAAGCATTGTCTGGTTTTGGAAATAGGATAATGCTGGCCTCATAGAATTCACTAGTGAACCCATTTGGGCTGAATGATTTACTATTTAGAAGGTTATTAATTATTGACTCAAATTTCTTTAATAGATATAGGCCTATTCCAATTATCTACGTATTTCCTTTTTGTGAAATTTGGCAGATTGTGTCTTCCAGGGAATTGGTCCATTTTATCTAGGTTATTAAATTTGTGGGCATAGAGTTGTTCATAATATTTCTTTATTATCCTTTTAACGTCTGTAGGATCTGTAGTAATTTACCCTCTTTCATTTCTGATATTAATAATTTATGTCTTCTCTCTTTTTCTTAGCCTGGGTAGAGGCTTATTAATTTTACTGATTTTTTTCAAAGAACTAGGTTTTGATTTTATTGATTTTTTCCATCGATTTCCTATTTTCCGTCACATTGATTTCTACACTAATTCTTATTAGATAATTTTTTCTTACTTTGGATTTTATTTGCTCTTCTTTCTAGTTTTCTATGGTAGAAGCTTAGAGTATTGATTTTAGTTTTTTCTCTTTTCTAAAATATGTATCCATGACTATAGATTTCCCTGTAAAGCACAACTTTTGTTGCATTCCACAAGTTTTTGTGTTTTATTTTCATTTTAATTTAGTTCAAAATTTAAAAAATTCTCTTGAGATTTTTTCTTTGACTCACTTGTTGTTTAGAAGTGTGTTGTTTAACCTCCATGTATTTTGGGATGTTCCAATTATCTTTCTGTTATTGACTTATGGTTTAATTCCATGTGGTCTGAGAGCAGAGATTGTATATCTGTTCTCTTAAACTTATTAAAATTTGTTTTATGGCCCACAATGTGATCTATCTTAGTGGATGTTCTACATGAGCTTGAGAAGAATGTGTAATTTGCTTTTGGATAAAATCATCTATAGATGTTAATTATATCCACTTGATTGATGGTGTTGTTGAAATAAATTATGTCTTTACTGATTTCCTGCCTCCGGATTTGCCCATTTCTGATAGAAGGACGATGTAAAATAATAGAAAAAAATCTATGTTGGTCTCTGTCCCTGGTTCCTGGCATAGTGCTTCTAAAACCCTTGTAATCTCCTAAGTAACAAGAACAGTAGGAACAACTTCTATTTTGTTATTGTAATATTCGAATGTCCTAAGAACACTAGGAGCATCTTTGATTCTAGCTCCTGACACAACTTCTAAATCCCTTTGAATTTCCTGGGTGATAGGAGTGTATACCTTTCCATTTATTTGGGTCTTTTAAAAAAGTCTTTAGCCATATGTTGAAATATTTTTCATAAAAGTCTTTCCTACTTTTGTTAGAATTGTTCCTAGAGACATTATAGTTTTTCATGCTATTTAAAGTTTTATCTAATTTGTTATTACTGAATTATGAAAATTCTATTGATTTTATGTTATCCTGACATCTAGAAAATTGAGCTTTCTTATTTTTCTAAGTTTACCTGTTTATACTATTTTACTTTATGTGGTTTACTTTACTTTTTTAGTTATGTGGTGTCGGATAAAAAATTTAATCTCTTTATTTGATTCTTTTGCCTTGTTACATTAACTTTTCTAGAATAATGACAGCAACAAATTATATTGTGCTGTGCCTGACTTCAGCGCATCAAATATTTTATAAGTATTATGTTTGTCACAGGGTTTTTTGTTGTTGTTAGATAACTGTATTGTTTTAGTATGCTAATTTTTAATAAAAAGATGAATAAATAATTTCACTCTATTGTCTTCTAGCTTATATGGTGTTTCAACAAGATGGCTGTTATGATTCTTATATTTATTTTTCTCTAGGAATGAGTCCCCTTCCCCCTTTGCTGACTTTAAGATTTTCTCTTTGGTTTGTGTGTTCAGAAATTGAATATGATATGTCTCTCTCTGGCTTGAGTATTTATCTTTGTTGGTGGTTTGGATCTGTAGTTTGATGTATGCTATTAATTCTGGAAATTCTTAGTCATTATTCCTTCAGATATTTATTCTATCCCATTCTCTGTCTTTTTTCCCTTTTGGAATTCTAATTGCACATTTGTTACATCATTTGATTTTGTCTTACAGTTCTGTTTTTATTTTTTACTCTCTTTGTCTTTCAGGTTGGATATTTTCATGTAACTGGTTTTTTCCTTAGCTCTATTAAGTTTGCTGATGAGGCTGTTGATAACTGTCTTGACCTCTGTTACTGCTTTTCACTTCTAGCATCTTCATTTAATTTTTTTCTTACAGTTTTGGCCTCTCTGCTGAAATTATTCATCGACAATGAGTGATGTCCATTTCCATTGAAGACTTTGGCATATTATAATAATTGTTTTAAGTTCCCTATCTGATAGGGAACTTAACATCTGTGTTGTATATGAGTCTGGTTCTGCTGATTATTTTGTCTCTTGGCATTGTGGTGTGTTTTCCCTTGGTTGTTTCATTTTGGTACACCGCATTCCTAGTGATTTTTTTCTTTTATAGGGAAGATAGAGAAGAAGAATCTGGCAGCGCTCCATGGCCTTCCTGCAGCAGCTGCTCTTCCCCTCTCCTAAGCCTGGACCATTAAGGATGCTTTCTCAGGACTTCTGCTGTCATTTTGGGAGTACTCATTGGACTCTGTAGGGGGCAAAGCCTCTGAGTGTTGTGAACTCTCCTTATATCTGAAACCTTCAGGGCCCCGAGCTGTTACCAGCCAATACTCAGCCTCTACCGATTTGTTAACAGTTCTAGGTGAAAGCTTCTTCCTGGTGTTCAACTGCCCCAAGTAAACAAATTCCTGTATTCTCTCTCCCTAAAGACATTGCTTCTCTTCAGATTTTGGGTTAGTTGGCATTTTCTCAACTTCAACTCTCTGATGGATCCAGGAAAAGTCATTAACTTGCGGATTGTTCAACTTTTTTTTTTAATTGTAAGGATGGCAATGACATTCTTTCTAGCTCTTTTATAGCTCTCTGCACCCAAGTAGAAACCAGGAACCTGGTCCTCATTTTTAACCTCTAATATCTGTACTGGTAGGATGACTATTGTTCTGGTTTTAGACCAGTATAGTTATTAATAGCATCCTCTTTACATTCAAGAGTTTCTTTATTTAAATGTGATAAATTATATGATTACCCTGTCCTTGAAAACATTACATAATTGAGTATCATCAGGAGCATATGTTAAGTTTGGATGGATTTGTTTACTCTAGATAAAAATATTGAAGATTATTTTAGTGACACTCAAAAGGACATGGGGAGAAAATGTGTAAATGAAAGACACATCAACTAAATTTAATGTATAGACTTTGTTTGGATGATGTTTTAATCCAAAAGGATTTTTTTTAGACAATCAGAGGCATTTAAACATGGGCTAGGTTTTAAAAGATATTAAGGAATTACTGTTATTTTGTTCACTATTACAGTTATATTATAGTTATTTTTATAAGGTTTTTAAAAAATCTTATTTATTAGATAAATTCTTACGTATTTGGATGTAAAATGGTGTGACAGTGGGAATTTATTTAAAAATACAAAAAAATGTGAAGGGAGAGAGAAATGTGATAGAAAAAAAGAAGAAGAATAAAATGTTGATAATTACTGAAGCTAGGTGATAGGTACATGTAGGTTTATTGTTTTATTTTCTTACCTTTATTGTATTTTTGTCAGTTTCCTTCATAAAAACTTGTTTGAAAAGGGAGAAAAGCATATATTCAGGAACCGTTTCTTTTTTTAAAAAGGTCATTATCTTACAATTTAAACTGTCAAAGAGGAATTTTTTTTCTAGTGGCAGACCAGAGGCCATGGCTCAGAGTTTATTTGAAAACGCCCTGTGCTTCAGTGATGATTCAGCAAACTCAATAATCTGCGATATAATAGGTACACGGAGGAAAAAGCAAGGACGATGCCGTAGTTTCAGTGCAGTTCAGCACCGCAGACCCACTCTGGACCAGGAAGGGGGAATGAACCTCGCAGAGCTCTTTCATTCCCGACTCAGTTTAGGTCTATTTTGTACAAACTTGTCTTAGAAGGGATACACTCTGCTTTTCTTCCCCTTTATCCAGGTTCTCGTTGTCCCTCCATTGTCCTTTGTTCATAATTTAGAGAGACGACTGCCTTGGGAAGAGGAGTAACAAGGCTACCAGCTCCATGGGGGCAAGGACTGTTCACTGTTTTGAACAGTGAATATACACCTAGTACCGTTACTGGCACATGAAAGACATTAAATGAATATTGGATGAAGAAATGAATAAATTCACATTTGCTGCTTGCCACATAGAAAGAACCTCATAAATACTGTATTTGTTGAATTGAGTTGTGAATGACAGAGTTGAAAAGAGAATTTTAGAGTTTTTGTCCATGTAGTGCCAGAGATGTCCAGCTGAGCAGAATCAGACAATGAGACATCGATGGACAGGCAAAGGAAGCCAGAATGAAATGCAGCTTCATTTAAAATTAAAAGAGCAATATACAGCCACATACATGCCATTTTCCTTCAAATAGATTCATGGACATGATTAGAAGAGGACAGTCATTCTCTTCTCCCCTGTAAAATCCTCATGCTATACTTTTGCAAAGAAATCAGGAGACTTTGTAATATCCTGTCCACAAAAAGTTGGAATGACAGGTTCCTTTAAATAAACAGGCATAATTAATCATAGTGCTGCTTGTTTTGATGAGCATGCAAGAGCGACAAGTTAGTAATAAACCTAGCTCATACAGGAAAGGTGGCTAAGGAGGTGCTGTCGGTTAATTTACATCTTTGGATGGCACTGAAGATTTAATAATCTCCCTGCCTCATACATCAAACTAATACTCCTGAGGCAGAAAAGCAAACCATTTCAAACTGTTAATCTGAGAAGCAATGAGATCCTGTCTTAGGTCACAAATAAATTGAGTTGTTGGACCCCTAGAGTGTGTGATTTATTCAGATTCCAAAGCCACTCAGGACCCCTGGGAACCTTGGCTGCAAAACCAGGCAAGCTGGGAACGCCGTGGGAATTGCCGATCTAATCAGATAGTCTAGACTGAGGGCAGTAACTGATTTTACCTTAGACCTCCACAATAACTTATTGAACCTTTTATGTCGACTACCAATAGATTATGGAATATAGACACATACGAATTTGAAATTCACTTTGAAATGATTGCTTTTAGTTGGAATTGTAACCATCTTTCTGCTTATGTAGTATTTCTTAAAATATCAAAAGCTGTTTTGAACTTTTTACTTTGTAAGTGTAGGATTTTAACCTGGGTGGAGAAACTGGGATACAGAAAGGGAAACAAATACTGTGGCATGATGAGCCGTTTGTGAATCCTAAACAATTTCTAGATTTCCATCTTTTCATTTCTTAAGCAGCTAAGCTATAGGGTGTATTGAATTTATTAATTTGGAAAAATATCTGCTTATTGATACTAATGTATAAAATAACATATTCCTGGTTTGAAGAATGGGCCACAGCCGTCTTGGAGAGAGAAGGAAGTAGAGTTATGTGCATTAGCAGCATGTCTATGTGCATTCATTGCTCTAGTTTGTCATGAAATAATTTTTATAAAGGAAATAGATTATAAGATATGATTTCTGCTCATTTTTTACTAATGCTGCTTGTAATTTCAATGAAATCAGTTGTGATATTTAATCATCGTTATAGGAAATGGAAAAACAGCCTAAGCTGGTGCCATGTTCTCCCTCCACTCCCTCCCTCTAGCCCTGGGGCTCTCAATCACAGCTGTAAATTAGGGTCGCATTTTGTCCTGTCTTCCAAGGGCACACTGAGTGGCGTAGAATGAGCTTCAGACTATTAGTAGCACATCTATTAACTTAGCAGTTAAGAAAACACGTAGCATCCCAGGTATACCTGGGTTGCTTCTATCCATTTCTCTCTGAGAAAGGCTAGATTCTTTCGGTCAGGAGTTCAGGTTGGGCCAGGTGGGAGAAGCCTCGGAAAATCTTTCTCCTTCAGTCGTTTACTTAGCAAACATCCATCAACTGCCTTAGGTCCTGGGGATGTAAAGGCCATATAAAGGACAGGGGCAAAGGGCACTTTATTGGTTTCCTATTGCCACTGCAAGAAGTTACCACAAATTTAGTGGCTTAAAAACAACACAAATTTATTATCTTCCTGTTCTGAAGGTCAGAAGTCTAAAATCAAGGTATTGGCCAGTGTAGGTTCCTTTTGGAGACTCTAGGGGAAAATCTGTTTCCTTGCCTTCATTACTGGGTTCATGGCCCCTCCCTCAGATTACTTCAGACTCTTCTGTTGTCACACCTCCCACCACTCAACATGATCTCTTCCCTCCCTCTTGTGATTACAAGAAGGATTCTTATGATTACACTGAGCCCATCTGGATCATCCAGGAAAACCTCCCCACCTCAAAATTTAGTCAGAACTGTAAAGTCTTATTTTCCAAGTAAGGTAACATTCACAGGTTCCCAGAAGTAGGAAGTAGACATTTTTGAAGGAGCCATTATCTAAAACAGGACGGAAATTGACGTTGGACAGTTTGTCACTCTCTACCTTAATATGATTATTAAGTAAGTTTCTTAACCTTTATTAATCTCAATCTTCTTATCTGGGAATGGAGTAAATAATAGCCATCTCATAGGTTTGTGTGAAGATTAAATGCCCGAAAATAATAAATACCATGTCTGACACATATTATTAGTTCAATGAACGGGAATTTCATGAATTAGTGTTCTTACTATTCAGTGGTGAAAGGGCACAGTGTCTCCTCTGAGGACTTCTAAGTCTAGTGGAAAAGATAAAAAGGTAAATAATTGTAAGTCAGTGTGAGGCAGGGCTATGCTTATCTCAGGCCACAAGTATCCTTCGTGCATAACTTCAGTCTTTTGTAGATAATCACCTACCACTTGGATCTGAGGTGAAGGAAAGCAAAACATACAAGGTTGTCTGAAGCTATAGGTGACATGAAATGTCAGGTCCTGGAAAGTTGTGTATTTTTATTTTGTTGAAGTCATGTTTTTTTCCTAAGAAAAAACTATTTCCTGGTCTTGAAATAATTATGATAACTCCGTTGGGCTTAGGATATATGGCCTTTAACAAATTAGGGCCTTGGAGGGCCAAGACTGCATTCCATGGTGAAAGGAAAGAATAATGGAGTTCTGTAAGAGACAGGTGAAAGTCCTCCTGCTCCTTGCCCCTCCTGCGGCTCTCGGCTTTCCGTGTTCACGCCTTCCCTCCCCGATGGCTAACAGTGCTTATCTGACCGGGAACACTCCACAGCTACCTGGGCCAGGTTTGTTAGTGATCGGAGTCCCTGGCGTGAGGAAGCCGGCTCTCTGGGGGGTATCATCCATGTGCCTCTCCCATCTATGTGGCTTCAGTAGTGAGGACCAGGGTCCGCTCTTTGCCTTCTGTGCCGTAGCTGGCCTGAGCACACATGCTCCTGTCTTTCTGCCTTGTTTCCTAATTGTGCCCTCATCTTATCTGACCCTTCAGCAGCACGTGACACAGACTCTTCCTTCGGCTTCTAGAGCACCTCTTTTTTCTGTCTTCTTGCTATCTCATGTCCAGTCCTTCTCAGGCATCTCTGTTGGGTCTTCCTTATTTCTCTGACTTAATAGTCAAATTTGCCAAAGTCAATTCCAAGACCTCGTCTGTTTTCTGTCTCTAATCATCCTATTCTTATGGATTTAAATACTACCTATATATTTGATGATGCTGGCATTAGTTTTCCATTGCTCTGTAACCAAATACATAAACTTAGTGGCTTTAAAAAAACACTGATTATCTTTTAGTTCTTTAGGTCAGAAATTTGACAGGGCCTCACGGGGCTAAAATAACCTGTCAGCAGGGCTGCATTCGTTTCTGGAGGCTGTAGGGGAGAATCCTTTTTTCTTTCTTTCTTTTTTCCTTTTCAGCTTTTAGAGGCCTCCAGCATTCCTTAGTTTGTGGTTCCCTTCCCCTGTCTTTAAAGCCATCACCGTCTCACCTCTCTGACCTTCCTTTCTTCGTTGGCTCTCTGTCTTTCACCACAGCTGAGGAAAGGTCTCTGCTTTTAATAACCTATCTGATTAGATTGGGGTCACTTATATAATCCAGGGTAATCTCCTCATGTTAAAAGCCATACCCTTAATCACATCTATAGTCCTTTTTTGAGGGGGGGGCATGTGAGGTAAAATATCCGCAGGTTCTGAGGATTAGGTCATGGACATCTTTGGGGGGAATGTTCTGCCGGCCACAATGCCCAGATATATGTCTCCCGCCTAGACCATGCTCCCAAACTCCAGAACCATATACTCAACCACCTATTTGACGTCTGTATTTGGAGGTATAAGAGGCACCTCAAACCACACTTGTCCAACTGTGCAACTTTCCCAAACCTTTTCTCATCTTGTCAGTTGATGGAACCACCCTTTAAGTTGCTCAGGCCCAAACCCTAAGGGTGATCCGTGACCCCTTCTCCTTTGCACCTATGTCTAGTCCTTCATCAACTCCCGGTGGCTCTGTTTTTACAGATATCCAAAATGTGAGTGCTTCTCGCCTCCTTCACTGCTATCACCCTCGTCTTTGCCACCATTTCCCCCCCTCCAGATTACAAGTGCTAGGCCGTGGTTTCCGTGTGGCTAAGCTTTGCTTCCTTCCCTTCTGTACT
The DNA here is from genome assembly GCA_028533065.1 of Trachops cirrhosus. Taxonomy (NCBI): domain Eukaryota; kingdom Metazoa; phylum Chordata; class Mammalia; order Chiroptera; family Phyllostomidae; genus Trachops; species Trachops cirrhosus. The sequence goes on from CM052550.1 coordinate 17,048,744, forward strand.
CAACATAGCAGCCAGAGTGATCCTGGTAAAACATAAAATGGGTGAAGTCATTCCTCTTTCAAAAAATCACAGATGATTTTTCGTATCATTGAGAGTAAAAGCCCAAGCACTTAATTAAGGTCCCAGGTGCTCTGTCCCCTTTGACCTTTAAATTACTTCTTTAACCTCTCCTTTCTTCACCTTGGTCATTCCACTCCAGCCATGGTAACCTCCTTAATATTTCACAAATATTCAAAGCACGTTTATACCTTAGGATCTTCATACAAACTGTTTTCTCTGACAGGAAATCTCATCTCCCAGAAACCCACATGGCTTGTTCTCTCACTTCGAGTGTTTGCTCAAATGTTACCTTCTCAATGGGGTCCACACTGAAAACCTTTATTTAAAATTGTATCTTTCTAGCCCTGGCTGGTGTGGCTTAGTTGGTTGGAATGTCATCCCATAAACCAAAAGGTCACCAGTTTGATTCCTGATCAGTGTGCATGCCTCAACTGTGGGTTCAGTCCCCAGTCTGGGCACGTGCAAGAGAACAGATCAATGTTTCTCTCTCACATTGATGTTTCCCTCCCTCTCTCTCTCTTTCCCCTCTCCCTAAAACCAATAAGCATGTCCACAGGCGAGGATAAAAGAATAAAATAAGATTGTATTTCCTTCTGCATTGCCATTTCCTGCTTTGTTTTTTCCTGTACTTTATAATTTACTTATTTATCTTATGGTCTATGTTTCCCCCACTTAAAAGTGAACCCCACAAAGGCAATTTATTCCTTTTTTGTTCACTGTTGTATCCTCAGTACCAATGAAAGTGTACATAGAAGGTACAATTTGTTGAATGAATGCATGGATTCCCTTTGGCATCGGTGAGTGGTTTTGGGTTAGCATTTCTCACATCGGAAGAAAGAAGATTAAATTTGAGTGTTGGGAGACTAGAATGAAGACTACAACATTGGCCAGCTCTAGCTTTAGGATAAGATACTTCTGGAAACTGAGCTAATTACTACTTTTAAATGTTTCTGTTAGAGAAATAAAACAAATACGTAGACTCGTAGATCTGTCTCACAGTGCCTGGGATAAGAAAAGTTGTAATAAACTTAATCATGGTGATATTGTGACATAATTAGAAATATATATTTGGTCTTCATCCCAGGTTCCTGGCACAGAGTTTCTAAAACCCTTGGAGTTACCTGAGTCATAGGGAACATCTTTTATTATTCAAACTCCATTCAGCCATACTTGAGTTTATGCTAATGAGGTGACTCTGGAAAGGTGAAGTGTGGTTGTCCCAGGAACTAACCGCACAATTATTAGAAGGTTGGAACTTCTAGCCCCCACCTCCTTGGAGGAAAAAGGGACTGGAGTTTGAGTTTAACCACCAGTATCTAATTATTTAATCAATCGTGCCCAGGTAATGAAGCCTCCATAAAAACCCTAACCAAAGGGGTTCAGAGAGTTTCTGGGTTGGTGAACACAGCCACATACCCCAACTTCAGGGGTGCAGAAGCTCCTGCACTTGGAACCCTTCCAGACTTTGCCTTCTGTACCTCTTCGTCAGGCTGTTCATCTGTGTGTCCTAATAAACCAGTTCATATAAGCCAGTATTTCCCTAAATTCTATGCGATGTGGTAACAAGTTATCAAAGCTGAGGAAGGATTTCTGATGTCAGGGAGTTAATAAAAGGATCAGAATACCCCTCCCGAACACCTTCTCCCCCTGCCGTCTAAGAAGCAGGTATTTGTAATGCCCGGTTAGTTTGACTCTGAGTGTCCTCTTGTTGGTTTGCTCTTCCTCTCAGAAGGAGTTCAAAGTTGGTCAGATACTTGAGGGAGAAAAAAATGACAAAATGACAAATTTCAACAGGGGGTTAGGCAAACAAGGTGTTCTGAAATTTTTCACTCATTTTTAAAAAAGAATTAAGTAAGAGGGAAGAATTTCTCCTTGGAGTTTTTCAAGGTCCAAAAATGGATTCCAAGTGTGGGGCAGGGAATGTGAGCGACGCACCGGGCGCACCTCCTCACACACAAGGCCAGAGCACCAGTGACTTCTGCGGCTGGAGCGGAAGGGCTCAGGGAAATTGGAGAATCAAAAAAAATCACTACAAGTGCTTGAAGTACATAGGATACAAAATTATCTTGGTTCAAACTGATACCTTAAAAATTGTCATTGGAAATTGCTGTGGCACCAACTTATTACTGAAAATTAATATAGGTATAGAATCAAGCAGTTATTCTATCTTGTATATGTGACCTATGTTCAGGGGGAAATAGCTGATGAGGAAAGTTATTCTTTATTGTATAATTTTTTCTTATTTTGAGACAATCTCAAAAATGTCTGATGTATTACACTGAATGACTTTATTTTCCCAGGCCGTTTGAAAGTTACTACCCTGACGCCCTACCACCCCTGAGTACCGAATACCCGACGTACTTTGTATTCCTCGCAAATGAGGACACTCTTAGATAGCCACAATGTAGTCATCAGAATTAAGAAATCAACACTGATGTCCAGCCACCCTAATAACATCCTTTATAGCAACAGGGTCCTGTTCAGAATCACATGTGGCATTTAATTGTCATGTTTCTTTAATCTCCTTCATTCGGGAGCAGTTTCTCAAGATCTGACTTTCATGACTTTGACATTTCTGGAGATCACGGGTTCATTATTTTATAGACTGTCCATCAGATGGTCTTGTTTGGTGTTTCTTCATGATTACATTCAAGTCATGCATTTCTTTGAAAGGAATATGACAGAATTGAAGCTGTCTGCTTCCTTTTGCAACTTTTTGTCAAGTGATCCATGATTTATTGAAGGATATTCACTTTGGTCGCTTGATTAGGTTGGGAGTCTATCAGGCTTCTTCACTGTGAAATTACTCTTCTGTCTTTGTAATTAATAAGTATTTTATGAGGAGGTACTTTGAAAATAGTTGAATATGCTGTTGTTCACCAAACATTAATTTTATTCGTTTATTTATATCCATGAATTCATGGATTGTCATTTTATTCAGTGGGTTATAATCTATTACCATCGTTATTTATTTTGCTGCTCAAATTTCTCAGATTAGAAATGCAGGCTCCCCATCCATTTGGCCTTTATGTCTGTTGGCATGTCCCATCGTTCATTGAGGACTTCCTTACTTTCTGGCACAAGATGTCCCAAGCACATCTTGGACTTTCCTTGCTCTAACCTTTGGACCAGCCATTTTTCCTGCTTCTTCTCAGTGGAAAACAGTTTTTAGAAACATGATCAAGTGTTCCTGCTGCTGGGAATCACTGCTCCTAACCCCTCTCGTCCTCCCAGTGGGCAGAGAGCCAGGGGAAGTACAGTATGTGTGTGTAATGCAATATATGGAGCTTGCTTTGCATTTGGATTCAAATGACATTTTTAGACAATCAGGGAAATTTTATAGGGACTTGGAATTACATGATATCAAAGACTTGTAAATTTTGTTATGTGTGATAAAGACATTTTTATTATGTTTAAAATTTGTCTTTTCTGAGAGAGGAAACTGATATAAGTGAACTCTACCTTCAAGGGGTTTAAATGAAAAAATAAAAGCAGACAGGGCTATCTACATAGTTTACTATTCCCTGTATATGTATATATTAATGCATACATGCAGATGCACACATACAAATATATAATTTGACATCAAACTTGAGCTTGGTGTATAACTAGCTGGAACCTCAGCCCTCTATGCCCAATGTCTGGAGCTCAAGTAATCCAAAAGCCCCCTGTTGAAATAACTAGCCCCATTTTATAAGACCCACATAGGTTTTTTTTCCACATTTTATTTTTATTTTTTATTGAATTTTTGGGGTGATATTGATTAGTAAAATTATATAGGTTTCAGGTGTATAATTCTATAACACATCATCTGTTTAATGTATTGTGTGTTCACCACCCCAAGTCAAGTTTCCTCCCATCACCATTTGTCTCCCCTCTACGCTCTTCTACCTCCCCTCACCCTCCTTTCCCTCTGGTAATCACCATACTGTTGGCTGTATCTATGAAGTTTTTTTCCTTAACTCTTTCCTGCCTTTCACCCAGCCCCACAAGCCCCCTCCCCTTTGACAGCTGTCAGTTGTTCTCGAAGACCCAGATACGTTTTGACCGTGTCTGGAGGAGACTTGTCTCCTGACCTCCAGGTTGGTGCATGTATCTTTGGGATATGTATCTTATTCCAAAGATAGAACTGATAATTGGAGAAGTCATGATATATTCTTAGCTTTGGTTCAGTTTGTGACATTAAATGCTATTTAGGACCAAGTACAAAATCTGTCCTTCATGATCCTGTCCGTGAACTGTTGCTGGTGTGACAGGAGATGTCGACACAGACATAAGGACTCGCCTCCCTCACTGGATAGGGGAGCTGGCCTCTGGCTCCCACAGCTGTTCCCTGTTGGAACTATCATAGTTCCTGGATGCTCTTTGACACCCTGAGCAGCTGCAACACCAAGTAGTTCAGTGCAAAATAATCCATCAATTAATCTTTTTGTTATTGGATATTTTAGACACTTGTGCCTTGGTTCGTATTGTAAATGAGGTGGGAAGTGGCATGACTCTTGACTGTCATGCAAACTCCCAACGTTATGGTCATCCTGCCTGCCTCATCAGCTGCCCCTGGGGAGCTCCAGAGCCCAGAAGGAAGAGCCACAGTGTTAGGAGGTGGGGACACCAATAGTCTTCAGGTTATACACAACTTCTTCAACCCTGGCGGAGACACCACCTTTGTCTCCTGTCCCTGGAAGCATATCAGAATGCCAGTGAGTGAAAGGGTTAACCTTGGGTCTTCCTTAAATATTAAAAAAAAGGTAAATTATTTGAAAGCTTCAATACTTGGAATATGGATAATAAAGTAGTGTCAAAATATCATGGTTCAGAGCTGCTGCTCTATTGGAATACTTTTAATAAAAGAAATATAAAATGATGTCTCCATGCTTTGGCAGAATTGTCCAGAGGCCTGACTCTTATCAAAGCTGAAAAATCCCTTGGAAATCTTCAGCTTTGCAGTTAATTTATCACCTCTCTTGGCTGTTTCTCTTTCACTGCTTTCCTCTTCTCCCCCTGTGATTTTACCTTCTTGTTGCCAAACACACTTTCTTCTCCAGATGCCATCTGTTTCAGAATACATTTGCATTTCCTTTTTCCTTCCCAAAGTGGCCCTACTTTGGGACCTATGTTTTCCCCTCAATGAACTGCTTTATCTGTGTTACTACATGGACTGGTGGGAAGGAAAGCTGAGGTTTGCTGGATTGGAATATATCCAGGAACCCAACAGACATTCTTCTGGAACTGGAAGTATTGAAAAGCAAAATTCAACCGAGTAACTTTAAATATCTAATAGGCTTTAAGTGATTCATGAGCTCGGCAGCATCCCATCTACAACTAGAAGGGTACTCCAAGGGGTTGTACAAAGTAGAAGGTTTTAAAATTTATTTCTATTGAATTTTTGGGGGTGACTTTGGTTAATAAAATTATGTAGGTTTCAGGTGTACAGTTCTATAACACATCATCTGTATATTGTTTTGTGTGTTCACCACTCCAAGGCAAGTCTCCTTCCATCACCATTTATCCTTTAACTTCTCTTACCTCTGCCCACCCCCTTTCCCCTCTGGTAATCACTGTACTGCTGTCTGTATCTATGAGGGTTTTTTTTTTAAACTTAGTCCCTTCACCTTTCTCAGCAGACAGAGGGGGTTCCTGGAATGCAATCTTTCCAACATTGGCATTGGAAAATTCCTGTATAAACCGTGACAACTTCATGTGGTTACTCTAAGCTTGACTGAGTCCAGAGCCCTCAACGCAATTTTTACAAATTCCAAACTGCTTAATTTTTTCTGCCCTCTTACTGTGACTTTTGTATTCGGGCTTTCTCTTCTATCCTGGGCTGACCTGCATGCAAATCTCAGTTCCCTCACAAATTTCCACAAAAGATTCACTTAGTACTATGCATTTAATGAAATAAGCAGCTTTCCTGCAGCCTTACGGGGTCACGTATTCCATTTCACAGCTTTTAATCATCTCTTTGGCTTCTTAGCATCTCTCTCCTTCTTTCCTTCCTTTCAATACTTGTTACAGTTAGCAAATTTGTTCTCTTGTCTTATTCAGGGTATTTCTGTCTCTCATGGTCCTTGTTGGCAAGGGGTTCCTCATTTTATTCCATGGAAATATGCCAGGAAATTTTCTCAACAAAATTGGGTTTCAACTAAGAGGAATTCTTCACTCAGCTACTTAGAGAATAACACTGTCTACTATATTATGTCATGAAGAATATTTTATACAGACACAGATGAAAAATTTTGACCTGGTTTGGGAATTATCAAACTACCTTCCTTTTCTCTCTTTCCCAGGATCTTGTAAGATGCAACTCTACCCTCAGTTACACAATGCCGTGTTTTTTCTTTCTTCCTTGAGCTTACCAGTGAGGGCTAATCTGAGGGTAGAGCTTAACGGTCTTCTTGTTTTAGGGACATCAAAGAATTTTCCTCAGAGGTATGTGGTTTGATGCATTTACAAACCCCTCAGGATACTGGCTTTACAAGGGGAATTGTGTGTGCATCTTAAAAACCAAGTGATGCATCTTTCCTAACAGAGAGCATTAAACATTCAAGTCTGACTTGGACCAGAGGCCATAATAATGAGAACGTTGTCAAAACCATTCATCAGGAAAGAGCTAGAGGGAGGTCAGGTCAGACGGATGAGACTGGGCGATCTAGACAGAGCCTCTGAGTAAGGATCCCTTCTGCTTCTCTTGGGTCTGACACATCTGAGCAAGGGTGGGAAGCTCGTTGGGGTGGAGGTCAGAAGTCTCAGCTGGCTTTCCGTTCCTCTGCCAGTCTGCCTAGACTGGGAGAGTCAAGAAGTGTTATTTATAGGGAAGTTAGCCAGGAGAAGAGGGAAGCAACAGGTAAGGGAATTCATAGGAGATAGAAGGTGGGCCAAAAAAGTATAAAATGCTTAGAAGCTTCCAGAAGTCTCTGTCCATGTCCCCACTTGAAAAGCTGTGCTTTTGTGATCAAAGAATAATAATGATAATGGCTAACATTTATTGCATGCTGACTAGAAGCCAGACACGGTGTTTCATGCACACATGAAAGTGTTAAACTTTATTACACTACCAGCAAAGTGCAAATTGAAACTACAATGTGATAGTGCTTCAGATGGCTGATGTGAAAATGTCGGGAAGCAGCAAGCGCTGGCGACGATGTGGAGCCACTGAACGTTTACATGCTGCTGGTAGGGATTTGCATGGAAACACTGCTTTGGAAAACTGGTTGGAAGTTATCTGCTAAAGCTGATACCCTCTGACCCAGAAATTCCACTTGACCTAGAAATTGTTTACATTTTTACCCAAAGATATGTACAAGAATTTTCATAGCAGTACTATTTGTAATAGCCCCAAAATGGAAACAACTGAAATCTCCATCAAGAGTAGAACAGATAAAGAAATCACAGAATATTTGCAAAATAGACTATTATACAGCAATGAGAATAATGAACTCCATCTTCATGTAATACTATGGATGAATCTCATTTACTCCTCAGAGTAACTCTATAAAGTAGCTCTGATTATTATTCCCATTTCATAGATGAGGAAACTAAGCATAGAGAGGGTAAGTGATTGCCTTAGGCTGTAAAACTAGGAAGGGGAGTAGCTAGGATTCAAACCCTGGCAGTTGAATTCCAACCCTTAAACACTATATGTACCACTCACTACCCCCGAACTCTAGCTGTCCAAGCTGCAGGTGTTTAGTCTTGTGTGCTGCTTTGGTTTAACGTACTCAGAGGCACAGGGTGGAGCTGGCGGGGGCTGGCCCTGCAGAAGGCATCTACCAGCTAACTTTGGTTACTGTGTGCCAGGCTGTGTACATGTGTTTCACCTAGACTATAATGTTTAATCCTCACAAGAGCCCTTTGTGGTGGGTACCATGAAAAATGGGGAGACAGATATGGAGAGAGAGAATAATTGGTTAAGGTCATATCACTAGTATGTGATGGAGCCGAAATTCAAAGCCAGATCTGTGCTACAGAGTCTGTGTGCTTCACCATTCCAGCACGTGCCTCTCCTTAGCACCAAACCGGGCAGTGAAGCCGTGGGGCCAAAGTCCTAATCAGAACCGCTGCTTATGGCCATAGGTCTTGAGTTCCCTGAGCTATATCCATTGACAAAAACAGTGATAATTTGAGACCAAACCCCTGAAGTATCAAAAAGCCTTCTGAGCAAAATCTCTGCCATAGGTTGTCTTTACCCACTTTCAAGGGAAGAAGTCTGGTCATGACTGTGTCTTCCTGGAAGCAAAAAAAGATAGCCGGTAATTTCTTCAGTTTCTGAAGCTGTGCCAAAGTGCTCCCAGGCAGGCTGTGAGCGTGGCCCGCCTCTAACAGCCAGAGCTGAGCGCCTCGTACTGGGGAGAAAAGGGGAGTTACTTAGCAGATGGTGGGGGTGCACGTGGAATTCCCCAGTGAGCGCTGACGAGCATGGGCCTGAACTCCAGCGTGCTCTAATGAGAGGAGGTCTGGACACTGGCAGCCTCAGCCACTGGCTGCTCAAGAAACAGATGCTAGGCCGTCCTGCATTGCCAAGAGCAGAAGACTTTGGGGACTCGTGCTTTTTTTGATTCCATGTGTTGAAGGAGTGAGAAAGTAGGAGAGTTGGAGGCATTTTTTAAATTTCCTTCTGATTATAGAGTTTCATCATTTCCAGCCTGAATCACTACAGTCTTTAACTTACTTTACAGTCTCCTACTTTAACTTCCCTTAACTCCAGCCTTTCTTCTCCCAGACTGACCTTTCTCACAGCCCACAGGTAGGAAGTCCCTACCTGAAGCTCCGAATGCCGGCTTCCCCAGGCTCACCGCGCCATCAGATGTCAGCAGGTCTCTGCGCACGCCGAGTCCGCCCACTCAGTGTGGCAGGAGCCTCTTCTCTTTGAAAGATCAGTTCAGAGCTCTGTCCCAGGCATTGCCCTCTTTGACCACCTCCCTAGGTAGAATTCATTGTTCCTTCCTCAGCTCTCCCAGAACATTTTCTTTTCTTCTTAACACATAACACTCCGGGTCAAACAACGTACTGCAATAATTTGCCGTCCTGTCTCTAGAGTAGACTGTGAACTTCTTAGGGGTAGGAGCTGTGGCATATTCATCCTCAGATCTCTGGATGAACAGTACCTGGCTTGTCTAGGTGCTGAGTAAAAGCTTGTTGGACGAAATCCAAAGGCACAGAGATTTGAGGGACAAGATCACAGTGCCTTTGCAACCCCAACACAGCCATTGAAAAAGAAAGCTCTGCTCAGGCCAGCTTTGCCCTGTTGTGACATCGCTCTCTCACCCACATGTGCCCCTTCTTGCCATCTCAACATTTGTACCCAAAACTCTAGCTTTTAAGGGCTGACAGTGAGTTGCTTACCTCCCCCTCGGCTTTCGCGTGCTGGTGGGTGGCGGGGAGGTGGTCGAGTTATCACTGGTGGGGTCTGACGCGGTGTGGGGGTGTGAGGGTGGGAGCCAGCACTTGCTTGTTCTCTGTGCCCCGGCTCCCGTGGTGGTGCAGCTTACATCTAAAGCTATAACCAGCACACTGTAAACAAATAGATTTTATTTTTTGGAACAGTTAAATAAAGTGTATTATTTATTCAGAGTTCCTTTATCCGATGTTCTTTTCTGTTTCAGAATCCCATTTAGGAAAAAACATTACATTTAGTCATCATGTTTACTTAGGTTCTTACCTGATGGGACAGTTTCTCAGACTTGCCTTGCTTTGGATGACCTTGACATTTTTTGAGAATTACTGGTCATGTGTATTACAGATGTCCCAATATTGGAGTTTGTCTGCTGTTTTTCTCATGATTAGACTGGGGTTATGGATTTTGGGGGGGAACGATCACAGAGGTGAGGTATCATATCCATCCCATCATATCACAAGTATAAGCAAATTTTTAAAAAATTCGAGCATATAATCACCTTTCCCTCTCCTTAAATTTGTGTTCCCTTCTGTATGTCCTAACTCAATTAATGCCGTTGTCATACACACAGTCAGGAAGGCTAGAGATTGGATTTACTTTTTCTTTTCCATCTTGCATCTAACTGGCCATCAATTATGAAGATGCTGCTGCCCCAGTGGCTTTGTATTTTTCCCCTTCTCTCATTCACACTGTCTCTGGTTAAGTCCGTATTATTTTTTCCATATACTGTTACCATAGTCCCCTAACTGGTCTTCCTGATTCCACTTCCTTACCTCTCCATTAAATTCTTCCTAATAGTTAACTATTGGTTTGACATCAGCTCCATCTTCAGAAATCTCAGAATGCCCCCTGCCACCACCACCACATAGAGAATAATATTTACATTTCCTGGCGTGGAATCAAGAAACTCTTCTGGTGCTTTTTCCTAAATGGCCTCATTTGCCAGGGTAAATATTAGTTCCTTTCCTCTACATTTAATGTTTTGTAGCATTTATCTATCTCAAAAATAAATAGATTGTTTCTTAAAGTAATTTCCCCCCCAGAAGAGTAAATGAAACTGTGTGTGTGTGTGTGTGGCGGCGGGGTGGGGGGGATGTGCACACCCTCAATGGAATGCGCATCTCTCTAGGTCGTGGCTGTAGCAGGGAGAAAGAGCTACCTGTGGCTTAACGTCGGGTATGAATAGGACCGGCCCACTTGCTGCACGGTTTGTATCAGGTTAGAAAAGATGAGAAGGAAAAAGAAAAGGAGATAATACGTTTGCCCAGAAGTGTGTGTGAGTGTACAACAAAAGCTTCACTCGTTTTCCTTTTTCAGTGGCTTAAAACAACGGCGTCCATTACCGCACGGTTTCTGTGGGTCAGGAATCCTGCCACAGCCTGGCGGGCTCCTCTGGCTCCGGGTTTCTCACAAGACTGCAGTCGAGGTATTAGCCTCTCTACTCATTTTTGCACTTCAATCACAAACACTTTCTAAAATTCACTGGCTAAACTCTGTAGTGCAGAGGGAGCTTTTGTCACTCAAGAATGGCATTTAAATGTAAATTGCATTCCTGCTTGCATGGGACAGCCAGTTGTCTAGTCACAGGATGCGAAATGAATGCATTGTGCCTGATCGTGTATAATACGGCTGTCCTAAATTTTAATGAGCAGAAGAAATTGGCTTGCAAATTCACCTGCCAATTATTCATGGAAGTCCACAGTCTCATTATTAAAGTTTAAAAGTGAACGAGGAATTTGTGAGTCTCTGAGGCCGTCTGCTGAGGAATGCATAAGTAGTTGTGGGGTTGGGACAAGGTTCTTCCACCTCCCAGGACTGAGGGTTGGCCGGAAGGAATGTGCTTGTTTTGGGAATGAATTGTAACTTCTTCCTTATCACCTTTTGAGAGTGGTTTCTAGTCCTGTGACTGCTTCTTGACCTTTTTTTTACACTGAGGTAATGTAGTTTAGAGTCTCGGGTAGGACATGTGTCTCCTTCATTTGGGACCCCTTAAACCTTGTCTCGGACTCAGTGGGTGCAGCGTCTCGTGCACTGACCCACCACCAGCACCCCCGGTGCACTCCCCTGTAATGTGAGCATTAAACCGCTTGTCCACATCTGCTAGTCCTGTGGGTGGTGTTTTCGGAATATCATGAACTGCGGTTTGAGGCTCCTGCACTACAGTAGTCTAGACCAGGGACTATTTTTATGCCCACACCAGACAAGAGAAGGGCTAACAGAGTCAGGGAAACAAGAGTGGAGAGAGCAGAAGCCACTGGTTCGAGAGTGCTCACAGGCAAGAATTGGATAAGTCATTGGATTAGTGAATGTGGAAGATTAATGGTCTCTTTGCATACTTATGAATGTTGAACTGTTAGCAGCTCATTGAAGCTGTGTATGGGAAAAGGCAGAGACTGTGCAGAAATAGTCACTGATTTGGAAACTGTTTTCATTTCCTAAATAACAAAAGTTTTCTCCGAGAGTGGAATAAAAGCTGTTTTTCTGGGATGGAAAACAGCCACAGATTGTCTGATAAAAGCGGCAACTGTAACCACTGGTGGTTCCGCTCTTTGGGAACCCCATTTATCCCCGGTGTAGAATGCCTCAACCTCACGTAACTCCTGACAGTTCTGCGTTCTTAGCAGCAGGAATAAAGACAGTGTATTAAAAAGATTTGGGTAGTGCGGCATAGGCGTTGACAGACCATGGCAGTCAGTCAGAAATAGGGAGAACACACGGATAGAAGGCATTATATATTTCCAGTAGATCCACGTGGGATTAGACTTTATGCGTGCATCTTCATCTAGATTCTCAAGAAACGTGTGTGTGGTTGTGTACACCAACATGCATATCCACCCATGAATGAATGTGTCAGCTGTGTTCCCACCAGACTCCCAATTTTGTTCTCATTAATGGAATAGCTAAGCCTGTTTTGAAATACTTTTTTTTGGTATATTATCCATGTCATGACTACATTTGTTAGTCCAGGTAGACAATATTTGATTTAATAAACATTTGGCAATGTTGTTACTACCCTGTTTTAATTTTCATTTCTCCTTTTTCCCCCTATTTCTGTAGATGGATTCATTTTCTTAAATCCTAACATAATTTTAGGTTCTGTCTTGTGGTTCATTTCCTACCAAAAGTCGTTGCCCTCAGTTTTCAAAGTCATAACCATCTCCAGAGTGTCAGCAGCCAGGACCAAATCATATCAGGGTCATCCCCGGATGCTATTAACCCCTCTGATATGTCCATCTGCGTTTCTAATGAGACCAGGGACCTGAGGACTCACCGAAGCCTCTGGGTTGGTCTGACGGGCAGATGAGGGCAATGGGGTGCCTTTAAATTTGATTTTCTTGTTTCCTACTAATATTTAGCTTATGAAAGACCGCTAGCTCAGCGTCTGCCTCCTTCTGGCCCCCTTCGCATGTGATTGTTATAGAGGTTGTACCTCTTTACGTTTCATCTCGCTGGAAGTGAACAACTGGGAGTCTTCCTCTGTCCATAGTACCTGACACAGCTGGTACGGTCTTGGATACCTAGTGTCTGAGACGCGTGTGCTTCAGTGAATGAGTGGGCGAGTTCTTACACATTCCGCTCCATTTCTGTAACAAGATGTTATAATTATCAGAGAAAAAATTTTATATGGGTTCGAATCAAATATTTCTTTCTTCTTTTCTGGGCATTTCACAAATCCTTCCTAATTTTGCCAGAAAGAGAAGAGAAGCTGAGATTTGTTGCACCCCCCTGCCCACTAAAGTCAAAGTCCTAGCCCATGTCCATTCTCTCCTTAATGTAGTTCCTGGCTCTATCACTCTTCAGTCTTTTATTCACAAGTATCTAAGGTTCAGGTTTACCTCAGAAAGTGTCGTCTCTCCCTCGTGGGTAAGCCCCGATGAGCTGTTTACAGGGATGTCGTAGCCCCCTCGTCTGGAAGCTTCCCCTCTCCTTTTCCTCTGCTCTCTCTGGCTCCGGCTTGTTCATGGTGGCATCCCAGTGCCTGGCATGAACTAAGGACTCATCCATAGCTAACAAATGTGTTAAATAAATAAATGAAGGGGGCTTTGAGCTTTCAGTGACCCCCCCACCCCCCAGTGACTGCATGATCTGCTCTAGAGTGATGGATTTGATGAATCCATCAAAGGACAGACATAATGAGTGCATCAAAATTTCACTGGTTCTGGCTGTGGCCATGTGGCTCAGTGGATTGAGCTCTGGCCTGCGAACCAAAGGGTCACTGGTTCACGACTGTGTCACGACTTCCCAGTTGGGGCACATGCCTGGGTTGAGGGGCCAGGTCCACAGTTGAGGGGGGTGTGTGAGAGGCAACCACACATTGATGTTTCTCTCCCTCCCTTCCCTTCTCTCTAAAATCTTAAAAAAAAAAAACGGCGGTCCTTCAATGGCCACTTCAAGCTTTCCTGACAGCTCCAGCCAGTCATGGTGTTTCCCTTCTTAACCACCCTTGTGTTTATTGCGTGTTTTTACAGATGACCGTAGTGCTGTTGATCGTGTGATGTACCGTGTGTCTGTGTGCCTTACCTCCGTGTGGCTGCATGCTCTATTCCGGGGCTCATTTTTGTGGAGTTGAAGCATACACCATTTTGGAATTTGTAATTATACAAATACAGATTAGATACTGAAGTGTGAATTTTTTTAGGAAGAGTCATAGCAAATTATAACTTAAAAAGCTGATGAATACCAAACACATCACAAAATAGAAAAAAAAATAAGATTTTTATTCATTAGCTGCCTGCCACATTTCTATATTAATTTTCTCCTACATTTTTGTCTGTGTAATCTCTGATTGCCCCTTCATATAACAATGATTTTGTAATGTCTGTTTCTAGAGAGAATAGGTAGTTCAGTGTTTTCTTAGCATGGTTGACATAAAGTGGTGTTTTCTGTTATGTATAGTACACCCTGTGTGCTACCTCACACCCAGACCTCTTCATTCTCTGTAGTACTGCTACACTTTGGGCCCTGGAAACACAGGGTTATATTTTGTGACATTTCATCAAAAAAAGTAAAAAGCATAGTATATTTATAATTGTATGCACTGCATTATCAAGTATTTTCCTAATAGGAGACAATTTGGGTTTTGACTGGGTATTGAATTTTTTTTCGCAGATTAGCTGTGGTTTCACCCCTTTTAAACCACATGTCTTTTCGACCAGATGCTTTTGGTTCCAAAGCCTTATGACACTTTCACATCATGAATCAGTGCCTGATACTGGGTGTTCACGTCTACTACTCTTTAAATTATGTCTCATGCCACCAGACAGTGTCTGGTGTCTCCTCCTGGCAAATGCTTCCCTCTGGGTCTCCTTTTGACAGTTAATCAGTGGCAGTGTAATTCTTTTGGCAGTTCATGGATCTGCATCATTAGGAAGTTCAAGACAGAATAAAATCTGCCTTCAAATTCTCTTCTAACCCAGACACAGTCCACGCTGATTAATTCTCAGGATGAGGTAAGACATATTTCCCCACTATAAGCGAGACACTGGGTAATTAAACAAGGCTCCTAGGCCCTGTAAGAGCATTACAATTCGTCTTTCAATTGTTGAGCTGAGTCTGATGTCTTAGTAGGAGCAGTGCAGTTCTACAAATTGACTAATATTGGTCACTGATAGTAGAGGGGCAGGTGTAGAAGTTGGGGTGCTGCAAAGGACTCAATGGGGACACTGGGGTTGTGTCATTTTGGTTAAGTAAGACCTTAAACTCAAGTCAGACAGACTTAAGTCCTGCCACTTACTGCCTGTGTAATTTTGGGCAAGTCTTTAATGCCCTCTGAGCCTCAGTCCCTCAGTCCTGAAATGAAGAGCATACCGCACGGGGTCATGAGAACCCACGTGTGTGAGGCGCTCAGCACAGAGGCCTATAGCAGGCACTTCAGAAACATTACCATCTCTTTACTTCCGACATTTCTCTCTCTTCTAGGTCTATCTAGAGATCTGGATAGCTGATATCTTTCATGGTTTGAACCTTTTCCCAGACTCTAGCTTCTTTAGCTGTTTTTCAAAAATAACTCTTTTTGACAGCAGTGGCCAGAGCTTCCTCATTTTCATGTTCTGCCCATAGAGCCTCAGAGCAGCATTCGGTATATGATGATCTCTCTCATTCATTCAGCAATCTACTGTTTGCATAGTGTTTTCTGTGCGGCATTGCTCAGTCATAATGACCCTGCCACGGTGATGTCACCCGAGTTCGATGTGCTCCACCTTTCTGTTGCCTCTCGCTCGCGCTCAGCAAGGCCACCACACTAGTGGCCCCTCCCTCGGGAATGCCCGGTGGTCCTTGCTTGTCATTCCAAGCTCACCAAAGGGGTCACTTCTTCAGAGAGGCCTCTGGCCCATCCTCTCTCTCATTCTCGGTCATAGCATCCTAATTGACTATTTCCATAGATAACACTTTTTACCTCTGATATTTTACTTTAAAAAAAATTAACTTTTCACACTAGAATGCAGGCTTCGTGAGAGCAGAAATATTCTGTTTCCTTAGGGAGTATATTGTCCCCCGGGGCAAAGTTGGTTCTAGAGGGGGCAAAAAATCACTCTTTTTATGTATAAGTCACAGATTTATATAGGGTACACATATACATATATACATGGTATTAAATTATACCAGGTATACTTTATCCTAGTTATAATTAGGATAAAAATGTCCAAAAAGGCTTCTTAGGGGAGCAACACACACAAAAAAGGTTGAGAACACTGCTTTCTAGTATAGAACAGTGCTGAGCACAGATTAGGCTCATAAATAATATTTTATGAATGACTGAATCATGCCTTTTAATAGCTGGAGAGACAGAGGCTCAGAGAGGTGAAGGAGCTGGTCTCAGGACATAATGGTGATGGATGGTAGAACCGAGTCTCCAACCTATTTCCTGGGTTTTGTGCTTTTTATTGTAAGCCGCTCAGTAACGGCTAAATATATGCTCTTGTGTTGACTTGAATGTATTGGACATCCGCACAAGAAGAGCAAAGCAAATTTGTATCTTCTAAGTGACACAACAAATTTTCAGAAAGTTGCTCTGTTCAGAAGAGTCCGGCTAGTGTTCTTCCCCGGGGGCCTTAATGACATGTTATGTGTGGCTCATCTTTGAAATGGCAGTCGGTTCCGTCTCCTGCTCTTGACACAGTAAGAGTGAAGAGGTGAGTAATGTTTTTAGTATTTCAGTAATTGTTTCACAGCAACTCTGGGCCAAAAGGAATAGCCGACAATTCCATTTATTTACTAATTAGGTCCAAATGGTTTCACAAGTCGTTATGTCCTAACAATTTCGTGCCTATTGACCACAGCTCACCTTCTCAAGCCTTGGAATTGTACTGGACACCACCACCCTCATTTCCGATTCCGTATTTATTTTCAGGTGGTACTTGCTATCATCACAGCACTTACTAAAAACCCAGCTTTGAAAAGATTGGGTCACAGGAAGCAGTATAATGTAGTATTGAAACCGAACACCTCAAGCTAGTAGTTTCTGACAGACGTTGCTGTGATTCCTGTGAAAATTCCAAACATTCCGAAACACCCTTGTGAGTTCACTGTGGCACCCACAGGCACCTCAGCACACAGTTTAGGAACTGTGGCAGTGGACCAAGGCAGTAGACCAAAATATGATGCTGGCTTGAGGTCAGGTGGTGGCAGGGGAGTTGAGAAAAAGTGGAAAATTTGAAGACAGAAATGAAAAATTGGAGGCCAGGAGAACTGGTCCAAATATGTTGAATGACCAGGATGTGCAGATGGAGGAGAGAGGCTTGAAAAATGAAGCTTGGGACCTGGACGACTGGAGAACTCCCATGCAGTGGATGGCTTTTGGTATCCCTGGCCAGCCCACCCTACCTTTCTTGAGAAGGACAACCAACCTCCACACAGGAGTGGCGCTGGCAGCCACATTCATTCTGTGTGACTCATCTAGCTGGCAGAAGGGGGCGGGATATGGGGGATATGTTGCATTGGAGTCAGCCTAATCCAGTCAGATTTTCTCTCCCAAGGATCTGGACTTAAGACTTAGTGTCTTTGTTTCCTATAGCTGCTGAGACAAATTACCATTACCTGGGTGGTTTCAAACAACAGAAATTTGTTCTTTCTCAGTTCTGGAGACCAGAAGTCTGAAATCAAGGCATAGATAGGGCTGCAGTCACTTTGGAGGCTCTGGAGGGAATGCTTCCTTGCTTCCTTCCAGTTTTTGGTGGAGCTTGATGGTGCTTGGCTTTCTTACCCATATGTCCCTCCCATCTCTGTCTCTGTGGTCACTCTGCCTGCCACCTTCTCTTTGTGTGTCTATGTTTTCTCCCATTCTGTCTCTTATGAGGTCAGTGGACTTAGGGTCCACTTGGGTAATTCAGGATAATCTCATCTCAGGATCTTTAACTCAACACATTATAGAGACCTCTTTTTTCTAAATAAGGTAACATTCATAGAATCCAGGTGTTAGGATGCAGACATTTCTTTTTCAGAGCTACCCTTTGACTCACTACACTTTGAGACTTAAGAGATGCACGTGCACTGTGGGGACGGGTGTGTGGGGCACTGAGATGATGATTGTAAGATTTGGGTGGAGAAATACAAGTACAAGGTGAAGGAGAAAAATGACATAGATGTAGAGAAGCAGAAACAAAGAGACACACTTAGGCCTGGAGAGAGAGGCAGGCAGAGCAACCGGCAATGCTTTGGTTCTATTCAACTTTCCACTTCTTGGTTCCTGTCCCCGAGGAAGCCCAGCTTCCTTCAGGTTCTGTAATGTAGTCATTATCTTCAGCAAATTCTCCTATTCGCTTAAGCTACTATGAGTGGGTTTCTCTAATTTGCAACCAAGAGCCTTCACTAAGACAAAATAGCAAAAGGGTGGGGACATGAGTCTAAATTTTGTCAAAACTTCAGTGTTCTTAAGACTGTGATTTATGCCACTCAAGCATCAACAGAAAATTCTGATGGTGGCTACTCACTGAATGAGACTGATTAGAATTCATTTACTATCTCAGAATATGAGGAACTCAATTTCTTTCATATAATAATCCCAGTTTACACACTACTCAGACCACGTGAGAGAACGGTGTTTCATTTTGAGCAACAATGAGGGAGGACACTGGCCCAATGGCATTTGTCCTGTGCAGCATGACTAAGATATAAAGAAGCCACACAGAAATCATGCCACACAAGAAACCGTTTAAGAGACCTGGGCAGTTTAGTTTGAAAATGGAGGACTTGGAAGTCCATGGTGGGTGGTTTCTGAACTGGAAGGACTGTCATGCAAAAGAGGAATTAGATGTGTCATTAGGAGTCACATTCTGGGTTAATTCAAGAAAGTTTCAAAATTTTAGATGTTCGAAAATGGAGTGGCATGATGCTTGATCTTAGATTTGTGAAGGCATGGGAAGTAAGCATCCTAAATAAAAAGACTGTGAGCCCGGTGAGGGCAGGGACTGCATCTCATTTATTTGGGTATACTCAGTTCCTAACATAGGTTTTAATGCTTAAGGTGCTAAGGCAAAACTTGTTGAGTGGAAGAATGAAGAGTTTAAAGAGAGATAGGGCATCTTAGTCAGCATGGTCTGATAAAACAAAAATACTATAGACTGGATGGCCTAAACAATAGATATTTATTTCTCACAACTCTGGAGGCTGGAAAGGCAGATTCAGTGTCTGGTGAGAGCTCACCTCCTGGTTCATAGATGCTGTCTTCTCACTGTGTCCTCACATGGAGAAAGGGATGTGGGAGTTTTGTAGGGTCCCTTTGGTACAGGCACTAATTCCATTCATGACCTAACGCCTTCCAAAGACCCCCACCTCCTGATACCATCACACTCAGGCTTGGTGAATTGTGAGGTTTAAATAGTGACACAAACATTTGGTCTCTAGCACTGGGTGACTGTCTGGAGGTGTTGTTGAAGAGACAGAAGACAGAACTGAAGGATGGTGCTAATATTAATAGATAGCCATTAATTCTTAAGCCCTTGGTTTATTTTATCATCTTACTTAATCTTCAACAATCCTGTGCAGTAGTTGCCCTTATTTTACAGACATAAGAAGTGCATGGAGCACAGAGGGGTTAAGTAGCAAACTCCATACAAAGAGTAAGTTCAGAACTGGAGTCATCTCATAATAGAAAAATCATTGCTCATGTACTGAGCAACGACTATGTTCTAAGAGTTTTTTTTTAAAAAGGTTTTATTTATTTATTTTTAGAGGGAGGGGAAGGGAGGGAGTAAGAGAGGGAGAGAGACATGGATCAGTTGCTTCTCACATACGCCCTGACCGGGGACCAAACCTGCAACCCAGGTATGTGTCCTGACCGGGAATGAACCTGTGACTTTTTTCTTCCCAGGATGATGCCCAACCAACTGAGCCACACTGGTCAGGGATGTTCTAAGAGTTTTACACACTGTGATCTCTAAAGCCCTTTACAAATGGTGAGTCCATGATGTCTGGGTATCTGCCTCCCAAGTTCTTGTCCATGGCCCTCCTTTGATGGGTCCCATGGACCACAGTTATCTAAGGTGCCTGACCAGCTACAACTCTGAAGTCTGAAGAGGGCTCAGTCTTTATGGTCTTCACTGCTCATTGACCCAGTGATCTTCATGCCTTAGAAAGAACAAGGCTGTGGCCTCATCTCTCTTGTCCTGACTCTCAGGGGTCAGCAGCTTAAAAAATAGAGAAGCCTTTATCTTTCCCATTAGCCTTTTTGCTTGAAGGGAAATACAAGCTCACAAAAATGATTCCTAAATTTGACCTAATTTTTAGTACCGAAATTAGCCTTCAGTGGGACATCCTTTTTCAGATGCATGGCTTTTGTGTTTGTGTGTTTGTTTTCCCCTGTGTTTGTCTGCCTGCCTGTCTGGCCTGAGAACAAACCAGGCTTCCATGTCGTGCAGCAGGTGCAGATGGGCCCTCAGGGAGCAGCGGCCATGGTCACTGGCTGCAGTTCTCAGCAGCCCAGCAAGGCCTCTGGGGATCCTGTTAGTAAATGCTAGTCTCAGGTCTGAGACCGAGGTGCTGTGTGACTTTAGCTTTTATACTCCTTCTACTGTATTTCAAGAATAACACGTTTCTGCCTGTATCTATAGCCTGTCTCCTATTTCTTAAGTGACCCTTAAATCACGCAAGCATGACTTGTGGGCTGCAGTCATAAAGCAAGTTAACTTTTGTCTTTTAGTGTCTCTTAGAACGTCTCTGTGGGGCGAGCTGGGTGAACTCAGGTGCTGAGACTTTTGCAGACTCTCTTGGGGGTCAAAACACAGGCTCAATATAATTGTTAGGATGTTCTGTCCAAGGCGATAATCAGCACTTCTGACTTGAAGTTATGGCTTCTCTCCTTTTTCAGGCCTGCTGCAAGCAGAAAACCTGCAGTCGGAGGATGAAATCACAGTCACCCTTTTCTTTCTTTTTTATTGTTGTCTCCTTGGGTTCAGTGCCAGCCTCTCTACCTGCATTCCCAGTTGAGTAACTGTTTTCCGGCCTCTCTGGGAATAGAACATGAGGAGAAAAGAGAGGAAAAGATGGTAACAAAGTTGTTACCTGTCCGATACTGCTGTGATTAGGCTAAACTTCCTATTGTGTGGCAATTTCAAGAGTCCTTCAGAAAACTTAACCTCATCACTAGGCATCTGTACCCTGAATCTCTCTTTTGTCTGGTTCTTTGCTTTTCTTTGGCCCCTAATAACCTAATAATGTCCTCAGCTCCTCTTTACTGAGGTCTCTTTGTCCTACCAGATTTCCCTCTTAGAAAGGACTCAAAACCCTACCCATTTCTGTTGAGTGGCTCACATGTGCTTCATAGAAAACACTTGTACATTTTTTAAACCTTGATATATGCTAGAGGAAAGGGACATAATATTTCCAGCCAAGTAACTTTTCCTTTGCTCTGTTGTCTGCTGACTAGTTTGCCTATCTCTTGCCCTTTAGAACTAATAGTTGGGTTCAGATATGAGCCCACTGCCCCCCCTACAAGTGACAGAAACTGTATGTATACATTAAAGACTTCTCACAGGTGGTTCTCCCAAAGCCCCTTTCTTTTGACTGGAGGTTAGGAGATGGGGCTCACAGCTCAGCTCTCTTTGAAGAAATCCTCCCTAATCACCTACTCCTGGCCCTTTCATACACTCAGTGTGCAAATGGTATAAGAGTGTCTAATCTGTTTTCTCTGTAAATTCTTGGTCTACTTCCTTTATTTGAAATTTGCTACGTATTGTGCCTCAGCTGAACCGTCTATTTTGACCTCTGTAATAAGATAACACTGGTTTATTCACATAGGATTAAGTTCCCACTAGACCAGTTCTGCCCAATAGAAATATAATACAAGTCTCATATGTAATAACATTTTCTAGCAGAAGACTGAAAAAAAAACAAGTGAAATTAATTTTGATACTAGATCTTATTCAAACCAAACTGTATTCAAAATGTTATTTCAATGTGAAATCAATATTGAAAATGATCAGTGAGATAGTTTACATTCTTGTTTTGCACCAAGTCTCTGAAATCTATAGTGTACACTTGCCCCCTGTTCCGATTCACACCACGCACACACGAGTGCTCTGTGGTCACAGGTGCCCACTGGCTCCTGTCGGACGGGATGGCAGTAAACTGTGAGCTCTCCAGGCAAGATCGGTGTTCTTTTCAATAGATACAAAATTACATTTCAGTAAATAATATTGGTGTTCTTCTTGGTCACTGCTCTATACCATAGTGCTTGGCATATAGGAGCTATTTGATGTTTATGAAATTTAACTGAAATATAACAGAATGAAGAAATTATCAAGGGACTTGTTCAACAGCTTCCCACCGTACTTACACTCTAAACTATTCAATTCCGCACACATTTAGCTTGCCCGCAGAGTTTGTAATTCGCTTATTCCAGAAGCATTTAAGCTCCACGGCGGGGGAGTGTCTTTGTCTTGTCCCCATAGTCCACCACAGTTCCTAGTGCGGTGACACGGAGACTCGCGCAGTCAACAAGCGTTATTTAGTGTTCATGCTGGGGCCATTATTTCAGGTGCTTGGAGAACTGTGTTGGACACCGTAGACACAGTCTCTGTCCTGTGGAGTTCAGAGATAATAAAACGTAAGGGTTATGAAGGAAAAAGCTGGGGAGACAGGGTAGGGTGTGGCCGGGGGTGCAGGAGCAAGCGAGCAGAGAGACGCAGCCAGTTCTTCGAGAGCTAGGGGAGGGGCAATCGGACTGTGTCTCACCACAGTCCTGCAAGCTCTCTCCTTTTCACCCACATTGGCCATTTATTTTCTGTAATACCCCAAGTTATTTCTTTTGACTTTCTGTTTCCTTGCTTGTGTTGCTGCTTTTTTTGCTCTACTATAGCTAGTGACTTCTCATGCCTCAGCACAAATGCCATCTCCTTAGGTGAACTTCCCTGACCGCCCTGTCTTCAGGGCTCATCACCTTACACGTTTCCCATCGTACCCCTGCATTTTGTTTATTACCACAATCTGAAATGATCTTATTTATTCATCAGTTGTCTCCTTTGCCACAGCGAAAGCTCTGAGAAACTAGGCACTATGTCTCTACAATTGCTGTGTGCCAGTGGTTAGAAAAGTGGTTCCATAATGAATTATGACCCATAATTAGCAATCAATAAATATTTGCTGAATGAATTAATGAATGAATGAGTTAGTTAAAGTCTTTGGGAGATGTCTCAAGGCAAACTTTGAATGAGGCCACAGTCTAAATGAAGTCTGGGAAGAACCGCACTATTTTATCTCTTCTCTGAGAAAGAAGATGGGATTAATGCATATAAAAGTTATTCTCTGGGACTTCCTTGGGCATCCAACGACCTGGGTTCTGTTTCTGGCTCCGCTGAGAATCTGCAGTTGTGGACCATCCTACTGCGGAAATGGACGGACTTTTGCATGTAACGTAAGGGGTTCATGGACCTCCTGAAGAGGTAAAAGGATGCCAAGTCAAAAATTCCTGTAGAAATTGGAAGCCTCACAGCAACATAGGGAGCAAGTGTTAAATGAGTTTATGCATGAAGCACCTTTAAAGAACTAGGACAGGAGCCTTTGGGTAGAGACGTAGTCTAAAGAATTCCTGAAAACCAAATTCTTTCTCACTAAGTAGCTCTGCCAGGCCGTTGCTATGGACGCTTGCCTTCTCCAATCATCTTGAGGCTTGCTGGGCTGTGCGGCGCTCCGTGGTTGCTGTAGCAACCGACAGCAACAGCTACGGGACCTAGACCGCACTGGAAGAGAGCCTGCCTGCGGCTTGGAGCCGGTTGGGGAGCCACTAGATTGGGGTGTCTGTGAGTTGGACCGGGGATTTCAGAGGGGAACGGGCACGGAATTGACAAGGGATGGGGTGCACGTGGTTCTGCTGGAGGTCCTGGCAGTGATAATGGGGTCACAGTGTGAACTGGCCGAGGCATCACCTCCTTGTGTTGTTCCCTTCGTCCCAGGGGTTCCCCAAGTTTTCCATACCCCACTCCTCCCCAGCCTTCCTGGGCCCTTCTTCTCACCCCCATTAAAATAGCAGGACCTCCGATTTCTGTTTTTGGGATTCCCCAGCCAAACATGTAGGTAGCGCCAGGCGTTGGTCCGAAGGATAGAAGACAAGGGTGATAGCATTGCTTCTAACTTCTAGCTATGAGGCCTTGGAGAAATCATTGTCTGTATTTCCTAACCAGGAAAATTGGGTGCTACACCTCTCCCCCTCTTCCTTCTTAGAATGACTGTGAGATTCAAGTGCAAGACCAGTACACCCTCAGATACTTCACCTGTATGGTCTCATTTCACAGCCACAATGGCCCTATGAAGTGACTGTAATGATTAATCCATCTTTATAGTTGAGCAACCTGGGCGCAGATCAGGGGCTAGTGAGTGGCTGTTGCTATGATTCTTAGCCACCACCTGTGCTGGCTGCCCACGTCCTGGTTTCTGTGTGTGCTCACCTTGTCCCTGCCTGTTGTGTCCTTTTCATTGCAGAATACTGCAACCCATAGTTATTTCACCACGTGATTATTTCCCTTCCTCCCTTTCGTGTCTCCTTAAAGTAACTGAGGTCCTACATCATGTCTAGTATGACCTAGGTGTTTTGCAGGAAAAAAAATACTGTTAAGGCAGGATCTGTGACCTTGATGAACTTATACAATGGAGTCATGTTTTATTGTTTGAGGTTCAGAAATCAGTGCTAAGGTCAAAACTGAGCAGTCAAAAATATCATGGGGAAATTCCTTAGATCACCTGGGAGCAGCCCAATTCAGAAACTGAACCATTGAAAAGCTTTAATTCTGGGAATATTTAAACACATTTGCGATATATAGGCTTTTCCAATTTGTCATCATAAATTAATAGAAGGATAAATCTACGAGTTTCATTATGTCTTTGTTCTTCTAAATTTTGCTGTGGCCCTCATTTCATACTTCCGTTTCTTCTTTGAGAATGTTGAGAAGGTTATCACCATTTGAGTGGCTACCTGGACATCAGTCTTTGCTTGGTGGGCTGGTAAATCTTTAGAATGTTATGCGGTCTCTCCAGTCTGCACTGTACTGTGTGTTCCAGCATTGATGAGATGACAAGGGCATCTTCAGGACTACCATCTCATCTCATTCTACAGCCCACTGACTGGAACAACCAAGACAGTCACCCAACTATTTTAAAGGGTTTTTTTGTCTTTTGATTTAGCTACATATACTTGAATACATGTAGTTAGCTACATATAGGATGTAGTTGAAATTCCATCCTCCCAACTGATGTAACTCTACTGGAATCTTATTATAGAGATGGTACTTCCCCTGCATAGGCATCAACACTTGGTGTTCTTTTAAAACTTTGGGTTTCTGATGAGAAAGTAATGGTTATCACTTTGTTATCATTTACATTTGCCAGGTACTAGTGAGATCCAGGAGATTATTGACTATTGATAACTGATCTTCTGTGGATTGTCTGTCTTTATCTTTGCTCAGTTTAAGTTTGACTGTTCTTTTTGTATTGATTTGTAGGAGTACTGTACATACCCTGAATACTGATACTTTTATGCTGTGTCGAAATATAATTTAAATCAATATTTTCTCCCAGTATGTTTTTAGTTATTTTTAAGTCAGGTTTATGATATGTAAGTTACATATTACAAAATTCATCCATTTTAAGTGTACTGTTCCATGAGTTTTGAAAAATGGAGTCATGTAACCACAGGAGTGTACAGAGTGATTGCATTGGCTCAGAAATTCCCCAGGACCAGTTGGAGTCGCTCTCCTTTCCCCACCTCCAATAATCTGATTTTGCCTTCTGTCTTTTCCAGAAAATCACATCCATGGAATCATAAACTACATTGCACTTTTTGTCTGTCTTGTTCTAGTTAACACATTGGTTTTGAGATTTACCCATGTTGTTGCTTGTAACAGTATTTCATTCCTTAGTATCGCTGAGTACTGTTCAATGGAATGGATGTCATACCAGTCGACGGGCTGCTTCTGGTATCTGCTGTGACCATTCACATACAGGTCTTTTTGTACAACATAGTTTTTTGTTGTTTGTTTTTATAAATACTTGAGAGTGGGACTGCTAAGTTCTGTGGTAAGTGTATGTTTAATTTTATAAGAAACTGCCTAAGGTTTCAAAAGTGACTGTACCATTTAGAGTTGCCGCCAGCATAGCATCAGAGTTTCACTTGTTCCACAGCCTCACCAGCAGGCGACAGTTCTGTTAATGTCAGTTCTTGTGGATGCTGGTGGTATTTCATTCTGCTTTAAATCTGCATCTCTCTGATGACTAATGATGTTGAACAACATGTGTTTATTTGTTATTCTGTCTCTCCTTTGGTGAAGTATCTGTTCATATCTTTTGCCCATGTCTTACTCAGTTGTCTTCTTATTGAGTTGCCTTTTAAAGTCAAAAACTTTAAATTTTGAGATTTAATTTATTTTTTATTTTATGGATTGTGTTCTGTGAAACTCTTTGCCTAGTCCAATGCAACACAAATTTTTTTCTCTGAATTTTAGAGATTTAGGTTTTACATTTCATTTCACATTTTATATGTGATCAAACTTCGAATTGTTTTGGGGAAGGCACAATAATACCTCTGCCTTGTATGTGAGAATGATTCATGTGGTCACAAAGTAGAGGGGAAATTATTGTGTTATTAATCAGTGGTATAGTTTCACAAGCTTCAAAATAGTTTTGAGAATGTTTCTCCATGTTAGCAGC
Organism: Trachops cirrhosus; assembly: GCA_028533065.1. Classification (NCBI taxonomy): domain Eukaryota; kingdom Metazoa; phylum Chordata; class Mammalia; order Chiroptera; family Phyllostomidae; genus Trachops; species Trachops cirrhosus. Next base: position 17,075,331 of record CM052550.1, read on the forward strand.
AAAAACATTCAGAACAAGTTTGGAAGAAACCCACCTAGCCTGTGACTGTTGAAACCACGTTTTAACTGGTACACTCTGGGATCTGTGCACTGTACAGATTCTTGATCCTAGGTGCGTGGACCTTTAGATTTCATGTTTATGTTCATCATTTGGGGGTCAGTGTTCATAGTTTTTATCTGACTTCCAGTGGGACTTAGATCTCAAAGGTTCATGATCACTGGTTTAGGATGAGCACATTTCAGAAGGGTGGGGACCATAACGTACTTGGCCATTATAAGTGAAGAAGCAGCTGTTTCCTGAGGGCTGTCTCTGCCTCTCAAGTGATTTCTTCCAAGATCTGTTTCCTCATTAACACCACAGAGGCACTTAGCATTTGGCTGCTTTTCGCATAAAATGTGTTGCAAGGGGGACGTGGGCCTGAAATGAGGCAAAAACAGTGGTAAGGTCATGGTCAGGAGGACTGAGGTTGGGCAGAGAATAAGACAGGAATTGACATATCACAAAATGCCTCTCTTGCAACTTAATTTGAAGAACCGTGCAGTCAGTGTGCTCATTTTTTTCTGAGGATTTAAAATGCTTTAGTTCTCTGATTTTTTATATGGGTCATATTTATCTCTATGGTGATGGGGAAGAAGAGTGGGCTTTTAAAGAGAGTCCGAGTCCTGTGCTTGATTGAAAGGCATGTCAGAATATATGATATTGTTAAAGTAGTGTTTTTCATCGCGAAATAAATACCAAAAAGTCAATGTAGTTGACTTTAAATAAAAATTAGTGTGAGATGAGTTAAATAAAAAAATATCACACACACACACACACACACACACACACACAAGAAATCTCTTGTCACTTCACTGGCAGTTCATAAATTTCTTGGATTTTAGTTTTAAATCTCCATGCTTTAATAGACTCTCTAAAATGTCCTGAATGTCAGGTTGCACTAATAACATTATGATCTGACTGCATATATGTATGTTTTTATGTCTTTAAACTACTATTATTAAGCCCAAGTGTGATAACTTTGCCTAATTCTATATTCTGTGCAACTATGTTGTTGGTGCTTGTTTGTATTATAAACAATCCACCCAAATTTGCAGCAGTGGCTTTGAAAAATCCCTAATTAAAATAAATTTCAAGGTTAAGCTATTTTTATTCATGTCTGAAAACAATTACCAATACTTGTGGCTTTTAAAGTAATAACAGTGTGGTAAGCATATTTCAAAACCAGGAAAGCAGAAATTCGTGTTTATCAGAGGCAAAAAATTAGTCTTGCAATACTTTGGAATGTCCCTGGTAATTAATTATAGGTGATGTATATTATAAGAAATCTCAAAGATTTTAGCAGGAGGGAAAAAAAGGGCCTTATGTATTTCATTTCTGATATAATCCCTGTCACTCTCCGAGGGAATTAAAGTTTAATAAAAAGGGATAACAGAGGGATATAATCTAAAAATACTAATTAATAACTTTAGCTCTACGAAAGTGAGATTCTGTAATAAATAGTAGGCTGTCAGTTGCTAAATCATGAAATATTGCAGAGAGGGAAAAGACAACATACTCTCTCACAAATGGCTCTTTATATTAAAACTGTTAGTGGTAGGCAAGTTTTGTACTTGTTAATCATTTGTGTTTTTACATCAATGTTTGTAATTACAATTAAACAGATGGTGCCTAAAAAGATAGTGTGTTCTTAGCAATTAAAACCATGGCAAGCAGCTTTTCCTCTTCCCCAACATACAATTAAACTGAATAGACTCACAGGCCCTGTGGGTTCTTCAGGAAAGATTCTGTGAGGATTCAAGTAGATTAGTGGTCTGTCCCCATCCCTGTCATCTGGACCCCTGCCGACAGAGCTCTTGGCAGCTGGCCGGGGACTTCCAAACACGGGTTTTAGGGAGTAGTTACCCTTTCTCTGCTTTCTCCCCAAACCCTGCTTTTGCCATAGGGGGATTAATAGAATACTTTTTTAAACATAAGATCTTAGCAACAGTCTCTAACAACCGTAGGATGTGTTTATCTAACAGGGCTTTTTAAGTTTGGGAGCTCAGCTAGCCCAGGAAATTCCTCAGGGGCACAGGTAAATCAGTCCTTTTTTTCTTCATTCTTATGACTACCATTGTTGACATGTTTCCTCGTAAAACATGTTTTGTCATTTCAGACTTGTTATCTAAAAAAAAAAAATACAGGATTTACTTTGGGCCCTAGGGAACCAAATTCTCACCTTATTTACAATTCTTATTACAACAGATTAAGTTTAGGAGATTTTGCATCAAGGATTCAGCACCCCATGAAATGTTTTAACAGCTGATACACGGTTTTGTGGTCCGTGGTGCTTCCCTTGAACCAGACCCCGGCAGTGTTAATGGGTCTCCCCCCAGAGCAGTGGAGCTGGAGCCTTTGGTGGTCTGTTCACAGATGAGACCTTGGAAATAAGAGTTTTGTTTGTATGAGCACAAATAGGCCTAAGTACACTTTCAGTGATTTTTAGGTACAAGCTTTTGTGCCCACAAGTAAGCAGTTATTTGCTGGTGTAATTAACCATCTGCACCATATTATGAGGGTGCAGCTGGCTAATTATGCCCGGTGCCATAGGGCAGGTTAAACTTCTCATCTGCATAAGAAGTGGATTTGTAGCAAAGGACATTGACCTTTACAAATGAGTCCCTAAATTTAATCAGTTTGTGGTCACTACTTACAGATTTTCATTTTGTTTTGTTCAGAAGTGAAATTTATATATGGCTAATGGTATTTCTATTTGTAAACTAATTACTACAGAACCATAGGGCAGACTTATATTATTATGAGCCAGGGACAAATGAGATCCCTGCCAAGTTCAAATTATATGGGTCCTCAGTTTGGAATAGTGGTACATCAGTATGGGTGTACATGTAGTCATGAACTTGTATGAACAACAATTTGGAACATCACTCAGACTTCAAATGGGTGAGTTTGTGTATTAACCATTTCACAACCACCTTAAGCAGTAGCTGTACATTATTCTTATGACTTATTGGATGGCTTGTTTGAGAGAATAGGAGAATACTGGAGAGCAAAATTTTAAATTTCCGTGTAGGTTAAATTCATGTCAATGTTAACTAAGTGTGAAGGTCTGCTAGGCGAATCTTCCCATAATTGTCTAAAATTGTCTTTAATTTGCCCTTACTCTTGAAAGATATTTTTGCTGGTTATAGAATTAAAAGATGGCAGGGTTTTTTTTTCCAGCACATTTGAATGCATCTCATTCTACCATCTTCTGGCTTCCATTATTTTGAGAAATTAGCTCTTAATTTAACCATGGCTCCTTTTAAGATAATCTGCCTTTATTTATTTGCTCTTTTAGTGATTTTTCTCTTTATTTTTGGTTTTCTTTACCCTTTTTGGGATGTATCTAGGAGTGGATTTTTCCCTATTTAGTTTAGGATTTGTTGGGCTTGAATCTATATGTGTTCTTTTTCAACACTATAGTAAAACTCTCAGCTATTGTTTTTAGATACTGCCTCTGACTCATCCCTGTTCCCTCACCTAAGGCTCCAACAACATCAGATCTCTGTCCCCCATGTCACTTAACTTCATTTGTGTGTTTTCTATTTTTTTGTCACTCCAGGTACTGACCTGCACAATTCTTCTGATTTAATTTCTATTGGTTTGGCCCAAAAGTTTGTTGTCTTTTTTTCATAAGTTGGCTCTTGTAGCACTTAGTTGTCTTTAACTTTATTTGAAACAATTTTATTGGATTGTATTGTGACAGCTGTCATATCAATGTACATTAAAAAAACCATATCAAAATTGGTGAGTTTTTGTGTAGTCATTTTTAATATTGCAAATGGAAGAAAATACACATTTCTGACATATTATGTTTATTATTTCTTTTTTTAAAGATTTTTATTTATTTATTTTTAGACAGAAGGGAAGGGAGGGAGAAAGAGAGGGAGAAAAACATCAATGTGTGATTGTCTCTCATGTACCCCCTACTGGGGACCTGGCCTGCAACCCAGGCATGTGCCCTGACTGGGAATTGAACTGGTGACCCTTTGGTTTGCAAGTTGGAGCTCAGTACACTGAGCCACTCCAGTCAGAGCCATGCTTTATTATTTCAAGAAAGGTAAAGACACAACTGAAATGCAAAAAAAGATTTGTGCAGTTTATAGAGAAGGTGTTGTGACGATTGAACGTGTCAAAAGTGGTTTGCGAAGTTTCATGTTGGAAATTTCTTGCTGGACATGCTTCATGGTCAGTAGACCAGTTGAAGTTGACGGCGATCAAATTGAGACAGTATTTGAGAACAGGCAGTGTTATACCAAGTGGAGATAGCTGTCATACTTAAAATATTCAAATCAACAAAGTTATTAGTGAAAATGAAAAATTTGGCTTTTATTTTACAGAAAAAAACATATGGACTTGTTGGCCAACCCAATAGTTTTAGTCATAGTCTCTTCAGCTATTTAAAATATGCTTTCTACTTACCCAAGAAATTTCTAAATTTAGTTACTGTATCTTTCATATCTATATGTTCTGTTTGATCTTTTTAAAAGTCTCCTATATAGCTTCCCCCTACAATATTTTGTTTTTAAAAGTTTTCAAATGTAAAGAAAACTTGAAATAATAGTACCTGCATATCCTTTACTTAGAATCATCAGTTGTTAACATTCTGCCACATTTTTGCTTGTTTTCCTCTCTTTTTTTTCCTTGAAGCATTTGAAAGTAAGCTTATGACTTAAAAAAGGGAGTTATAATGCTACTCCTTTATATACAATATGCCCTAAGAATAAGAACATTTTTTCCATAACCACAATACTGTTATCACAGTTTATAAACTTTAACTTGTTACAGTATGATTTAATATATACTTTATATTCACATTTCCTCATTTTTTCAATAATGTTTCTTATAGTGATTTAAAATTTTTTAAAATCAAATCCGAGAGCAGGTCAAGGACCGCATGCAGCATTATTAAGGCTTTTAGTCTCCTCAGCGTGGAACAGTTCCTTAGGCGTTTTGGAGGGCTTTGTTGGTTTTTGTTTTCAGGACACTGAGGTTTTTGAAGAGTCCAGTTGTTTTACAGAATTGCTGTATCTTTTTTAAAAAAAATTGAATGTATTGGGGTGACATTGGTTAATAAAACTACATTGGTTTTCAGTATAAATTCCACGATACATCATCTGCATATTGCACTGTGTGCCCACCACCCAAAGTCAGGTCCTTTGTCCCTTTATACTTGACCCCTTTACCCTCTACTGCCCCCCTACCCCACTTCCCTCTGGTAACCACCATAGTGTTGTCTGTGTTGTGAGTTTTTATTTGTTTTTCATGGTTGTTCATTTGTTGCTTTCAGTTTTATGTCCCGCACATGAGTGAAATCATATGGTTCTTGACTTTTTCTTCTGATTTATTTCGCTTAGCATGATATTCTCAAGGTCCGTCCATGTTGTTGCAAATGGCAGTGTTTCATCTTTTCATATGGCGGAGTAGTATTCCATTGAATGTGTGTACCACACCTTCTTGTCTGTTAGTGCTTTAAACATAGTAAACATGGTTGCTTTCTAGTCTGTACTGAATAAGTCACCTGTATGAAGCCTGTGTGAAGTCTTTGATGGTCTTTCTGCTATCTTTAGTTTCTGCTAAGTTTGTTCATGGTATCTTGCTTTCTTGTGTGTCTGATATGATTCTGCCTTCCTCTATAGGAGATTTATTTTTGTTTTTGCCAGGCCACTCGGGGTCTGTTAGTCTGGGACTACCCTAGCTCATGGTTTGAGGTATCCTAGACAATTTAAGTGGTATGAACCTGGGCTGCAAATTTGAGTTGGAAGTGACCCCAACTTTGGGGTATTTTCCCCCTTCTTTTTGTTTTTATTCTCTTTCTCTGCTTAGCACCATAACAAGTTTTACTATGGCTTTCTGGGGATAGTGATGCAGTGGCCAGTTTTAATTTTGGGTCCCAGTCTGCAGTGAAGCAGATCTCTCACTGTATTTTCTACTTTTTTAAAAAACATTTTATAGAGAGGGGAAGGGAAGGAGAAAGAGGAGAGAAACATCAATGTGTGGTTGTCTCTCATGCGTCTCCTAATGGGGACTGGGCCTGCAACCCAGGCATGTGCCCTGACTGGGAATTGAACCTTCAACCTTTTGCTTCGCAGTCCAGCTCTCAATTCACTAAGCCACACCAGCCAGGGCTATATTTTCTATTTTGAGCAGACTCTAATCATTGACAGCTTTCTCACTGTCTAACAAGGCCACCGAAAACAAAGCCTGGAGATTTTTTGGATTAGCAAAATGCTTTAAGGGCAGAAGTGGCTATGGATTTCTAGTGTTTTGCTTACTTTCTGCTATTTGATTTCCTTTAGATCTTGGTCTAGTTATTGCTTATTATCTTGACAGCTCTTTAATACTCTTCGGGAGATTAAAAATTCTTTAGTTGAAATTTTTCACCTAGAGCTTTTAGTTGTGTTCACATGAATTGCTGGTTCAACTGTTACTTGGAATTACTGGAAATGGAAATACTCTTTAATTTTAGAAGAAAATTTTATTGTTGTTCTTATTAGAGGTATAGAGTGGATACAGGTATTTTTCATACTTTTACTGGGAATCGATCTGGCCAAACATGTGAAAGCAATGCACTAAGAATTTTGTGGTCGATATTTACCAGCGTGATAACTGAGAGAAGAAGAATGGCCCTATTATATGCTAGACAACTCAAGCATAATGCTATAGTATGTAACCCACCTCTGTGATTGGTTTTCATTACTGAATTCTGTTATGACAGCCACCCAATATGAATGACAAGAATTACATTTGACATTTTAATAAAAGGTAGACATGCAGCACTTAACAAGTAGCTGCTAGGGAGAATGTGCAGGACGGTGATCAGTGTTGAAAGCACGCAGTTGAGCAGGGCCAGGCTAGCTTGCTCTTCACTTGCTTCTGGGAATTGCCACATCCCTAATGGCCGGCGGAGACCAATGAAAGCACCAGCCCCTTTCTGCGGTGATGTCAGTGGGAGTCATGGAAGGGTCAGTGAGTGAATCCAGGTTTGCTCTTATGTGTGTTGATGGCTTTATTAAAGGGATTCCACACATTTTCTGTGAAAGGAAACCTGATTCCAGGAATTATTTTTGTCAGAAGGATTTGCTTAACAAGCCAGATCCCTTTTAAATAATGTTTGCAGATAACTCTTAAGTTATTAATACTTGGAAAATGCAAGTTAAATGACCGGTTTTGTGTAAAGGATTTTCTCTATAAACCTCTATAGACTTTCATCTTCAAAATCTGAAAATGAAGTATTTCCAGTGATCCCTTCTGCAGTCACACATTCTGGATGATCCAGAACCTTTGGATCCATGTGAGCTTCTGCAAAGACCTTACTATATGCTAGTTATATGCAAATGTGGGCTTACTAAGAGCAGAATAATTTGCATATAGAATTACCTGTCCTGAATAACATAATCCAAATACGCAATAAGTTTTAATGATTTCCAGATTTCTAGTCATCCTTGATGTTACATTTGATGGTACAAATGAATTAGTCTATGCATTATATATAGGATGTGTGAGCTTATTCTCTTCTAATAGAAATGATGCATTTTCTCAATTTGCTTTGGAAATAGCAGTTCACACCATTTCATAGTAGTTATTTGCAGATCTTTCTTGTAAGCTCCAGGAGTAAATTTTAGGTAAATGTACGATTTCTAAAAAATAACAATTATCATTAGAGAGTTTTAGATTTCAACTGGCAGAAATTTACTTCAAATTTCAACACAGCTTAATCAAAACAGGGAACGTAGGAGTTCATTTATTAGGACACTAGATGGCTCATGGGGTCCAAAGAGGAGCTTCGGGTCCCAGGGCCTCCGAATTTAGAGCTGCTTTCAAGACACTCTGATTCACTTATGTTCATCTTTCTTCCCTCCTGTCATCCATCCATCCTGCCCACATTTAAATTTTTTTTTATTTTTTAAAAGATTTTATTTATCCATCTTTTAGAGAGAGGGGAAGGGGGGAGAAAGACAGGGAAAGAAACATCAATGCATGGTTGCTTCTCGCACGCTCCCAACTGGGGACCTGGTCTGCAACCCAGGCATGTGCGCTGACTGGGAATCGAACCTTTAACCCTTTGGTTTGCAGGCCGGCACTCAATCCACTGAACCACACCAGACAAGGCCCCGCTCACATTTTTGCCTTTATCTCCTTAGCTTTGTTTTGCGGAAAGCCTTCTCCATGTGATGAAGAAAATGGCTGCCAATAGCTCTAAACTCATTTCAGCCCAGCAAGTCCAAAGAAAAACAATTCTCTTTCCCAAAGTTTTGCCATAATTCAAAGAAAGGATTCTGATTGGCATTATGAGGATCATAAACTCCCACCAAGACCAATCAGAGCATAGGAGAATAGGATACCGTGATTGGCCAGATTTGGCTACTCCTGCTGGGCAGGGCTGTGGGTTCTCACGGGAAGGAGAATGGGAAGGGGAACTTGTACTGTGCAGCCTAAACAAGACCTTTACAAGAGTATCTTGTTTTAAAAGGTTTAAAAGCTGTTCACAGAGTACTCCTAATTGAGTATGCTTTCTTGGATTCAAGTAAGATAAATAGATTTCAGAAAACGAAACTCATTGTAGGGATGTAAGGAGGTATTTTCTCATATTAGGAAATTCCATAAATTAGAAGAATTGACACAGCATACTGGAGGGAAGTTCAATTGAATTAAAGATTGTTGTGTTAGGAAAAGATATTAAGACCCCCCTCCCCATTTTCCTTTGTTTAAGTTTCTTTCACAAAGGAGTCACTAAGAAATGGTAAACTGCAGCTTACATTTTTAAAGATATTTTAATTTTTTGCTAAACCAGCAGGCGGGGGCCATTACATCTGTTGTTGATATTAGAATATGAATAAGCTCTCATTGATTTGATGGATCCAAAATGAGGAATTTTAGTTATCAGTGAATGGGAATTTTACTATCTCTTTTTCACTGCAGCATATTCATAAATAAATATGCATTTACTTGTGAATTTGCTTCAGTGAAATAATATGAATTGCCCAACGTTTACAAGAAACATAAAATGGGTTACTGTGAATGATGTGTATGTGTGTGAATTGAAGCAAATTCTCCAAACGAACATTCATCACGTGTAATAGCTGTAGAAGCCAAAGGCATTCTCGCCGTGTGTTACTGCAAGCTTTCTGGTCTTTAGGCTCTGGGGGTGACAAAGTCAATGGAATATAAATGAGAAGTTATTATGTTTTAGTAAGGCAAACATGGATTTAAAATAGCTTGTCCGCCACATTTAAATTAGCGTATTGGGCAAAATGAAGAAGGCCATCAAAAACTGCTTTTGCAAATAATGGCTGAATGGCTCTCAAGTTATTCATGCTATGGTGATACATTACAAATAATAGATGGGCTGCAATTATTTATAAGGGATTCACTTTGTCAAGAGACTGGCCACAGCATATAGCTCAGATGACACTTGTGTCATGGAACGTTAATTGGCTTAGATAGCTCAAACGTTCTTGGCTGGATCTAAGGATTCAAATGATGTCATCAGAACTCATCTCTTGCCACAGCTTTTCATTTATGTGTCTTCATTCTTAGATAGCCTCTCCCCTCATAGGGGCAAGAAGGCTGCCAGCAGCTTCACGCTCATATCTTATTTCTTAGCAACCTCAATAGGGAGAAAGCAAACCTCTTTTTCAACAGTTCCAATAAAGTCACAATTAAGTCTCATTTGCTTTGGGTCATTCGCCCTGTCCTGAACCAATCTCTATGGCCAGGGAGATGTAATATGGGGGTGAACCACTCCTGGATTTGAGTATGGGGTGGGGTGTTTTTCTTTCTTTTTTTTAATCCTTACCCAAGGACATTTTCCATTGCTTGTAGCAAGAGTGGAAGGGAAAGAGAGAAATATTGATGTGATAGAGAAGCCTCAGTTGGTTGCCTCGTATACACGCCAGACTGGGGACCAAACCCACAACCTAGGTATGTGCCCTGACCAGGAATCAAACCTGCAGCCCTTTGGTTATGGGACGATGCTCCAACCAACAGAGCCACACCAGCTAGGGCAGGAGTGGGACGTTTTTCTGAGGAAAAAATGATAGTGGTCCCAGGAGAAGGGTAAATGTATCCAGGGTAAAAACCCAACCAATAAAATATTGTCACTGACAAGTGATTCTTCTTTTAAAAAATGAAGGTATCTTTGAGAAGGAAAACGTAATAAATGGTTCAGTAATTTAACTGCCCCTCCAGTTATTCAGCAAACGTTCACTGACTCCGTGCCAGGCACTGTTAAGTGCACATACCAGTAGTGAGCACGATGGCCAAGGGCTCTGATTTCGTGGGACTTGGGACTTGCTTTCTGGTGAACAAAGCAGACATCTAGTCACTAAACAATTTACTCAGCATGTGAAAAGTGCAGTTCCTGTGAGCACATATAACAAGGGGGCTTTAGGGAGGTAAGGAAAGACTTTCTAGAGGCAGTGATGTTTCAACTGACACCTGTAAGGCGAGTCTGAGTTAGCCCGGGAAATGGGGTGGGCTGGAAGGAGAGCGTTCCAGAGATTTTACCTCTAAATAACCTTGTGGTTTGATCAGGGGAAACGGCAGCCTGAGACCCTAGAAAGAAGGGTGACAGAATACGCCAGTAGGGTTAATGGACTTAGAAGGAGAGGACAGGTGTTCCAGAGACAAGAGCTATGCATTTTGTCATCTGAGGGTGTCCAAGATAGTAAGTCTCATAATCCATATTCCTACGTGGGTCAAGACTCCTTCTGAAAGAAGATTTAGCTAAAGCTTAGAGAGTCTCAGTTTTAATATACCTTTTCAAAACTTAATTGCTTTTTTGGGCTCTTCAGGTGAAAGGGGCTGGAAAATATGCCCTTGATTGCTTGGTAGACAAATTTAAAATTTTCATTTTTGACCACTAAAGTTTCCTCAAGTAGCTATTCAGTGCCAAAACCCTCAGTGTCCATCACACCTAACAGTATTATAAATAATTGTGTACGTAATTATATCTCAACTGTATACCTCGACAATCAAGATGTCCAGACAGCAGCTCTATAAATCTTGGATTGGGTGTGTGAACAGATTATCCAGGTTGATTACAGACATCTGGGCAGTTTTGCTTTGTTTGTTTAGGTTTTGGTAAAGAGTTGAATAACCCAGCCTGCTATTACTGAACACTGAAATCCCTACTCAGTCATAAATCCCCAAAGTTGCCTGTGTCCTGCTTAAAGTATAAAGAAGGATGTGCAAAGGAGGTGTCATATTTCTTTGATTTGGACGTAATGGGTGGCTGTTTAATGCCTTATTTATGACTAAGCTCCACAACTTTTCCAGAAACTTCCTATTTCCTATCTTATCTCCTGTTGCCGCCTTTGAGTCTCTGCCTAGCTGTGAAGACCTAAAGCCTTATGTTTTTTTCTATTTGCAGGGTGTCATGAGAGACAGTTGTCACATAGGTATAATAGCAGATAAAATAGCAAATTATGAAGTATATTTATTGAGCAGTGTTTACTTATCTGGGGGAGATAAAAGTGCCAAAATGTAAGAACTGCTTATATTTCCATGTCTTCCGTGAGCTTGGTCCAGAATACTCGGTTTGCCTAACAGGGATTCTAAACTTTGGGATGACGCTAAATCCAGACCAGTTACCTGGTCGACTCCTTTGGTGAAGGCGTTTGTTCCAAGCCTTTGATGTCTTTTTGAAGATCAGTATTTTTAAGCCTTCCTGTCTTTGAAAAGTTTAAAAATACAAAAATTGTGACCTGTATTCAGGAATTAACTGTATTTGTTCTAAAACTCTTTTCCTCTCTTAGGTGAACGAAGGCGATAGCTAAGCATGACAAGCAGACGGCTTGAGGAGTCCATGGGGGCCGTCCAGATGGGGTTAGTCAGGATGCTCAAAGGGTTCCAGAGCAAGGTTCTGCCGCCCCTCAGTCCAAAGGTGGTCACCGAAGAAGAAGTGAACCAAATGGTAACGTATCAGGGAATTTCAGGGTGACGCGCTTCATGTCCTCTCCTCAGGAGGGTGACGGCTGCTCCTTGGCATTCACCGCATATCGGAGATTACTGCTAACCATATAAATTTGGGTAACGGGGGCTCGTTGCAGAGCAGACGCACCTTTTAGAGCCTCAGACGGTTTTGAAATCACATACATTGTGACAGAGGCTTGAATCGCTTCAGTTAATGAGCTGAAGTCAGACTACACAAGCAAATTATTAGGTTTTCTAAATGCTTGGTCGAACCCTAAGAAACTGTCATTTGAGTAGTTCAAAAACAATCAAGTATCAGAATTTTATAGGTTTTAACCTAAACAATCTATTACCTATTGATTGGCAAGAGGTATTTTTGTTTGTACATTTGTGGAACATAGAATGTTAAAATAATTACTATATTGTAGGAAAACACATAATGTTTCTTTCTTTAAAATAAAAATATTTATAGAGTTTAATTTTTCTATTAAAAGATTTTATTTATTTAGTTTTAGGGAGAGGGGAAGGGAGGGATAAAGAGAGGGAGAGAAACATTAATACGTGGCTGCCTTTCACGCACCCCCACTGGGGACCCGGACCAGGCATGTGCCTGACTGGGAATCGAACCAGCGACCCTTTGCTTCTCAGGCCAGCACTCAGTCCACTGAGCCATACCAGCCAAGACTATATATTTTAATTTTTAAATTATAGTTGATGTACAATTTAAAAAATATTTTTAATGAATTATAATGATTTGGTGAGAATTGAATTATAAACCACATGCTATAGAAAATATCAATAACAATTTACAGTGTTAGATACAGTATTCACTACATTTTAAAAACTAGTCTTAAGTTACATTTCAATTAGAAAAATAAAAAAGAGAATTATTATTCTGTTTTGTGGTGGTTATTATTTCATATTTAAGGTAACGCCCGACTTTTTTGCTTGTAAGACTTTGTTATTTTTATTTAAATCACAACATTGCTGATACCTTGTTAACATTTTAGTATTCTAATCTGGGTTCCAATTTTTTAAAAACCTAAAAAACCAAGTCGGAAGCTATATTAGAAATATGCCGTCATTTAAATGGATTCAATCACAGAAAATCATTTTGTACGGTATTTGAAAAGCATTGATTTTAACTCAAGGCAAAACAAATTAGCTAAATTATGTTCCTGTGATTGTTTTTCAAAGTCTTGGCACATAGCAAAGCATCACGTTGCTGCCAGTGATCATAATTTCCTTGCATCTGAAGGAGGCCTTGGTGATGGAGATGTCCTGTATCTTGACTGTATCATCGTTGATGTCCTGGCTGTGATGCTGGGCTCTAGTTTTGCGACACTGTTCTTGGGGAAACTGGGCAAATGGTTCCTGGTTTCTCTTGGTATTATTTCTTAATAACTAACTGCATGTAAATCTATAATTATCTCAAAATTACAAGTTTAATGAAAAAAAAAAACCCTTTCCTAGAAAGAAAGAAGGCCCTAGAAATAATGTGAACATTCCGGCACAACAAACTAAGTAATAGTGATTGGTCCTGGGTAACTAAGCCCTTGTTCGGTTACTTAAATGTTAAATGATAGGTTACATTTTTTTCCATCATAACTTTACGAAGTGTTAAGTGCAATTTGAGTTCTTATTTGGGTATGTGTATATGACCGGCTGCCAGATACGATGATTGTCTTAGATCTCTTTAAAAACAAGGTCTAAATGGGCTCTTGTGATTTCTAAAAAGTTCAGACTTATTCCTAAGCAGCATGATCACACTTCCCAGATCCTGTGCATTTCATGAGGTTACTCTCTAACCTGGTAGAACCTGCTAGTTAAACACCCAGAAGTGTTGCTTTCATGTTGTAACTTCAGTTGAGAAATAGATATATTTCAGACTCCTTAGCTCTTAAAGCCAGAAAGTGATTTTAGAAACTTAGAATTTTATGCTCAGGTGCCTCTTCTGAGCATAAATGCATCTTCGGACACGTTCCTGTGCACTCACTGACTCCCCCGCCCCCCAGGCTCCTTTGCGTGATTCCTTCAAGAGCGGAAGGAAACAGCAACCACGCGTCATTTCAGATTACGTGCAACGAGCTCAAAAGCGCATGAGTACTTCTCTTGTATTATTTAGTTATTTTAAATATTTTATGAGGGAACTTAGTGGCATTCCAGAATTATCCTGAAAGCTGCAAACACAAATTATTCATTACTGGAACTTGTGAAGATACTCTTTCAGTGTAACCGTTTATGAATCCTTGGCCCCTGTCGTTTTGAATTCTAGCTAACGCCCTCGGAGTTCCTGAAGGAAATGTCCCAGACCACAGAGCAGAGACTGGCTAATACACGGTTGATGTGCCGACCGCAGATCGTCGAACTTTTAGATATGGGGGAAACGACATACCAAAAGGTAGATGCTTTCTGTTGCAGTAGCACATAAAGTAGGCCCTGGTGTAAAGTGAACATTCTTAATCGAGTCACTGAGTAATAGTTATTGTTTCTGGGCTAATTAATCTTTTATTTGGTTGTTTAATTCATTCTTTTTTTTTCCCTCTGTTGACCTTGATATCTGTGATTCGATATGGAGAGAATTAAAATTAATTAGTACAGATAACTTTTGACTACTCGAATTTCTTTCTTAGCCACTTCTGGACACCGATGTTTACAAATTAGGGGTAATTCCAAGGATTGTATTAGCCACACCTAATTAGGTTATCATTTTAGCACCAGAAATCCCTTCTTACCTGGGTTGTCATCACTAAAAAGAAAGGTGGAATTGTGTGTTAAAGTAGGCACTTGTTGTACATTCTGGCTCATTTCCAATAACAACTGTTTTCTTTTAGTCTCTAGAAAGTAGTTATTTTAGCATGTTTCTATGTTCTAATGTAAACCATATGTTCTGGGCTTTAGGAGCATATGATTATAAAATTAAAGTCTTTATTTCTCACTTTTTAACTCCTTGAATTTTTATGTAGAAATTATGGTATGAACCTCCATCATTGAACTGCTGGAGATTTAACCTCCTCTGAAAGGGTTCCTCAGCTGTTCCTGGGAGTTTTTCAGGCTTATTTCCCACAAGACGAGTGAGTCCCTGAGGCTCTTTTGCTCTTACTGCAGTAGCATTCCCTCCCCTGTCAAGGATCTGCACAGAAATTTGCTCTTCCTCTGAGCCCTGATAGTTTCATTATTGTTTATTATCTTCCCCATAAACATTCTCTGACTTCGAGGGCAGGGAACGTGGCTTTTCCCAAAGCTAATTCATCCTAATTAAGGGCTGCTTGCTCCTTTCCCATAGCATAACTAAGACCAGACTGTGTGTATTGTTCTGTGCGTAATGCCTGTATTTGAATGTATTTTGACTCCTGCTATGAAGGTTGAGGAAATAAGTATACTTTACTACAGCTCATCTTCTCTCCACTCAGCTGGTTATTTTTACTTTGTTTTTAGGAGTTTCATTTGTCCCTTAGTTGGGTGACAGTCATCCTCTACTAATTTCTTTTTCTTCTTCCTTCTTTCTTCTTCTCCTACTTCTCCTCCTTTCTTCTTCTTTCTTTCTTTTTACTAATTTCCTTGAGAAGAGCTTATGAAAACTATTTCCATGGTTTGATATGTCTGATAATACTTACTTGTTGCCTTCATACTGAACTTCAGTTCTGTTAGTTGTAAAATTCTTGGGCCACACATTTTTCTCATAAGAGCTTTGTAGGCATTTTCCTCACTACCCTCTGCCTTTAAATAGTGGTATGTACAAGTATGAAGCCAGCTTGATTTTCCCCAGGATAAAAGATAGATACTTTAATCTTCTAGTTTGTATGCCCAGAGATTGTTTATTCTTATTTAAAGTCCAATAATTTTGTTAGGATGTACCTTTATTTTATTTCTAGACCATTTTCTTATATGCCATTTTTTGTTCTTTTCTTTAAGGATATCAGTTACAAACATGTTGGACCTTCTTTGTCTGCCCTTCTACATCTTCTTTGTTGCCTTTAATCCATTTTGAACTTTCTGTTCATTTTCATTTCATTGTAATTACACACCCTGGGCTATCTTCTGAGTCCCTTCCTTTGCGTTTTGTGTATGTGTATTTCTCTTAAAACTCATTCTGAAGCTTGACCAGTTAAGTACACCTGGATTGTCTCATAGCATTTGACACAGTTAGTGTCTCTTTTTGTCCCATTTTATTCACTTGTAGCTCACATATCACACTCCTTTGTTTTTTTCTACATCACTGATTGCTTTTTTTCTTACTTTATTTATTGGATTGTTCTCCTACCCCAATCACTAAACGTTGGAGCTCCTCAGCACTTGGTCCTTGAACCTCTTCTTCCTCCTCTAAACCCACTCCTCAGGTGACCCCTTCTACAAACAAGGCTTTAAATTCCGCCTTTTAAACTGTTACTTTCATAATTACACCTCTCGCTATGGCCTATCCCCTGAACTATGGACCATACATTCAGCTCTTATATCCAATTGATTTCTGGCCAACTTCACTCAGTATTACGGTCTTTTTCTTTCTTTCTTTTTTTTTTTTTGCTGTATGGCATTCCATTGCATGACTATACTACCTTTTTTAATCCATTTTACTGTTGATGAGCATTTGTTTTTTCCCACATTTTTACTATTATAAGTGATGCTGTTATAAACACTCTTTTACATATCTTTTAGTGAATATGTACACATTTCTATTGGACATATATGTAAAACTAGAATATTTAGGTTACAGGCTATGCATACGTTTTGCTTTGTAGACAGTGACCACCTTTCTAAGGTGTCTGTACCAGTTCACACTCCCACGAGCTGTGTGTGTGATTCCAGTTGCACTGCATCGTGCTAGCAGGTGACATCGTCGGTCTCTTTAACACCGTTTCGTCGGGTGTGTCGTGCTGTCCCCCTGCGGTTTAATGTGCAGTTTCTTGATTTCTAATGAGACAGAGCACATTCTCACGTTTTATTAGCCATTGGGATATCATCTCTTATAAATTGCATGTTTATGTTTTTGTCCATTTCTTACTGATTTTGTAAAGGTTTTTCATATATTCTGGAGACTGGCCCTTTATCAATTACATGTATTGTAACTAATCCCCCATTCTTTGACTTTCTTTTTTATTCCCTAGCGCTTATCTTTTGATGAACATGTTTTAAAAAGTCAATATGACTTAATTTACTAATATTTTTATTTCTGTTTTGTATTTTCTATGTCCAATTAAAATTTTTCATTCTTCAACATCGTGAAGATATTCCTGTCAGTTTTCTTCTGAAAACTTTATTTTTTACCTTTTGCTTTGAGAGCTTTGATACACGTGGAATGGAATGTGATAGGGGTTAATGTTTTTCATATGGAATATCCAGCTAACCCAGTACCATTTGTTGAAGAAAACATATCCCTTTCCCAGTGCTTTTTAGTGTTACCTTCATCATAAATCAAATATCCATAAATTTAAGGATTTTTTTCTGGGCTTTCTAATCTGGTAGATTTGTATTTCCAATAAATCTTGTGCTAATATCTATTTTAATTGCTAGATAAGTAACAGTATTTGATATGTATTGCAATAATGTAATTATAGTAGGTGTTGCTACCTGATAGAGCAAGTTCTTTTCTCTTGTTCAGATGGATCTGGTCTATTCTTAGTCCTCTGCTTTTCCATATAAGTTTTATAATCATCTTTTTAATTTCCAAGAAAATCTTGCTGGGATAATTTTTATTGGATTGCATGATTTTTATATCAATCTAGAGAGTATTTGACATTATTAAAATATTGAATCTTTCAATTTGTGAACATGCTTTGTTCCTATTTTAAAATTCCTCTTAGTGATATTTTCTAGGTTTTTGGGGGGATAAAGGTCTTGCACATCTTTTATCAGACTTATTCCTATGTATTTTATGTTTTGGGATGCTATTTTAATTGGTACTGTTTATAAATTTTACTTCTTAAATGTTCACAGCTAGTACATACAAGTATAGTTATTTTTTTATGTTGACCTTGATAAATCACTTATTAATTCTAATAGTGTATGTTTGGTCATTTTGAATTTTCTAAATAAACAATTTTTTTTCTTCTGGGGAAAATGACAATTTTGTTTCTTCTTGATCAATTTTAAATGTTAAGTTTGAAATGTTGAATTTCTGGACGGAAGGTGGAGAAAAGTCTGCGGACTTCCGGCCAAGATGGAGGCATAGGTAGACGCACTGTGCCTCCTCGCACAACCAAGATAGGGACAACAATATAGAAACAAAATAACAACCAGAACTGACAGAAAATTGAAGTGTATGGAAGTCGGACACCCAAAGATTTAAAAATAGACATGTTCATCCAGACCGGTAGGAGGGGAGTCGGGCCGGGCGAGGGATGCGGAGTGGAGAGCTGAGCAACTGGGGCTGAGCTACGGGGGTGGGGGGGGGGTGGGGGGAGGTGTGAGGGGGGACGGCATGCAAGACCGCAGCAGGCAGACCCTGGGTGCACAAGCGGCGGTGTTGGCTGGTGGGCCCCGGCCAGGGGGTGGCGACCCGCAGACCCAGTGAGGCGGCCATTGTGAAGCAAGGCACTGCGCCCAGCTCACGGTCCCAGCACCGAGAAATAGAGCTTTGGGTCACTGACTGAGGAGGAGGGTCCCATGGGATGCACAGGCCCACCCACACCGGAATTGGTGCCTGAGGGGCCCAGTTAGCTTGCGGAAAGCGGCGGAAGGGTCTGAGGTCCTACAGAGAACAGAGCAAGCGCCATTGTTCCCTCTCGGACCCCGCCCCCACATACAGCATCACAACCCAGCGACTGGGGTGCCCAGCCCTGGTGAACTCCTAAGGCCCCGCCCCTCACTACAGGAGCTCAACAAGACCAAAAAACAGCAACAACAACAACAAAAAAAAAACCCCAAAAAACCCAGCAAAAAGATGGCTCAAACAGAGAAGAATTGAAAGCCCCAGAACCCATCCTTTTAAGCAACCAAGAGATAGCCAACCTATCAGATGCACAGTTCAAAGCACTGGTGATCAGGATACTCACAGAACTGGTTGATTTTGGTCGCAAATTAGATGAAAAAATGCAGGCTACAATAAGTTTAAGGAAGAAAAATGCACAGGGAACCAACAGTGATGGAATGAAAGATGGGTCTCACATCATTGGAGTGGACCAGAAGGAAGAAAAAAAATATACAACCAGAAAAGAATGAAGAAAAAAGAATTCAAAAAAATGAGGAGAGGCTTAGGAACCTCTGGGACATCTTGAAACATTCCAACATCCAAATTATAGGGGTACCAGAAGGAGAAGCGGAAAAGCAACAAGTGGAAAACTTATTTGAAC
>CM052550.1:17095074-17121448 GCA_028533065.1 Trachops cirrhosus
ATGACACATGGACTGAAGTAAAGGGGGGGAATGTGGGTGGGAGAGGGTGTTCAGGGTGGAGGGGAATGAAGGGGGGATAATAGGACAACTGTAATAGCATAATCAATAAAATATATTTTTTAAAAAAAGAAATGTTGAATTTCTGAAATAAACTCAACTTGGTCTTGATGTTATCCTCTTTGATATTGTGGATTTTCATTTGCTAATGTTTTATTTCTTTTATTGAATATGTGGTTTATGAGTGATGTTGACCGACAACTTCCCCTTTTCCTACTGTCTTTCTTAGGTATATGAAAGTTATGCTAACATCATCAATTGTGTTGGGAGATATTTAATTTTTGTTTTTCTTTTCTTTGGTAGAGTTTCTATAATATTTCAGTTGTACCTTCTTTAAATGTTTTCTAGATTTTGCTTGTGAAGTTATTTGGACCAGAACTTTTTCTATGAAAGGTTTTTACTTACAAATTCAATTTCTCTCATAGTTATAGCACTATTCCATTTTTCTATTTCTTGTGCTAGTTTTGATAAATTACATTTTTCTAACAATTTGTACTTCTTATCTAACTGTTCACATTTATTTATATAATATCCATTTGTTCTCTTTTTCCTTAGTTAAGGTTCTGTGGTAATGTTCCTATTTTCATTATTTAATGAGATCTTTGTACCTTCTGTCTTATTTTCTTGATTAGATTCGCTAGGTATTTTATCAATTTTATTGGTCTTTTTAGGCTCAACTTTTTGCTTTGTTGTTTCTATCGTATTTGTTGTACTTTCTATTTCATTAATTTTTGGTATTGCTTTTGTTATTTCATTTTTTTATTTGGGTTTTCATTTGTGTTTTTAAAAATATCTGCTATTGTTTTTCTAAACTAGTGAGGTGGATGCTTATCCCTTCAGTTTCCAAACTGTGTGCCAAGGTGCCTCAGGTACAGCCACGAACTTAAAGGGCATCATGGGGTCTTCTAAATTTTTGAGGAAATACGGCAATACTCCAAACTTGTTGGACATTATACAAGCTGTCAGCTTGAGGTAATTCATAGTTTCAATATTAGACCATACTATCTTTTCAGCTCTTTAGTGTCTCCATGCAGTTATTTGTTGGTACAACTTTTCTTGTTATTCTCATAGGGGAATTGGTTCAATTACCCCATTCGCCATTACCAGAAATGGAAGTTTTGGATTAATGTTCTAATTAGCCTTATTTATCTGTTTATTGGTTGGTTGTCTTTAATTGGAATATTTCCCTTCATAGTTCTTACCCAGCTGGGCACTCCACTGCCCCGTGGCTACGCCGCCGTGGGGGTGGGGCCGTCACCATGATGGCCCACAGACTGGGCCCTCCCCAGGATCTCTTTGATGGTTCCAGAGAGTTCTCTAGCTAAGATTGCTGCTGCCTCTGTCCAGCAATGTCGACAATCTCTTCAAAAGTGATATTTCCACTGCGCTGAATGTGTTTTTGCTTCATTCTCCCTTGGGGTGGTTCTTTGAGAGCTTTGATGATCAGGGCAGGGGCAGAAGGTGCCACCTCAGTTTGGGTCTGTCTGTTCTGAGTGGTCATTTGTCTGTGCGCCTCAGACCCTGCCAGTCACTGGTTGCTTTGGCGATGTCATCACCAACCTTTTTTGGAGACAGGCTCAGGGGGCTGATTTTGGGGGCCAGGGCAGACGTGGCACCGACTTCCCCGCAGGTGTACCTCAGGTATATGACTTTGATCTCCTTGGGGTCAACTTCAATGGCATGGTGGAGGTGGCTGGTGTCGGATGAACCTGGATTCAGGATGACTGAAGAAAGTGGCACCTAAGCCTCCTCCGAGCTGAAAGCCGAAAACTAGCTTCTATTTTTTTAAACTGAGGACCAAGACCTCTACTGTTTTTTGTATTAAAGTTGATGACAATAATCTTACCAATTATAACAATTATTGTTTATAGTAATTACCCCTTTTTGAGTGTTCCCTATGCTCTTAGTATTAATATCCATACTTTTATATAGTTTTCTTATCTTCCCCAGCCATTTCTGCCACTGTGTGTGACTATATGATTAATTTACTTTTTCAACTGAAGTTTTCAGGAATTGACCTGGATCAGGCATTATTCCAGCCCTTTCCATCAGAAATTATATTTCAGAACTACACTCCCTGTGAAGTCTATGAAGTTCCACTGGTTTTGAGGAACAATGACAAAGTGAGTATGTTTGCTGCAATGGCTGGACCTTTCATGGGTATATAAGAAGGAGTTAAATAAAATGGGATCCTGTAGGATCTTAGCTAAGTTCTTTAATTTGGTGGACTTAGGAAAATACATGAAAACGGTCCCTTTGACTATAAGCGTACTGAAGACAAGACTGTGTTGGTTGGTTGCTCTGTGTTCGATCCCAGGGCAGTGCCCAACCAACAGTAAATCCCCAGCGTGTGCACTAGCGTTTTGTTGAATAAAGGGTTAGCTAGATGCATGTCATGAAGTTCTCATGTGGCTAGTGGTCTAGGCTCTCATTTAAGACAGACAGGGCGACTACTACTCCTGCTTATATACTTTGTATTAGAGCTTCCGATCCCTAATTGCAAGCATAAACTCTGCTCATGAATTGCAGCTGTTCAGTCAATGCATTTGTGTTCTGTAAATTGAATTTTTTACTCAAACAATGGGCATCTCTTCCCCCTTTTCTGTCTCCATATTTCTACCTCAGAAGCCTTCAGATTTTGACCACAGATAGTTTTGAACGACTTCTTCCACTATTTATACCTTGTCTTTTTGTGGTTGCAACTGAGGATTTTTTTCCCCATCCTATGCCTTCTTCTTCAGAGATAAACTAGAGTTTATTTTAAGAAAAGGTATTAAATGCCTAAAGATTTCCTTGGCATCTAATGATAATGAAAGAAAGAATAAGGCTGGAGGTCAGCATAAAGCACAGTTAAGTGTGAAAAGTAATCAGATAGGGAGGAAGGCATCTGAGAGATGCTAAAATTCAGGTGTTAAGACAAGTAGGAATACTTACAGAATCTAAGAATGTGGAGACAAATTCTCACTGTAAGAAAAAAGGGGCAATCGGTAAAGACTATGCAAGAATCCAAGGCAAATGGGAAGACCTGCAGATATATTTGGTACGGTAGCTCGTTAAATGAATCAGTGATGCCTTTCGGAGATCCATGGGGTGATTTAGTGACAGCAAAACCAGACCCTGGAGAAAATGGTATATTTAGTTTTTTGCTGCAGGAGTGTTAACAAGAGAAGCTCATGGGATAGAAGCTAAGGTGTAGGCATAGGAAAGAAAAAAACCCAGTGTTCAGGATTATGTTCTGAGATCTCAAGAAGAGCTACGTTACATAGACATTAGCATTCTCTCTTTTCATGGAGGGCTGCCAACCAATTTAGTTTCTCACGTCCAGTTCTCTCTTTCCCCTTTTACCTTACTTTTCAAACTTTTGTTCAAGAGTTCTTAGGCGTTGAAAGACAGAGAGGAGTTATATGGTTTATATGGTACAGTTGGTTTATACGGGCAAGCCAAGGATAAGGGGCATGTATAAGTTTTATCTGCCAAAGGGCACCCAGTTCTCATGGATAACCCAACACCTCCTGGTAAGATGCTGGCTGCTAGGGTGTTGGACTTCATGAAAGCCTCCTTCTCATCAATGGAAGTCCAGCTAGCAACAAGCAGACAGATTCCTCTAGGATGGGCAGACTTGTTTCTGGGTGAGTTACTCCCAGGGCCCTTGTACTAGATGGCTGAAGTAAGCCTGCTTCTCTCCACCCCTGGTTCATGGACACTTAAGGAACCACTGAGATACATTTGGGTCACTGTACCATTCACCTTTTATTGGCTTCCTTACTGGATGCAATGCAAAAAGACATAGCTTATTTGGTCATAATTTCTCTCTGTCAAATACACACATTGAAAATAAGCCATGTACACTCTACAAGCCACAGCATGATTCTACTTGGGATACAATTATAAGCACCCACACTCTAGAGGCAGACTAATCCGCATTCAGATTCCGGCTGAGCTGGGTTCTGGGTTCAGATTCCAGCTATCTCCCAGCTGCAGATTTTGGGTGAGTCACTTCCCTTCTTCAAGCCATTGGGGTAATAAGAGCACCCATTTCAATAGGTTGTTTGGCATATTAAATGAGATAATGAGTATAAAGTATTCAGTGCAGTGCCTGTCACATAGTATCATTCATTACTGTTATTATTATATTAGTGTTACTTCTGTTTTCCTTATGCTGTTAATTAAAAGTATTCCAAACAAGCTCACATACTATTATTCAACACATCATAAATGCCACTGCACATTTCCCTTACCAGCAAAGCTATTTCCATTCCAATGGAATTCGCACACATCTCTTCCTTACCTCCCTACTCTTTAGTCTTATCTGCCTGAATTCTCTGCATTTCTTCTCCCCTTCCCCATCTGATTACAGTTTAGAGAGGTTTTGGGAGTTCTTTTTTCCTCATTTTTCACCGGAGGCATCTGGATCATACTTAACTATAGTTAACTTTCTCCTGCCCCCTTTAGTCGTTAAAAAACAATCCTCTTCTTTTCCCTGTGTCCCTAGAACCTCTACCGCTGACGGTCCCCATCCTCTTTCACAGTTGCATTTCCTTTATTGCATGGGCTGAGATAGAGATACTGCTCTAGGCAAGACCAGCACCAGCAGGCTGGAGGAATAAGACTTTACAAGAATAAAACTTTTGGAGCTGTTCTGAGACTGGGCTTAGGGATGCTGTACTACTCTCTTGGTTCCTGCCTCACAGTGGGGCTTACTTAGGACAATCTCAGGGAGAGGGAAGGTGGACTCGGGCTGGGACTTGAACACCATTGCTTGGTGAAGCTGTAGCACTGAGGGCAAGTGTGTGTTTCTTCCTCTGTAGAAGGGAGTCATAATGCAGCTGAGAGTTTATTGTCAGGGATCAGTGGCATGTCACGTACAGTGATGGCCCAGAGCATGAGTGCGGTGAGTGTGATTTCCTCTCCCACGCAACTCTCAGATGTCGGGAAACCCAGCCTCACTCCACTGTGTGAGTGGGGTCTTAGCTGTTTATTTTTGAAGATAATTCACATTTAAATAATAAAATGAAAGACTTGCAGTAACAATAAAATGAGTAATAATAATGTGAATAAAAATTAAAGCTAAAATGCACTGAGTGCTTACTTTGTAGAAGACACTGGGGTAAAGGCGGTGCTGTCCCCTCCTTGTGCAGTTGATGAGAGTACAGTTCAGACCTGACCAAGGTCGCATGGCTAGTGAGCAGTAGATGGGGATTGCATGTTTCACCACGAAGCCTGTGCTTTCTCTTCTGTATTTTCACATGCTCAGTGTCATCACTGTATGTCCTTCTTGCAGGTTCCAAGGATGGTGAAAGTCGTTGAGGAAAGTTCCCCTTACTTTAAAGTAATCAGCCCCAAAGATATTGGCCACAAAGTCGCTCCAGGAGTGCCATTCACATTCCGAGTCCTCTTCACTCCGGAGGAGAACAAGGTAACAGCAGTGCTGCCAGACACTGGTTGAATGTTCTCACTAGCGGTTTGCAATTCTGAACATGTATGGAGGTGGTGGTGTTGGTTTTGGTGTTGCTGGTGTTGGCAGTGGTATTGTCAGTGATGGCATTAGTCGTGTTGGTGGTAGTGGTATTGGTTTGGTGGTAGTTTTGTTGTTGATGGCTTTGGTGCTGGTGGTGGTGGTGGTAGTGAAAGAAGTAGTAAGGCTGGGTGAGAGGAGGGGATGGCATACTACTGAGTAGGAGGAAATGATGGTCAAGGAGTGCTGCGGGCTTATATGAACTGTAAGTGGTGAGGATGTAAAGAAGGTTAATTCTTCTGAGTGACTTCCCTGCCCTCTTCCTCAGCCCCTATCTCAGCATATTTATATTTGACTGTACTTCGAGAGGGACACCAAAAAGGAAAAGGTGTCTCCAGATGCAATGAGCTAAGACAAAGGATAAAGACTATGGCTTTTTGGAAGTTTTAGATCCTAGTTAGTTTCCTTTCACCTTCCAGGATTCTAACTAGCATAGGAAAGAGATCCAAGATCCAAATATTGATCACAGTGTCAGGCTCATTAAGTATCGGCAAGGAATATGGCCAGGATGCGAGCCCGGGAAGGGCCCCCTCCTGCTCTCCAGTGACTGGAAGGTAACTGGACCTTGGTGAAGGGCTGGCCTAATCGATAACTCCACCCAAGCCTGGGCGGGAGTGGAGGAACTAGAGCAGGCAGGGAGAGCAGAGACCTGCCTGCTTTGCTTTCCCTGTTTGTACATAGGAAGGCTAGAAAGAGCCTAAGTTCAAAAACAGGCCATTTCCCCTTGAATCTAGCCCATTCTGAGGCTCTCCTCATTTGTAGAAATTCCAGTTCCTCCCAGAAGGAAGGACCAGCCAAGGGGGTCTGAGGAAGGAGGCTTCCTCCCCAGACCTTCTCCAAGAGCACAAAACTGTGGTTTGAGTTTTCCCATGTGGGTCAAAGTGGGGACTTGTGGTGAGGAAGAAAGGGGTTTTACTCGCGTGATCAAAGGCTTAAACAGGCACAAGATGTCAGGCTGTATATAATGTTGATAGTGTGTGTGCTGACCTCTACTGTGCCGTAATGGTTGCAATCAAAAGGGCATGATGGGGGC
Organism: Trachops cirrhosus; assembly: GCA_028533065.1. Lineage (NCBI taxonomy): Eukaryota > Metazoa > Chordata > Mammalia > Chiroptera > Phyllostomidae > Trachops > Trachops cirrhosus. The sequence goes on from CM052550.1 coordinate 17,101,680, forward strand.
AGAGAGAACTAGTTGTGAATCCCTGCTTCTCCATCACTGATACTTATTAGCTGCTGTCAATGTCATTACCACTATTCCCGCTACTATTGCTATTCTTCCTACTTTTCTGGAGAGCAGGGATAGAGAATTTAATGTGATCTGCCAAGTATGTATCACTGTAGTGAGTGGTTAGAAATTCCATTATAATCATAACACTGTGGTTATTATTTTGCCAATTTGTAATATTACTGTTTATTTCTTGGGTTGTGCATGGACCTGTCATTTTGTGGGGGTACTGTTGAAATAAATGAAAAAATAAATTACCCCAGAAGTAATGCTTTTTGTTACATATTATCGAAGTCCTTATTTTTCTTGAGGCTCCATATCTGAATACTAACTGAGAAGAATAGCACCTGAGTTTAGTTTGTGTGTCAAATTCTTAAACTGACATTTCTGTAGGAAGCTGATTATAAGCCTAGGTATAGCTTGAAATATAAAGCTTGCTGAATTTGAGGAGTTGGCTTTCCTTAATTTTTTTTCTGGGCTGGAGAAAATATGCCTTCTGTTGGATACGTATTGTTCTCCCTGCAGGTAGTCTGGCCAAGAAAAGCGTACGTGGGACTTTCTGAGGAGGTGGAGTGTTTGATATCATGATAGATGTGAGGGTTATGTGGGTGAATCCACTTGTCAAAATCGTACATTCAATATTTATGCTTTCCAGTACATCTAAATTTTACCTTAAAAACTACAGAAATGTAATGAATGGATTGAGGTATAGACAAAGCCAGAATTACAGAATACTAATAATTGTTGAATCTGGGTGATGGGTATGTGACATTTGTTATATTATTCTGTTTTCTTTGTGTTTTACACATATGTGTGTGTATATATATACACATATATACATACAGATTTTAGATTTTATTTACTTATTTTAGAGAGATTGGAAGGGAAGGAGAGGGGGAGAGAAACATTGATGTGCAAGAGATCCATCGATTGGTTGCCTCTCGCGCGCCCCCAACTGGGGGCCGTCTGGTTTGCAGGCTGGTGCTCAATCCACTGAGCCACACCAGCCAGGGTTCTTTGTATATGTTTTAAGTTTTCCCTAATTAAAAGCTTAAAGAAAAGAGAGACTTTATTACTGTTTATCTATACAGCAAATAAATAATTTAAATTTATTTTAGATGTTTCTATTTGCTTTATGAATATGAAATGCTAGGATTCCCGTTGCAATTACTACTTGGCTATATTTTGTGACTGCTTATTTTATTCCTAGTCTTTTTATTCCCAGTTACATTTCATTTCACCAACATTGCATGTCTGTTAGGAAGCCTGCAATTAAAATTTAGATGTGGTTTTACAGTTTCTTCTTCTAAGTATTTGAAAGTTATCAGAAGTTATATGCATGTATGTGGAGGCATAAAGTGAGAACAGCGGCTACCTATGAGAAATTCAGTTATCCCACTTTGGATACATTAAGATTTTGTTTTGGACTTGGGCGCTAGGATGTAACATAATTTACAGAATTTGTTTTCCTAAAGACATAGCGATTGCTCCTTTTGCTCACTAAGACTGATGGAGCCTGTCTGGGGAAGCCCTTGCTGCTAGTTTTGGTTCCTTTTCTCTGCAAAGGTCCTGTTGCTCTTGCACCATCAGCAGGGCCCCACTACCAGCAGTTTCTCCAGTGTCTGGGCATCTACATTCACTATTACTCTCGGAAAGCCAGCAGGGCTGTGCACAAAGTGACCAGCGAGGGATAGGCGTGCTGCCTTTGGTGCTGCTCCAGAATGCAGCAGAGGACTAACCACAGCCAGATTTATTTTAGGAAAACTAAAAGTCAGTGTTTTCACTGTGTCACTTATTCTTCAGTTGGCAAAATTGACAGCCAGTGTACACATTATTTTCCCTCGTTACCCCCCGCCGATCTGAGCACATGCTATTCTCATTTACCCTCCTCACATCTGGAGGGTGAGATATGTAAATTGCTGCATGCCACAGTTTAATAAGCCAGTCCCCTTTCAATTGGATTTTCAGCACTCATGTATATTAGCCTGTCGAAGATGATAATGCAATTCACATTTTCCCCCTGTCATCTATTAATCTGGCTTCCTGGGGATTTAACTTGTTAAGAATGCCAAATGCCCAGATAACAGGTGCAGCAAATTTACTTTGGCTTTCCTTATCTCTTCTTCTCACACAGACTTTTAAAAATGATTGGATATGTTATTATATTAATCTAATAATCCCAGTGTGCATGTCATATATGGTAGAAATATAAGCCAATATTGTCATAACACTATAAAATTCTGGAGCCTGGCATTTTTCTTGACCTGTTACATTTGTATATTTGCTATCAATATTAAAAGGAGAATGAAAACTATTAGACTTCTGTAGGAAAGCAAAAACGGGTACTTCCTTGGGCTTAAGGAACCATCTGTTTACTACAGTGTTATCATAGGAAAATGGCTGCAGTGAATAAAACATGAAGTGATGCAATTTTATTGCTCAGCTATGTTTTAAGAAGATATATAATTAGTTGTCAAAATAGTTTTCTTGATGTGTTACTATGAAATTTAAAAAATTATGGCCCAAGAACAGTAGAAAAATGTGAACGTATTTTATGTTATCTAGGTGTACGACAATAATGAACTATATTGCCAGCGTTTTGCATCAAAGTTTCAGTATCATAAAATCTTCCACAGTCAACAATTTTTGTTGGCACAAATTGATAGGGATTTTGTGTTCTTCCTCCTGGGACTGGCTTTCCCTAGTTCCGTCTGGGTCGCTCCCGTGACCCCGGCGCCTTGCATCGTGCCGGCTGCCACACAGGATGCGTACAGGAGATACTTGTCAAGTGAGACAAGTAAGTCAAAGTTAATCTCAGGAAAATACAAGGAAGTTTTCTCAACTTGAGAACGGCCTGCAAATAGTAAAAGCAAAAGTTACAAAAAGGGCTCAAATGTCGTTTTGTGCCAGGATGCAGTAGACGTTAAAGTTCTTGTCATTCAACCGGGAGAGAGACGTCCAGGAGTCTTCTCTGAGAAGAGTGTTTCTCACCGTTTTGTTTCACGTCGCCATCGAGTTGCTACTTTTTAGCTTTCTGGCCTTGATCAACATCATTTTATAATAAGGCCAATGTGATGATGTTGGGAAGTCTCTTTATAAAGAACTCTTGATACTTTAACTAGTCAAATAAAGATATTAAAAATGGATAATATTCTTTCACTCTGTGCCAGGCCCAGTTTTATGAGCTGGGATCCTTTGGAGAACAGAACAAGTTTTGGCCTTCCTGGAGCTCATGTTCCACTATATATAAACAAATAAATATGTAATTGAATATCAGATATTGACCTGCTAGAGAATAGGGGGGTGAGAGGACCCTGTTTCCTGTCAACAGGAGGACAGGGACGACTTCTGTGATGAGGTAACATCTGAGCAGAGAACTAAATTAAGCCGTGCGACTCTCTGAGGGAAGACATGCTTGTCTGGCAGAGGGAGCAGCAAGCACAAGGGCCCCGGACTGGGACATGCTTGGCGGCAGGCTCAGGGAGGTGCAGCAGGCCAGCGTGGCTGGGGTCGAGGAGGCTGCTGGAAGAGTGTAGGAGACAAGGCTGCAGAGAGTAAGGGTCCTAGAAGTCACGCAGAGTGGGGCAGGAAGCCCTTTCAAAGTGCATATGAAAATGTTTCTATTGCGGAAGCTTTCACTCCCACGTAAAAGGAGGGAGAACAGGCAGGACCGTGAGCTGCCATCACCCGCATTTCCAACGGTCGGTGTGTGGCCAGTCTTACGTCACCTGTCCTGTTCCCTGCCTCGGAGGGCTTTGACGCAGGTCCCACACATCACCTTATTCCATCTATACGTGCTTCCTTCTTTGTTTCTAGAAGATTAGGACCTTTAAAATTTAACATAGCCTCAATACCATTATCACTCCTAAAAATAATAGCTCCTTGATATTATCGAATATATGGTCAGTATTCAGAACTCCCCATTGAGGTATAAACATTATATCTAAATATAATTTTTTGGTTGGTTTGCTTAAATCTGGATCCAGACAAGGTGCTGACTGCATCCCAATCAGGTTCTGTAGAATGGTCCTCTGTCCCCTCTGTTTCTTATAAACTGGTAGTTAAGTCTAGAGACTCGATTAGGTTCATATTTGATATTTTTTTAGGCAATAATTCTCAGGTAACTTCCTATTGCATCACATCAAGAAGAACAGAATGTCTCTTATGTTTTATATTTGTAGTGATCCAGTGAGGATTCTGAGGTCAAGTTCATACAGCAAAGATGGGATAAATACCAGATCCCTTTCCTTTACTGTGGTGGGTTCTGATCAGGAGTGACGTATCCGACTTACATTGTGGGATTCTTCTGGTTGCTGCACAGAGAATAGACTGAAGGGGGTGTGAGGCATAGGCTAGTTGCCTACCCTTGACACCCATTTTCTCTTTCCTCACTGGTAAGAGAATCACAAATTTTGATTGGCTTCACTACCACCTAAAATAAAAGATTGCATTTCCTCAGCTTCCTTTGCAGCTGTGTCTAAGTGTTGGCCAATGAGGTGTGAGCAGGCCTTGCAGGCATGTCCTTGACGAGAGCTGACACAGCAGGAGGTGCTCTTTTCTGCCCTTCTGCCTTCTCCTCCGGGGCTGCAGCTGGGCTGTGATAGCTGGCATCCCAGGAATGACTCTGCCCCGTGCGGTGACATTGAAGATGGATGCTGTGTGCTGGAATGATAGAGCAGGAATTTAGTTAGGAATTTGCGTCTCTGATGACACTGTGGACCTGCCATACCCACATGGCTTGCCTACCTCTGGACTTCTTTGTGGGAGAGAAATAAAATCTATCTGGTTTAAGTTGCTCTTATTCTGTTCCCTGTTACACGTGGCAGAACTGAACAGAGACAAGAGGCTGTTGTAATAGTTGGGCAAAAGATGAGGATGATTTGGACTAGGGAGGTGACAGTGAAGATGAAGAAAAGCGGGTGGATTCAAGATAAATGTTTTTATGGTAGAGTGGCCATGATTGGCTGCTGGACTGGATAAAGGGTGTGAGAAGGAAAGGAATCTAGTTCGATTCCGTGTTTTGGATGGCAACCGACCAAATGGTGGCACCATTTACTCAGGTAGGGGACAGTGGGAGAAAAGCAGTTTTGTGAGGCTGGCTTGGGGTAAGGTAGGGAATCCGGAACTCTGTTTTTTTAAATGTTGAATTTGAACTTTTGTATGTACATCCAAATGAAAATATCAAGGAAGCAGTTGGACACGTAGATCTGTGATAAAAGGGAGATATTGGGGCTAGAGACAAATATTTGGAAGCCCCAAGTGTAAAGATGGCACTTTTCACCAACGGGTGGAGACGATGCTGGGAGTGAGTGTAGATGAGGAAGACGTTGGGGAGAGGAAGAGGTGCCAGCAGAGGATAACACTAAGAAGGGGTCGTTATGAAGTGGGAAGCAAACCAGGAGATTTCAAAAGGAGGGAGAGGTCAATTGTGTCTAAAGCTATGAAAAGTAGAATACAATAAAGATGTGGAATTAGCCATTGGTTCTGGCAGTCCCTTGTGACCTTGGCAAGAAGAGTTTCTGTGGGATGTTGGGTATAAAAGCCTGATGGGGTGGGTTTGAGGGAGAACGGAAAGTGAGGAGGTGGTGATGCGGAGCATAAATAACACTTTTGAGGAGTTTTGCTCTAAAGGGTAATTGGAAAAATGAGCAGTGGCTGAAGGTAGATGTCGAGGTCAAGAGTAGGTTATTTAAGGTGAGGCTGTCCAAGCATGGTCATAAGCTGACGCATGAATGGTCAGTGGAGGGAAAAGTGATGCTTCAGGAAGTCCTGGGGTAGGAGAGGAGGATCGTGCTTTAGCACACAAGGAGAGGGGCTGGTCTCAGATGGGAGCAGGAGTGAAGGGAGAGTGTATGGGGATAGAGAGGTAGATTGGTGGGTTTACGGGTTCCTTAGAAAGCAAAAAGGCCAAGGAGGAAATTTAACTATTGGGAGTGGATGATTTATATATGAACCATGAAGTACCCACATTATCATTGTATATACTAAGGATAAAAGTAAATCTGGAGGTCTCAGGTCTTTTTTCAAGCCAAAGGTCACAGATGGAGAAATGTAGGTGCTTCCAGGGAGCTGAGACCCCAGCAAAATCACACAAAGAGTCAGAGTAGTAGGGGACAGGTCTCACGACACCTGATCAGACTCAGTTTAAAAAATAATTTATTTTACATTATAGCTGACATACAATGTTATATTAGTTTCAGGTGTACAAAATAGTCATTCAACAATCACATCCCTTACAAAGGGATGGCCACAGTAAATCTAATAACTTATCTGTCACTGTACATAGTTATTACGATATTATTGACTCTGTTCCAATGTTGTACATTGCATCCACCTGACAGTCCCATTTTTAAACTGATTAAGACTCAGCTGATTCTTCCCTGTTGAGGGGTGAATTTCAGACTGAGAAGATATGTTATAAATGCTTTGAGCTGGGTGGGAAATTTATAACATTTTCCAGGGACACTAAGTGTTAAAGTCACTGAATTCCAGTCAGATCTGGTTTTACTGCGTTGGCCATTGCCCCGTCAAGTTCAGGAGTGGGGAGAAGGCAGAAAGGATGGCGAGGACTTCATACACTGGCCGTGCGCCCTCCCAGTGCCTTCAGGGGCATCTGCTGCAGAAGACACCGCCTTCCTTTGCCCGAAAATTTAAAGGACAGAATTATTGCCATGTTTGCTTTGTATCATGGAGCTCATGTAAAATAAAGATTTATCCTTTTCATTTTCAGAAAGCCAAATCTGCCATTTTCGTATGCTACTGCTGTTTCTTTAAAGTCAGGAGGAAAGGCACGTTGGAAGGAAGGCTAACGGAGGAGAAGTGGATGGGAATTTTCATCTGGAGAGCATTGTTACATAGGATAACATTTTAGGATAGAAAGTAATTATCCGGAACTCAGAATAAATATTTTGGCTCTGAATCAAGACCTGATGGCCCGGAGTCCAAGTACAATGGAAGGGATTCATCACCTGAAGTCATTGCTGGGCTCGCAGGCTGACAGAGCCTCCCCAGTCGTAGCATCTGAATTAATTTTAGGCCAGTATAGCAAATAAGTGATTGTACATAATCTAATGTCGTCATATTAAACATAGAACTCCAGAGCTTGGAACACATTTTTGAGGAGTTGTTTAAAGAATTTCTTCATCATCTTTTCAGTGTGTGAATGGATTAAAAAAAAACCCAGGGATGGGCAAAAGTAGGTTGACAGTTGTTTAGAAAAAGACATGCAGGTCATTATGATCACAGTAGCTTTAGTAACACAAAAGAATGTCACAGATGGGCTTTATTAGCTCAAAAGAATGTCACAACAGCACAATGCACTTAGGTACAGCCTCATAAGTGCTCGAAGAGCCAGGCTCCGTGATTTCCACTTTCTTGTCATCTTTGACAATCAGTAATCAAACCTGAATTTCAGCGACCTGCTTGGGTCAGCTGCACTGCCTCCTGAGGTCGTTGACTTCCAGACTGCTTTTGCCCCCCTCATATAATTCCAACCAAACTCCAAACCTCCCTCCTTTGGCAATTTGAAAAGGTTTGAAAACATTTGAAAACATCTCAGCGAATATATCAGTTTAGCTTCCTAAACTCTTTCCAGTTGTGCTCGGTTTTCTACTGAACAAGGCAGAGACTATGCACATATGGAATAAAATAGGACAAGTTACTTTGGGGTCGCCTCTCACCCTGGATTCAGCTCCATCTTTTGTTCTTTCTCTCAGAGCCTCAGTTAATATTGTTTCCATACGTGCCAGGAGCTTTCTGGTTTCTGATTCCCGACAAAACCTTTGCTTGCTAGGTTTGATCTCCTAAGAAAAAGTGAAAATAGCACTTATCTCTTTAGGATCCTGATGTAATCAGAGTATACTGTTTCATTGTTGAATTCTGTGGGGTTTTCTAGGATCAGGTATGCTTAGTGTAATTCGTAGTTCCATGTGTCTGAATACGTAATTTTTGAGCCTGTGTTAGACTTTCCCATTCCTGCTATATGCCAAAGCTCAAAGTTGGGTTTTTTAAACCTGCACCAAGTACCATTTACTACATGATTACCAAAAGGAAACTCAACTTCAAAGTGGACTTTACATGTATATAGGTTGCTTGCAGCTAAAACATACAGTAAAATGATGGGAGAACCTAAAATGAAGAAAAACCTGGTTTAGATAACAAATTTCTTTAACAGTGGGCCTATTCTCGAGGGGACTATTAACACTTTTGTTTTATATTTAGTTTTGCTTTTGGTGAGGATTTACTTCTAACTTTTTTTTCCCACAATGAGGATGAGAGTTCTGTTTTTCTATCTAAAGAGATGATGTAAAGGGTGACTTAATTCAGCATTTGTGTTGCACTTAGACTCAAGACGGGACGACGGATGCTCAGGGCCTCAGCATTTGTACTTGGAATGGTCAGGAATGGTTTTGCACAAGAGGCGAGGTTTAAACTGGGCTATGTATCAATTAGCTATTGTGTACAATTCCAGAGCTCAATGGCTTAAATAATAAACACTTAATATTGTTTACAAGGCTGTGGTTCAGCTGGTCTTACTAGGCCTGCTCAAGGTTGGGTGGGCAGCTCTTGGCTGGGCTGTCTCACATATTTGGGGCTGAAGGCAGGTCTAGCATGACCGCGGCTGGGACTTCTGGGCTCTCCTTGCAGTAGACTAGATAGGGCCTGTGCACATGGCAGTGGCAGTGTTCCAAGAGCAAAACTGCAAATGCCCAAAGCTCCCCGAGGCTTCAGCTCAGAACCAGCCACATTCCATTGGTCAACGCCAGGAGTGGGGAAAGAGGCGCCACTCATGATGGGGGAGTGGAAGTCATATGGTAAAGAGTCTGGGCGTAGAGAGACCATTAATAGGAGCCATCAGTCTAACACAGGGTCCTGAAGGACAAACAGGTGTAGTTAGAAGGAGGATGTGAGGGAACTGGTGTGAACCTCCTCTGATCTAAACAAAAATGTGCCTCAGCCATCTCCCATCTGACCTCCCTAATATCTGGGAAACACGTGAAACATAAGCTTGCTGTTAGCTTGTAGGTTTTAACACTTGAACTGTGCTCTCTCTGTCGGAAAGGGGTATTTCATTGAAAGTACAACTATAATTGTCTTGAGAAAGTTTCCTAGAATATATTAATTTTTTTGCTAGATGCCTGCATATGGCCATATTTCTCACCCAGTAATATTGATCTTGTTGGTATTGCCACAGTAATTATTGTACCTTCTCCTGTAGGATTACACCCACATGTTGACCTGTGTTACTGAAAGAGAAAAGTTTATTGTACCCATCAAAGCCAGAGGTGCACGGGCCATCCTAGATTTTCCTGACAAGCTGAATTTTTCCACTTGCCCTGTCAAATACAGCACTCAGAAGATTCTGCTGGTACGAAACATTGGCAACAAAGACGCTGTGTTTCACATCACAACTTATAGGTATGCATTCCTTTGGCTCTTGTTTTTGATTGATTATAGCTGCATCTAGTCAGCACAAGTAATTTGCTGGAATAGCAGTTGGAGCTGGAACTGCTTGTTACAGTCTTTAGTTGCAAGGCTGGGAGAGCTCACTGACGTAGGACAGACGTCCTCTTCTCCTCAAGAGGAGACCAAATTTCAAGGTTACCTGTTTGGGTATGGAAGGTCTTCTGAAATGCTGGGTGAGACTCCTGCTTAGCATAGCGAATGGCACATGGGAATCTACTAGTAAACATATTTGTTTTGACTGAGATTTTTATAACTGGCTGTACTGGTTTTCTACTGCTATTCTAACAAATTACCACAAATTTAGTGGCTTAAATCAACACACATTTATTATCTAACATTTCAGTGGATCAGAGGCCTCACTGGGTTCTTGTGTGAAGTCTTAGGGGGAAAATCCATTTCTTTGCTTTTTCCAGCTTCTAGGGTAGCCCATATTCTTTGGCTCATGGTGCTCAGTTTTCCCATCTGAAAAATGGGGATAAGCACAGTGGCCACTTAATAGGGTTGTTGTGAGAAAGAAATGAATGAATAAATGTACATTGCAAGCACATAGCAAGTACTACATAATAAGTATGTGTTCTTTTATTGTTTCTTCAAATGAGCCACTACCAGTGTGGTGGGCAGAATAATGGCTCCTCCAATGTGCCCACCTTCTAATCCTCAGAACCTGTCAGTCTGTAATGTTAGATGATGGCAGGGGATTGGGTTTGCAGATGTGATTAAGGCTGCTAATCAGCTGACCTTAAAGTGGGGAAATCATCCTGGATTACCTGGGTGGGCCCAATGTAATCACAAGGGTCTTTAAAATAGAAGAGGCAGGCGGAAGAAGGGTTCAGAGTGACGAGATGTGAGGAAAAACTCCACCTGCTTTTTCAGGCTTTGAAAATCAGAAAACAGAGCAATAGTGAGACTGTATTACTTGCTCAAGAGCACATAGCTAGGATAAGTGAAGGAGCTAGATTTTCATCTGATTAATTGAGAAGCAGCTACAGGGTAGTAGATTCCATGGGGCAAGGTGAAGGCCAGTGAGACAAGCCTTGCCCTCTAGGAGCCCTCTTGTAAGGTGGGAAAGAACAATTGTTACGGAACTTGAAAACAGTGTCTGATCAGCAGGGCTGTTTAAGAATGACCAGCTTGGGAGGACAGGAAACAGAGAGTCAAGTCTTTTCTATCACTTAAAAAAAGTGTGTATATTGATCTGGATTGTGAGCTCATTTCCAGAAGGGCTTTATCTGTGGAATCCTTAGCTGGTTAAAGGACCCATCTCTCCAGAATTCTGCCTGATTCACAACAATTAAACTATGGAAACTACTCTTCTGGTAATTTTGGGGGCTTGGGCATTTGTGGACTGATGGTGCGTATCAAACCCCACACCTGTGTAAGACACATGTCGGAGTCAGGAGTCCCTGGAGAAACTGTGTTTCTCTCTCGAAAAACCAGGACAGGACTTGTCCTGGTGATGGTTTGGCAGCCCTTCAAGTTTCCAGCCCTTCAAGTTTATATGGGGATTTTGTTCTAAATTCCCTGACTTGACCATCTCAAGGTCGGCTGTTAAAACCCAGGCATCAAGGTTATTGGGAACCCAGGGCAGGCCCAGTTAGCTCAGTGGCTTACAGCTCTGGTTCTTAGATTTTTCTTCATTTTCCAATCTTGTGGATTTGCCTTAATTGCTCGCATGTTCAGCCACTCATTTATGTAACTTATATTTTATCCAGTCTTTCTAGGTCTTGCTGGTAGAAGAGTTTCCAGGTTTCTCGGTCTGTGATGCTGTAGGCAGCAGGGCCGTCACAATGCAGGTGCAAGGCGCATCCCTCGGCAGGGAGCTTGTGTTTATTCGTCCAGGTGGCCCAGGAGCATCGCTCTCTCTGAACCAGTTCACCCAGACCTGAACTCCTGTCTAGTGTTGGATTTCTCCTGGCTGAAAAACGATTCTTAATATTTATTTGTAGCACAGGTCTACTGGAAATTCTCTCAGTTTTTGGCTGCTTAATAAAAAGTATTTTGCCTTCCTTTTTTGAAAAATATTTTCTCTACAGTATGGAATTCTGAGTTGACAGTAATATATACCCATTTTTTGGGGGGCTTTAATGATGTCATTTTATTGTCTTTTGGCTTACATTTTGCTCATGAAAGTCTGCTATTACCCCTATCTTTATTTCTCTGTATGTCTTTTCCTTGGGCTGCTTTCAAGATTTTTTCCTTATAAGGGTGGTTAAAAGTAGGTTTACAGTTTTAATACAAATAAATAATACAGTAATGCATATGTAGTAATATAAGACTAAACCCTCTATTTTGTGTATTCACAACTGTAAACCTACTTTTGCCACCCCATATTTGTTTTGTTTAGCACTTTGAATACGATGTGTCTAGGGGTGGGGTTTTTTTTTAAAGGAACTTATTTTGCTTTTTAGTTTCAGTCTCAATCTTGAATGAAATTCTCTGAGCTTCCTGGATCTTTTTTTATTTTTGGAAAATCTCAGCCATATCTCTTCAGATATTGCTTCTACTCACTGCTTCTACTCGTAGGGAGCTCCTGTTCATCTTTGGTGGGACAGTCGGCAAGTGTCCCACCTCCCTTGTGGGGACAGGCATTGTCCATTTTCAGATTTCAGGCCACTTGTGTGCCCTGCAACCTCAGCTCTCTGATGGGTTCAAGAAAACTTGTGATTTTTCTGTTTATCTGGGTTCTTTTTCATTGTTAGATAGGAGAGACACTCTTTCTAGCTTTCTGCATCCTTCCTTAATCACCGGGAAGCAGGATGCCGAATCACGTTAGAGAAGTCAACCGTCAAAAGCAAAGGAAAAAAGCTCTTTTGAAAAGCGGTGTCTCCTGACACTGCCCATCAGTGCTTACCCGGCCTGTGTCGTCCTGTGGCGAGACACACTTACTCTGCTTGCAGGAGAAGGAAGCAGGTTGTCCAGCTGGCTCACCAGGACTTAGAAAGAAGCAGTCTTTTTTATTTAAGGAAGGCCCCCCACAACCATGATGTATAATACACATTAAAAACTTCCCGTCGCGTGGGTATTTCTCAGTGTGAAAGAGAATCCACCCAAGGAGAGCAAACAGTGCAGGCAGCACGTCTTCCTGGACTGTTTGGCTGAACCTTCAAAACTGCACATAAATATCTCTTCACATACTACATTCCCATGAAGTGAAGCAAAATCACTCCACAGATTTAATAGTGTGAAGTGGCAGGAAAAGATCTCAAACTTTTCTATCCATACCTATGAATGTGAATCATCTTCTCCTGATACAGAAACACTTCTAAGGTAAACTCGTGAGCCAAATGAAGGACTAGCCGGGAATTATAAAGACGTTAGAAACTATAGTCCAACGTCCTCATTTTACAGGTGAGGGAAATAAGGTCTGAAAGGGAAATGCCTTATCTAAGTCCCTCTGGTAAATTAATGGCGAGGCCTGAATTAAAGCAAACATGGGCTAGATCTGGGCTTCTGTACCCTCAGACCCCTCCCTCGCCCTCTCCCTACAATGTCGCCATGGGCTGTGTGAGCTCCCCTAGCCTCCAGAGTCAGTGGGACGCCAGCTGTGTTTGACAAGTTGGGGGCACTAGAAGGAGGTTCCAGGGTAGGAAGAAGTCAGGGTAGCTCTCCTCCCTCTCTGGCTTCAGCAGAGTCCCCAGTGAGCAAATGCATTTTCTCGTGGTTCCAGCTCCCGTCGGACAAGCGTGCCCCAGTTCCACCTTCTGTCAGGTCCTCACTTCCTCTTCATCTTTTGTCTCCAGCACAGGGGTGGACATGGCTTACTGTTGTCATGAATCCCTGAGCTATCTCACTGTCTTCATTAGGCCTCTCATCACTCCCATCTTCTGTGTCACTAAGTCTCTCAGTTACATCCCCTGTTTGGAAATATTTTTGTTTTTCTGCTTAGACTTTGCATGATATAGTAGTTTTATGTTATTTCCACAAAATGCATGTTTTCCAGCCATGCTACCTATTCAGTGAGCTACTTCAGATTCTTCCAATAAATCCCTTTTCTGTTTGTTAGCCAGAGTTGGTTGCTGTTGTTTACAACTGAGAACCTGATGGCTGCAATGAAAAAGGATGCAACTGCATTTGTGGTCACACTGCGTTGAATCTAAATCTCTGGTAGCTCTCCCAACAAGTATCCACTCTAAAAAGTACACAGGGGATTGTCTTGCCCAGACAGGGTTGCGGACCACTGTTTCAGTTAATGTGATTGTCAGTAGACATGGTAGAGCAGTGGATATAGTGTGAGACTTTGCAGTCAGTCAAAAACCCAGCATATACTCTTGGTCTTGCTACTTTTTGAGTCAATATTCAGTTAGAAATAATATCTCACAGGAAATAGTTTTAAAAATGTCATATTCTTGCTCTGGCCAGTGTGGCTCACTTGGATGGAGAATCATCCCATAGCTGCAAGTTGCGGGTTTGATTCCCAGTCAGGACACATGCCAAGGTTGTGGGTTTGATCCCCAGTCTGGACGAGTATGGTTGAAGCTTCTCTCTTCACTGTGATGTTTCTTTCTCTCCCTTCCTTTCTCTCTAAAAGCAAAGGAAAAAAATGTCCTCAGGTGATGATTAAAAAAATCCTATTCTTTTCATTGAAATAATAATTTAACTAATGTTTAAGTTTATAAATGGTTAAGTTCATATAAATTGTAAGATAAAACTTTATGTGTCTGTTGCTGCCATTAGAATATGAACTTCTCTAATGCAGGGGTTGTATCTAACTCTTCATTTGTATGTCCCTAGCATCTAGCAAAGTATCTAAAATAAATAAGTGCTCAATAAATGTTTATAGGATATCTAACCAACAATATATCACAAAGGCAAAGCTACAACTATAAACCTCTATAGTAATTTAAAATAAAAAGCATGCTCCAAGTACTATAAAATAGGCAGAATGTCTTTTACACTAATATAAGGAGCCACAAAGTACTATAAAATATATAGAGAACATAAACAATTACTCTTCAACGTTATTACAGATTTGACCTAACACTCTAGTAGGTGCCAGAATAACTTTTGACTGTTAAAGGGGAATTCATTTCAGAAGGTAAAGTAGAAAGATTTAAGAAGCAATTTAAAAATCTAAAACCTGCCCTGGCTGGTGTGGCTCAGTGGATTGAGTGCTGATCTGTGAACCAAAGGGTCACTGGTTTGATTCCCAGTCAGAGCACATGCCTGGGTTGCAGGCCAGGTCCCCCATTGGGGGGCATGTGGAAGGCAACCACACATTGATGTTTCTCTCCATCTCTTTCTCCTTCCCTCCCATTCTCTAAAAATAAATAAATAAAATCCTTTAAAAAAATCTAAAACCTCAGGTTAGGAACCAGTTAATAAAAAGCTTATCTGAAGAAAAACATTAATATTATATTTAATATTTGATTTAATAGAGTCAGTACTTAGTCTTCTGCTAAAATATTGAATCATTTGGATAGAACAGTTTCAGTTCTTTAGAGCAGTTTGTAGTGGATTAAATAAAAATCTTTCAAAGTCCCTTAAAATCTTTCTCATGGCTCATGATTTTTCACAAACTCAAATTTTCTCCCTAATCAAGTGTTTGGTATTAATGAGGATGTGATATCAAAACCAAATACTGTGGTAGAAAGAGCCAGCCTTACACCCTTGACAAACAATATTTTTACTTCTTTGTAAGAGCATTTTCTGGTAGTTGATATTTTCTAGCCTGTTCAGCCTGTCCGCTTTTTGTAAAATGGAGTACAAAATTAAATTATAGACAATGTCTGAGCACCAGAACTTACACTCTACCCAATTAACGTCTGATTTATTGAGAGAGCTTAGGCACCTCTAAGTAGCAATGGCTATCCCAGGTTATTTTCTACATAGTGAAGAAATTCAGTGTAATATAAAGCCAACCATTAGCACAACAGGAGAGTATCTGTTACCTCTGTATGGAATTTGGATTTCTGGAGTTCCTAGAGAAGGGTCACCTTCCCCCTCCCCACCACCATAGAAAATTAGCTTAGGCCTGGCTGGTGTAGCTGAGTGGATTGAGTGCGGGCTGCGAACCAAAGGGTCGCTGGTTCATTCCCAGTCAGGGCACCTGCCTGGGTTGTGGGCCAGGTCCCAAATGGGGGACACGTGAGAGGCAGCCACACACTCATGTTTCTCTCCCTCTCTTTCTCCTTCCCTTCTCCTCTCTCTAAAAAAATAAATAAATAAAATCTTTAAAACTAAAAAATAAAATAAAATAAGAAAAAAAAGAAAAGAAAATTAGCTTAGGTTCTGCAATGTAGTAGTACTACCCAAATCATTTCAAAACTACTTTTTTTGCTACCAAGACATATTTGAAAAGAAAATGAAAGCAATTTCATTTCAGTATAGGGAGAAAAATATTAGGAACCACGGAGGCAAAGATAGAAGAAAATATTACAATAGATTATGTTGTTCCCAAGCCAGGAAACTGGGTCGAGTTCTCAACATTTTAGATTCTTATTGAGGCCACAAGGAAGGAAGAAACTTTTTTGAGACTGTGAGACTCAACTTCATTTCACATGAAGCAGAAATTCTTGAGATACTGAAAGTCTGTTCCTCTTCTGTTCCACCAAGATGTTATAAACATTAATTTATGATTACAGATATTTTTATTTCCCTCTAAAAGTTTGTTGTAATTCAATTTGACAGCCTCTTCTGAGAGACGCCTGTGAGTAAAGATCTGTGCATGGCGTGGTGAGAGACACAAAGATGAATCTAACCAGGTTGCTCCCACCTCCAGGGGGTACACAGAAAGAACCTGAACTTGAAGTCTTGCTTCCATCCAACCTCCACCACTACCTAGTTGGGTAACTTTGGGACAGTTGCCTGCCCTTTTGGAGCATCTGTTTTCTCATGTCTAAAATGCAGATAACAGTATCTACTTTCTCAAGGGTTTGGAGAATTAGAGGAACTGACATACGTAAAGTGCCCCATGTAGTGTCCAGCACAGAGCATGCACTCAGGAAACTTTGTTTGCTTTCCCTTTCCTTTCACCTCAAGAGTCTCTAACCATTGAGAGATGCAAGAAAACTACCTATAATACTAGGTGAACTGAAGTAAGAAGTAAAAAAAGACAGTTACAGCCTCCGAGAGGAAGGCAACATTATCATCAAGAGGGAGAGTTAGGGAAGGTTCTATTTCAGAGGTGATTTTGAGTCTGGGCTGTGATAGGTGACTTGGGAAGGAGTACAGAAAGTCTGTGTGTATGTGGGGGGCACAGTCTGGTTGGAAGGGAGAGGAGGCGGCAGTGCTAGGGGAGGCTATGGATGAAGAGACTCAAGTCCTCCCGTCCCATCCCGCCCCAGCCTAACTCGTAATGTGACAGGTGTATAGGGCGTTCGGACTGATGTACGTGTGTAATGAGAATGCAAAACTGCTTGGGAGCAGAGTGCATGGGACCTCAAATGCCTAGGACTTTGAACTTTAGGGCATAGATTATGAGGACCACTGGAGGTGTTTGAACAAGAGATGGATGGGTTATGGCCCGTGAGATTTCTTACAAAATCTCTAGAGCAGTGTGAAAGATTGAGAGGATAATTATAAAAATTTGAACTCATCCAAATATCCAGGATTATCCCCAGGCTCATCTTCCATGTAGGGGCTGCCAGTGAGGGAGATAAAAATAGCAGTAACAACAATAATGATAAACACTTGCTAACCACTTTCTGTGTGCCAGGCATTATTACAAGCACTTTACTCATATCAACTTCTCACTACTTCGTAGGGTTCTATGAAATAGGTGCTGTCATTACCCTCGTTTTACAGGTAAGGAAACCGAAGCTTCCATGACTTGTCCAAGGTCATGGCAGAACTGGGTTTCGAACTTACTCCATTGGCTCCAGGCTGGTAACCACTACACCGTGGTGCCCCTACAGCCATGTCTGGGGTTCACCGGAGGTCTGGTGCTGTAGGTGGGGGAAAAGGACAAATATCGAAATGGGAAAACACAGAAAGGGCAGGGCGATTCAGGTGGAGAACACCCGAGAAGACCAACGCCTGCCCGCGGGAGGAAGCGCGAGAGGTCCTGCAGTAGTAACGCCAGGTTCCCCCAGGTGCCGCCTCTGCCGGGAGTGCGGCCCACGTAGAAGAAGGCTTAGGCTTTCTGAGATTCAGTTCATTGTCTAAGGCAAGATTTAAGGAATGTTTCTTCTTTTTAAAGACTTTATTTATTTACTTTTAGAGAAAGAAGAAGGGAGGGAGAGAGGGAGAGAAACATTGACCAGTTGCCTCTCACTCGCCCCCAAATGGGGACCTGGCCCACAACCCAGGCCTGTGCGCTGACTGGGAATCGACCAGCGGCCTTTCGGTTCACAGGCCGGCACTCAGTCCACTGAGCCACACCAGCCAGGGCAGGAATGTTTCTGATACAAGTGAATGATCAGAAATAGCTTAGCTTGCCAGACACATTGTATAATGCATTACTTTGAAAAACTAACAATTTTAAAAAGTGAAATGGAGCATGAAAATAATTTAGTGGACTGGGTGTCCTGTTTTGAAGGAGGAACTCTGTAAATTATGTAAGGTACTTCATGATCAGTTCCAGCTTCTGTCTTACTCCTCCCTTCCAGGGCAATTAAACAAAACTATTTCCAGATCCACTCTGCCTTCCCATAGTGTCTACATGCCCAAATTCCATTTTGAAGACACAGAACTTGTCCCGAGTTTGCTTTTTCAAGTGCTTTCCGCCCATCACCCGCTCACCCTCCCCTAGGAGGCTGACCTATATGGCGGAGGGCAGCAGGCTCCCGACCTTTGGCATCTGGTTGGGTTCAGGCAGTGGGGGCCCCAGCAGGCAGGCAGACAGGAAGAAGCGAGTTCAGGACACAGTTCCCCTTAGTGTCTTCCCTTTGAAGCCACTTGGGCTGGCAGGCTGTCTTGACTAAAGCTCCTTGACCTTCATAAGGGAGCATTCCCTTAGAACTCTTGTGAGTTTTAAAACCACTCTTTCTCCTTGGCTCTTTGGGCCTAGAGGTGGTAACAGCCCTGCTGCTAAAAACCTTGGGTGATTGAATCATCAGTTGTAGTTTCCCCGTATCTCTTCCCCTCCTTTAAATAGACCCTTTGCTAAACTGCCCTCAAATTATCCTCATGTGATTGTGTTATCACTTTCCTTTTGGGACGCTGATATATTTTCCCATTATGAAGCCCTTTCTTCTCTGAACCCTCACAAAACTTGATTTTTATTCCTTTGACAGTACCTTTTTTTCCTGATTACATTATTTGCATAGATGGTATAAATCTGTGCCTTGCTGAAATCACTCAGTGAATCTCAATGAATGTTAAATGGCTGAATGGCAAGGACACAAGCGAGTATTATTGCATCATATCAGTTTCTTTTAAACTTCCTACTTTGTTACTGTTCTTTTAACATTAAAACTTAAGTTCTTTTACATTAGGGGGAAAAGTCTACTTTTCTCAGGAATCGCTATGTAAATCTACTTTACTCAGGAATTACGGTGTCAGGACTGAGCCATCTCCAGATGTAGCACTGGTGTATCTACTCCTCCTCCCCTCACACGGGTCAGGGACGTGTCCTGATGGTGTGTCTCATGCGTATTGCAGGCCGTTCTCTGTAGAGCCATCTGTCGGAACTCTAAGTGTGGGAGAGTCCATGCAGCTGGAAGTGAATTTCGAGCCACAGACCGTGGGCAATCACAGCAAACGGCTTATTGTGTATTATGACACAGGTATGCACTATTCTTTATTAAAAGTTCTATGTTAAGAAAAGTCAGATGGAAAATATGATGAAGCAAAGTAGGAAATGGTTATTTCGGCTCCTTTAGAGTAAGCTAAGAGCCACAAGGTAAAGAACAAGAGAATGTTGAGGCAGACACAAACCCCATCTGACTGGTTTCGCGGAGGCTTTAAAAGTCTGAGAAATGCAGGGCTCAGGGAGGAACCCGCTCCCAGCTGTCACATTAGTAGACTGAGGTTATTTATATGTAAATGGCTGGAAGGTAACTTAATACCCCATGTGTTTTCCGTTTGATTTATTGCTTCATTTACCTAACATTTTGAAAATGTAAAACCCCAGTTCAGAATGGTCTTGTGTGTGCTCACTAGCCCATGTTTTAATAAGTGTTTCGTTAACACTTAACTGAAAATATTTTAGAATTTCCATTTTTACCTCTTCTTTGACTCACTGGGCTATTTAGCAGTGTGTTCAAACATTTGGGAATTTTCTAGTTTTCTTTTTTTAAAAATAGATTTATAGTTGACGTCCACCAGTGATAGAAAACCAATTCTTTTTTTTTTTTTTTTTTTTTTTTTTTTTTTTTTTT
>CM052550.1:17121948-17240921 GCA_028533065.1 Trachops cirrhosus
CATTTCCAAGCCCCGTAGTTTTGTCCATGTGTCCTCTATATTTGTTCCTGTAAACCCTTCCCTTCTCCCCTGAAATTCCCTCCCCTCTCCCCTCTGGTCTCTGACATCCCGTCCTCCATTTCAGTGCCCTTTGTTATAATTTACTTGTTTCTTTGTTTTGTTGTTTAGGTTCCTGTTAAAGGTGAGATCATATGGTATTCTTATTGAAGCTTTGGCTGCTGAGTGAGCACCAGAAGGCGGGGTGAGGCGGTGGTTTCCGCCTGTGCCTGGTCAGGCTGCTGTCAGCTTAGAGATGACAGTAAACACTGGCAATCATCAGGATGTAGAGCTGATGCACTTTAAATTCATTTAAATGCTAATTCAGCCTTTTAGAAAGTATTATGTCTCTTACTGAAGCGGAAATATTTCAATTCAGATGTTGGCAAGTAGGCTTTTTCCCCAAAGGTACGATGATGTATTATTATTTAATATATAAGCAATATAATACTAGTATTTCACAGGGAAACTTTATGGTCATTTACATATTTTACTCTAACGAAACATAAATTCTTTTTTTTCCTTCTAAAAGCCAATAAAGGAACATGAAAATATAACGTAGTAAGTAACTGAGAGGGATATAACTTGCAGTTGAAACTGCTAACTGGTACATGGCTGAATATACCTCTGTGGACTTACCTGCATGACCTGTGTTTCAGTTATGTGATTATTATATTAGAAATGTGTGCTGTTGTAGTTAGAAACTCTAACAAAACATAGTTATTGTAAGATAAGCAAATGTTTTAATAAGGCTTAGAGGCAATGGGAATATTCCTGGATCTAGGTTCCTCCCCCAGCCCCCTCTGGTTCTTATTCCATAGCTTAAGGTAGGGAGTAGCAGAAGTTAGGACATACAGATGGTTAGGGATTGTTTAGGGAAGTGGAGCGAGAGTTTTGTAAATTGCACAGGAAGTACTCTCAAGTCATTAGATGTTAGCATTTAAAGGGACATTAGAAGATATCTCTTAAGAACCTATGCACCCCAATGTTCATAGCAGCACAATTTACAATAGCTAAGTGCTGGAAACAACCTAGATGCCCATCAGTAAATGAATGGATCAAAAAACTATGGTACATTTACACAATGGAATTCTATGCAGCTGAAAGAAAGAAGGAACTCATACCCTTTGCAACAGCATGGATGAAGTTGGAAAGCATTATGCTAAGCGAAATAAGCCAGGCAGTGAAAGACAAATACCATATGATCTCACCTTTAACAGGAACCTAAACAACAAAACAAAGAAACAAGTAAAATATAACAAAAGACACTGAAATAGAGTTGTCAGTAACCAGAGGGGAGAGGGGAGGGAATTTCAGGGGAGAAGGGAAGGGTTTACAGGAACAAATATAGAGGACACATGGACAAAACTAGGGGTGTTGGAAAGGGGAGGGAGGAGGGGAGGAATGGGTGGGTGGGCTGGAATGGGAATAAAGGATAGAAACTGTACTGAATAAACTAAAATAAAAAATTTAAAAAAAAAAGAAGATATCTCTTTAACTCTCTTTATTGTAGAGATCAGAAACTGAGGCCCAAAGACATTTAATGACTGTATGACTAATTAAAGCTGGAACTTGAACCCAGGTCTTTAGCAACATCTGAGACCGGCGCCTTTTCTGTAATCTGCCTTCCATGCAGATGAGACATACCGATGTTGGCATTGCCACTGGCGTGCTGGGTGAGCTCGGTCAAGTCCCATAATTTGTTTCTTGAACCCTTCAAAGAAAGAGCACTTCCAAAGAAGTTTGATTCAGCAATTCACTTAACTGGTGGATCTGACCCTACTGAGACCAAGAGATGATAAACACTCTATCCATCAACTTGTTAGTTCCCTAGAGAATCTAGAGCCGCACTCATATATATACTTTTTACTGTCCTCTGCTGTCTGAAAGTACTGAAACCACAGCGTGAAATGTATTGCGTATATAGCTGGCTTCACATTTTTTGGTAAAATTAGTTTTGTTCATATTTGTTTTCGCTAGATTGATAGTAGTAAAACTGGCAAGAGGTAATGAGACCTTCCACAAAATACATCTTTACTAGCACATAATAAATGACGGTGTCTAATCTCATCTACAGTGGTTGCAGCATTCCACCCCAGAAACCCGAAAGAAACCACTGCAGGAGCAGGCACTCCAAGGACGCAGAAATGCTGAGGCACAGCACCCTTATCCATTCTTGTAGGCTAACGCCTCCATCCTGTCATTCTTCTAAGCAGCTGGGGGCTGGGGACCCTCTTTAAGGTTGTCTTCATGAAGGAGGGTATAAAAAAGCACGTACTTCAACAGCTGCATGGATAAGACAAAAGTTTTTGTTTCCTTTGTGGATCTGATGATTTTTGGAAATAGTGGTAAAAAATGAATATTAGATGGTTCTTGAAAAAAAAAACGCAGTGGCTCTTGCTGTATTTCTGGGGAGGAACAGTTTTGCAGCAAGCAGCTCAAATTGATGACAGTCTCTCTAACACCCTAGATTTATGTGAACTAAGTAAACCCTTGGATCTTTTCCTTGATTAGTTTTTTAAACAATGAAATACGGAGTGGGCAAAAGTAGGCTTATAGTTGGGTATGCAAAACACAGGTAACTATTACTTATTCTTGCATTCTTGTATAGTTGGGTACGCAAAACACAGGTATGTATTATTACTTATTCTTGTATTATATATTTTTCCATACAAACAACTGTAAACCTAATTTTGCCCACCCCTATATTTCAAACAACCACAGAAGCACAGACACTGATATAATCGACAACTGCTGTACTTAGCACATCTCAGCATTTCGCTGTACACATTTCTTTCAGATGTTTTATTTTACAGGTAAGTGAAATGATTATAGATTTGAAGTCACCTTGTTACTCTCTCCTGATCTAATTTCACATGCCCTAATCATCAGAGGAGCTGTATTGAGTGCATTTTTATGTTGTTCCAACATATTTACTTATCCATAAACAATATATACTATTGTCTGGAGTCGTTTTAAACTTCACATAAATGGTATCATACTGTATGTACCATTTTCTAGTTTGACTTTTTGTTCAACATTGTTTTAAAGATTTGAACACATAGATACATATAGCTCTGATTCATTTTAACTAGTGCAGCATGTGAACTATAATTTATTTATTTACCTATTTAATATTAGGATGTTTCTAGTTTTTTTTGCTATTACAAACAATGCTGCAGTGAGTTGTATATGTCTTCTTGTGTAGCTGTGTGAGATTGTCCCTAAAGATAAATGTCTAGAAGTACAATCGGTAAGTTATAGAGCAAATTAATCTTGAGCTTTACTGGATTCTAAATTGATTAATCAACTGGTTGTACCAATGTATATTTCTATCAGCTGTCTGAAAATTCTTGTTTTTCTACATCCTTGCCAATATACTGCCAAAACAACATTATCAAACTGTTTGATTTTTGTTAATCTGATAGTTATGAAATGGTATTTTATTTTACTCTCATTACTAATGCTATCTAGAAGCTTTACAGTTTTCCTGAGGTCCTGTACTCCCTTTGTACATTGAAGTATTGGATAAGCAATGTATTCATATATTGAAAAATTAAAGCAGTATTTAAAAGTATATGTTGAAAAGTGTTATTTCCCCCAACCTTATTCACCCCGACTTGCTCTTATTGGTTCCTTGTATAACCTTTCTGTGTTAGTTTTTTGCAAATGGATGCAAACACTAATGCATACTTACATTCCTCACTTATACAAAATAACATGCTATATAAATTGTGCTAAACCTTTTTTTTTCTATTTATAATATATCCTGGAGATCTGTCCCTACCACAGAGTGCTATTCCATGCCTGCACAGTATTCCGCTTTGAGGTGTAGCGCAGATTATTTAACTGGCCTTCTGTTGATGGGTGTACTTGGGCTGTTTCCACTCCATTGTATTAAGAACGATGCTGTAATGAATACCTTTGATCTTGTTGACTCATTTACAGGGTAAATTCCTAGAAGTGGGCCAGAGGATTAGTATTTTTATAGTTTTAATAGCTCTTTCAATCTGTGTTACCAAGTTGACTCCATGCGGAATGTACCATTTTGCAGTCTCGCAGCAGTGTGTGAGAGTGCCTTTTCCCCTTTGTCTCGACAACAAATTATGTTCTCAGATTTTTGTTTTGTTTGGCCAATTTGATGGGGGGAAATGATACATAATATATCTTTAGTTGTATTTCTTTTATTATGAGTGAAGTTGAGCATCTGATAATACATGTAGGGGACCTTTGTATTTCCTTTTTCGTAATTCTCTCCCATTCTTCTGGATCATCAAGTTTCCCCTTGGATCTATTCCATATTAACAGATATTTTAATAGTGAGCCATCTTTGCATTTCTGAAAAAACTCCACTTGGTTGCAAAGTATCACTCTTAATATGCTGATGAATTACGATTACTAATTTTTTGTTTAAGATTTTACATTGATATTCAGAAGTGTAATCAGTCTATATATTGGCCTACTTGTTTTATCATTGTCAGGTTATACTAACAGTGATATTCTGAAAATACAATGTTGGAAATTAAGAATTAATTAGGTTAGTTTACCAATAGAATGGATACAGCAGTAGACAGGATTAGTGAACCTGAATACAGGTCAGTAGAAAATACCCAGACTGAATCATAGAGAGAGAAGCAAAAAAGAATGAGGGAAAAAAGAACAGAAAGCAAAGGCCATGTAGATGTGACACACAGTCAAAATGTCACTATATATGTAATTGGAGTCTTAGAAATAGAGGAAAGAATGGGACAAAAATATTTTAAGAGATAGTGTCTGTGAATTTTCTAAAAATGATGAATGACATTAATCCAAGGTTCACAAAGCTCAGAAAACTCTTGGTGGTACAAACAGTGCTGAAAACCAAAGCCAAGAGAATATTATAAAACTAGTCAGAAAAAGGACACAGTGCCTAAAAGGCACACTAATAATACTAGTGGCAAACTTATCTATTGAAATTATGGAGGCCAGAAGACAATAAAATGGCATTATTCAAGAGCTGAAATAAAAAAAAACTAATTCAGAATCTTTTACCCACTGAAAATATCCTTAAAAAGTGAAGCCAAAACAAAGACATTTTTGAGGGGAAAAAAGCTGAAAAATTATAGAATTCTTTGTTGGCATTGTTTCTCCATATTATGTTGAAGAAGTTCTTTCATTGTTTTTTAGTCTCCATTGTTTTTATTGAAAAGTTAGCTGTAATTCTAACCATGGATCCTCTGAAGATATCTTTTTCCCTCTGCCTACTTTTAGGATTTATTCTTTGCCTTTGATTTTTTTTCAAGTTTCACTACAATATATTTATGTATGAATTTCTTTAAAATTTTTTAAAATTGTTGTTTAAGTACAGTTTTCTGCCTTTTCCCCCCACCCCAGCCCAAAACCCCACTCCTCCCCTCCTCCCTCCCCTGTTTCCACCCCCTCTGTTATTGTCCATGTGTCCTTTATAATTGTTCCTTGAATTTATTTTAATTTATCCTACTTGTCATTCATTGGGCTTTTTGAATTGTGAACTGATGCCTTTAATCAATCCTAGAAAACTTACCCATATTTCTTGAAATACTGTCTTTGCTTCATTATCTCTTTCCTCTTCTGAGTTTCCAATTAAACACTTTTACACCATCTCACTTCATCTGTCTAGGCTTTTACCCATTCATTGTGCACTTCCATATATTTTTATTTCTTCATACGGCCTTTTGTATTTTCTGAACCATCTTTTATTTCACTAATTTTTTCATAAAATTAATAAAATTCTCTTATTAAGTATATTATTAGAGTTTTTAAATTTTAGGTTATTTTATTTCTATAAGAGCCAAGAGTATCTTTTTTTTAAATTCTCTAGATTTTTAAATTTCCTGTTGCTTACATAGTTAAACTCATTCTTTCTTTCTTTAAATTACTAAACATAGTTGGTTTATAGTTTATACATGATGATTCTACTATCTGATTTTGTGGATCTGTTTCTGTTTTTCTTGTATCTTCAGGTTCTAACTTACAAAGTTTGTTATCATTGTTTCCTCCCTCCCTCTCTCTCTCTCTCCCTCCCTTCCTTCCTTCCTTCCTTCCCTCCCTCCTTCCTTCCTATCTTTTTTCTTTCCTTCCTTCCTCCCTCCCTTTCTTCCTTCTTTTCCTTCTTTTCTTTTGTCTTTTTTCTTTTTCCTTTCCTTCCCTTCCCTTCCCCTCCCTTCCCTTCCCCTCCCTTCCCTTCCCTTCCCTTCCCTTCCCTTCCCTTCCCTTCCCTTCCCTTCCCTTTTCCCTTTCCTTTCCTTTCCTTTCCTTTCCTTTCCTTTCCTTTCCTTTCCTTTCCTTTCCTTTCCTTTCCTTTCCTTTCCTTTCCTTTCCTTTCCTTTCTTTTTTCTTCTTCCCTCCCCACTGCCATGCCTGGTTGTGTTTGTCTATTTTTTCATGTTGAAAATTTTGAAATTTTGGGTGCAAATTCCTTTTTCCAAAAAGAAATGAGTTGTGTCTTCCTGGTTTCTGAGCTTGAAGCCAGTCTATGACAACCAAATTAAAGGCTTGAAGCTCTCTGAAAAAAAACAGACAATTCCAGTATAATATTTAACTCTGAAGTAGGGCTAGTCTACTTCTCATTTTGAGTGTATATAGTCCTTTGAGTATCAGCTAGTTTATTGTGGGGGGAGGTTTTATTCACCTTAAGTTCTCCCTTCTATAGGCTTAGGGCTTTGATTTCTATCTCTCCTGCCCTCACAAAAATGATAGCTCAAAATTGCCAAGAGTAGCACGTCCTCAGGTCAAAACTTTCTTCTGTGCTCATTTATCTCTTTGGGTCCTGTTTTTCCTTTTTTTTTTTTTTTTTTTTTGTTTTTTTTTTTTTGTTTTTTGTTTTTAAATATATTTTATTGATTATGCTATCTGTTTTTCCTTTAAATTTGACCTGGTAGTTTCTTACCATCATGACGGCTCTGACGTGCCTTTAAGAAGATGTTTGTTCATATTTTGTTCAGACTTTTAAGTTATTTCATCAGGAAAGTCAGTTAATTAAGCCTAGCTTACCATTGCTGTAAAAAGAAAATCACCCATGTCTCATTTTAAGTAGTGCATTGAGCCAGACCAATTTACGGTCACTTTAGTTTCATTAAGAAAAGAACCACTTTTGAAGGGAAGGTGGAAGTTGAGGTGAAATGTAATTTTAAAAATCTAAACTTATTTCAAAATCCATAAAGAAAATAATTACAATGAGATTTTATCAAGACTAAGAACATTTTCATAAAGAAATTAAAAAGCCTAACAGAGAAAAAAATTGCAACATATGTGACAAAGCACTAATTTTTTCTTATTAAAAAGAGTTCACAAATCAATAAGCAAAAGATGAGCTCCTCAAAAGGAAAATGTCCAAGGCTATAATAGGCATCTCACAGGGAAATATATATATATATATATATATATATATATATATATATCCAATTAATACATGAAAAGATGTTCAACTTCATAGATAATTAAGAATATGCAAGTTATAGTAACAATGAGTTAAATTTAACTCAAAACAAGTTTAAAAGTTGACAGAAGTGCATACCTTTATTTGGGAAGGAAGTACATGAAAATATTAATAGCTGTTACCTCTAAAAAGTAGGCCTATGATTGAGTGAAGGGAAGAAAGACATTTTATTTTCATGATATATACTTTTATACTACTTGAAAATTTTACTTAACACGTACATTATTAAATAAAAATTTAAATTTTTAGAGCCACATGCCTAGATGCTTACTTTTTCTTTAAAGTTTGGGAAAAGTTTGCTATGTTCAAATTAACATCTTTTGCCTGAAGAACGTTCACAATGTATATTGTCAATTTACTCACTAGTTGCTTGGCTCATACAGTTGTGAATGGAGCAAAATCGTTTGCTGGAAAACGAAGTACACATGACTATGCTTTCTGGATGCTGACTACAGCTTCCTCAGCACAGATCAACAGAACATTCTTGGTATCTAAGTATTTTCTTCTTCTGTCACTTCTCATGACATGCAGAGGGCAGATGGAATATAGTTTGTGTTCTTACTTGAGGCCCTAGAAGTAGGGCCCTCATTTACCTACCTAGAATTAAGACAATTAGTGCATCCTGAATGAAGTCTGGAATAAATTACTATGTTGAATAAAGGTGTTCTTAAAATTACAAAAATTCAGCACCTGGCTGAGTAGGTCATTTAGTTTAGAGTGTGGTCCCTGTACGCCAAGGCTGTGGGTGTGATCCCTACTCAGGGCACATACAAGAATCAACCAGTGCATGCATAACTAAGTGGAACAACAAACTGATATTTCTCTCTCTCTTCCCCTCCTTTCTCTTTCTAAGATCGATAAGTTAAAACATTTCGATGATAATCATAGCTTTTGTCTTTCTATTTTTATAGCATTGTGTTTAATTTTGTTTTGTTTTAATTGCTGTTGTTTAGGGATGTGGCTTCTTTTAGACAGTCTGTTTTCTATTAATGAAATGACTGACTCTTCCTTCCGGGTCCCATTTGATTGGACTTAGATCCTGCATGTTGAACAGCTCTCCCTGGATATATTTGATGCAGTTACTTTAAGAATGAGAAATCCAGCCCATGCTTGAGACAGAGATGAGGTGTATGGTTATACTTCTAGAACTCAGGTGCCCTCGTGGTTTGGCCTGTAGGATTTAAAACTACTACAAAGAAGAAAAGTCATGTAGCACCCACCACAATAACTCATAGTTGATGTATTTTTTACAGTGACCCAGCAAGATAGTTTGATTCTCTATAATTGCACCAAACATTATTTAAGTTTCTGATCATATCTGACCTCTGGATTGATGGGGAAAAAAGAATGAAATGTGTAAAGCGTGTGCAATATTCCTAGCTTCACCTTGGGGAAACAAACAGCCTACTAGTATCATTCTAGAATAAATCTCAAAGTGCGTTTCCTTTGTTAATTTCCAGGTGAAAAAATGTTTGTATCCCTGGATGGAGCTGCCGTAGACATGAATATAAGGCTGGACAAGAACTCTTTGATCATTGAGAAAACCTACATATCTATGGCCAATCGGCGAACTGTAACTATTCACAACCGCAGCAACATCATTGCCCATTTCCAGTGGAAGATATTTGCTACTCAGGAAGAGGAAGACAGAGAAAAGCAGAGGTTTGTAGGAAAAATCACCTGGGTGCTGTAATTTGGGGGGAACACAATACTCAGTTACTACTAAAAATCAGTGACTTTTGTGGCAAGTGTTTAAGGCACTCAACTATGTCCACAATTTTTAAATTGGTTCCAGTGTACGATGCTCCTTTTTCATTGAAAGAACTTGAGTTGAGGTATGTGGGGCTGTCTGTTCTTGGTTCATCTTAGCCTGGTTACAACTTCTCAGAACCAAACTTCTGGATTTTAAAGACCATCTGTATCATTTTTCACTGTTTCCTCCAAACTAATCTACACATCTGTACTTTATTACATAGCCCTAAACAAATCGATCAGAATTCATATAGGATTTATAAAAATCTGTTTGGGGTTGGGATCAATGTGGAATTTTTTTTTTCAGTAAAAAGTTTTTTCCAGAAAATAAGATGAGGAAAAACAAGGGCTTAGATATAATAGCACTTATAGTCCCAGTTTTAGTTGCTGAATCCCTACTAACCAAATAACTTAATAATGATTTCTTGTTGGTACCTTTAATGTGCTTTTTAAAATGATACTTCAGGCAGCAGAGAAAGTTAATAAAATGGAAAACCTAAATATTTTAACTAATCTCTTCATGGTTAAATTTTTAATATTTCTTTTTTACCGAATCTGCTCTTGCCTCTTTTAAACCCCTTCCATCCTCCCTGAATTAGCACTTTTGCTGCTTGCACTGGAATTTATTTCAGCCTTTTTTCTTTGCCTCTCCAATTTCATTAAAGATGAGCCCTGGGAAGCTTCAAAGCTTTGTTTAAAACCAAGTTAGCATGTGATAAAAATAAAAAGTCTTAGGTCCATGGGAACCAGGCAGCAATCCCCCACTGCGCCGACCCTACTTGAATCAGAAGGAGCCTTGACAATGAGAGGGCACAATGGAGCCAGAAGCTCCATCATTCAGCCGGTGAGCTTTAATCACTGGATTGCCACTGTTCCATCTTTAAAAAGTGAGCAAAGAAAAGCCTTTCCTGCCTAAAATCTTTAGTCGGCCTCGTGGTATAGAAATGCCAGTAGTTGAAAAAGGCAAGAGGACACTGCTCATCCACTGCTTCGTCTGTCCCGACTCCCCACCGACGACGTGTGTACCAAGCAGGTTTGAAGGTGAAATGGGAGTGCAGGCACAAACAAAGGAACAGCAGCAAACCCAGGGTTTGAATATCCTGCTTGCCCTGCAGCACAACCCCTGAGGGACAATGAATGTACGCTCTCAGAGGGGAAGGCCGCTGTAAATTCAACAATGTCTGTGTTTTTGACTGTACGTAAAGGACGTGATTGATGCCTTGCCTATGTCCAAAAAATACTTAAGGACATTAATTTCAACGGTGAAACTCAAGAAGAATTCAAACCAATTGCTGTCGGAGATGCTAAGGCACAGAATATGTAATTTCAACCACATGTGGTTGGATATATTTTTTTCTTCCCCTCTAACCTTCCCCAACACTCACACCCTTATCTCTAATGTTATCTTTGAGTTTTATTCCTTTTCTCTTGTATTGTCTGTCTTTCACTATCTCTCTTACCCTTTATGTTATTTCTTCTAGGGAATTTTTGGTAGCAAGGAAATAATATGGGGTAACATTTTTATAACCATGATTAGAAGCCTAATTTTATTATCTAGGATCATGCCCTTCCCTTAAACAATGAACTTGAAAAGTGGCTTCAGGTGGCTAAATAAGAATACCTCCATTTTCACTTTGGGTGGCACAGAGCAGCCTAACTCACGTTTCTCCACACAGGGTTGATTAAGTGAAGAGTTTATTGAATGCGCTGCCCCTTACCTTCTCCCTCCCCCCTCTCCTAGGGCTGGATGCCTGGGGCAAGAAGGGAAATTGATTTAGAGGGGAAATAAGCCATTCATGCCTAATATCTTATTTGACCAGGTTATCTCTTCTCTCTCATCTCTCTCTTGTTCCTTAATATATCCCCAAGCATGTCACAACTTATACTATTAGTCATGGATTCTTGTCCTGGACATAACCAGCCATGAGATGCCCATCCTCTCAAAAAGCAAGGCAATCACAGAGAGGTTTGTCCTTTACTGAACGTTAGTTCCTGTCTCTGGATAGCTGCCCCTCTCTGTAGGAGGCAGTGCTCTTGCTGTGGATATGGGTCCCTTTCTCCTCTAAGTCACAAATCCTCAAGTCATATCTCAAGTCACACATCAGTGGCAGATAATGCATAATGTTCTGTGGTATCTTGCTTACGGGCAGAGGCTTGCTCATCCCTGAGAAGTAGCCATCAGATCTTTAACTAATAGTATAAGTCTTCTCTTGAGTTTCCCAGTGAGACCAGTGCAGGCATCCCTGGAATAATCCTCCTTATGTTTGACTCTCCTGCTCCTGATGGTGAGCAACCCATTCCTTTTCTTCCTTCAGCAGCCACTGTAGTTAAAAATGTAGAGAGGAAGTTCGACTTTGGTCCTGAACTTGAAACAGAGAGGATCTATTCTAAATGGTCTCATGCATACTTGTCCTGAGGGATTATAAAACATCCCACCATACTCATACTCACTTTCTTTCATACTCATTCTCATCATAGCTTATTATATTCAGAGACTCAGCCTGAGCTTTTGAGGATTTCTGTTCCCCATTTCTCCATGAAGGTCATGACCACTGTCTCAATAGCATCTAATGGCCTCTCTGGCTCTAATTCTAGATTTGCTCTGCGTAGGAACTACTAGTATCTTCAGTGGACTTCCACGAAGTGGTCAGCATGGGTTTATTTCACCACATTCAGGAAGAGAAGAGATTTTTCTCTAGATAGATCAGTTTTAATTGGGTTTGGTGCCTGCCACCCAGGTAAGTAATAAATTTAATCTTGAGTGGTATTTGGTAAACAGGAAGAGGACCTCTAGTCCATGCTGCCATACCTGAGACACAAGTCTTCCGCATTGACTCTAGTTCGTAGGCTGGACTGTACTTGATGCTTGGAGGTGTTGGTGTTGGTGGCTACCAGACCATTTGGAAAATAGGTTAAATCCATGGTTTAACTGAGAGAGAAGGCTGGTGTGTTGTTAAGCTCTCTGATGAGAGGTGTCACTCATCTGTAGGACAGAACCACCTCTGAGACAGGAGACCACGAATATCATCAGGGGAAAATGCCTAGTAAGAGGCTGGGGTGTATAGAAGCCCTCGTTGGAGTCAGCCCAGCTCAAGGTGTCGTTGCATGTTGCCGTCTTAGTCTCTCAGTCATGGCTCCAGGTCTCCATCAGAGGGCAAAGGGGAAGACAGCTGGTACCTGCCTCCACCCACCCGCTTTGCATTATACAGCTGTTACTAATTTAAGAGTCCCAACAGATGGGAGAAGCGGAGCACTTGGGAATTTTTGCTCTGTTTTCTGGCTCAGGGGTTGAGCTGATCATACTGCTCAGTTCATGGGGCATTATCATCCTTGGTCCATATGAGGCCTTTTATCCTCACACCCCATTCCCATTAAACCTCCAAGTAAATGTAATGTTTATCACCCCCATTATGTGCTTCACCAATCCTTCAATCTCTCACATAAAATTTACCCACTTTTTCTGTATTATTGCTAGCACTTTGATGAACATCTCTGTAGCTGTGTTTTTACTTATGTCTGTGATTGTTTCTTTAGGATTTATTTCTAAAGATAGGTGTAATAACTTTCACTTGCCAGAATGAAGGGTTCCCTTCCTTTCTGCGGACTGAGCTCTCTTCACTTTGCGCTGCTCTGCCCAGGAGTGTAGAGGGACTGCTGCTCTCATTACCCAGGACACTGCTTCCCAAACAGCAATCAAAAGCAGGCACACAATGCTTTTCTCCTTGGAACCAGAACACACGGAACCCATTTCTTGGACACCTTTATGCTATGTGGCCCAAGGAACCCGAACACTAAAGTTATGAAAAAGAGCTCTTTGACATCACTAAGCATGTGCTTGCATAAAGTCATTTAGAAAATATTAATAGTTGAAGCTGAGGCAGGAATTCGGTGACCCTAGGCTCTCAACGAGAAAGCTAAATAACTTGTCTCTCATCGTTGGTAATACCACCAAAATGTTGAGAAAATGGTCATATGCCCTGGGAGGAGATAAAGTTCAGTTTCAAAAAATTCAGGTGAAGTAACTGATACCAGGAGTTATGTGAACACGTCTGCAGTGAGGGCCCTGCGTGAGGGTTGGGGAAGGCTGCTTCTCTGATTTATTACAAGGGATGTGAAGAGCTGGAAAGAGAGAGAAAACGTAATTTGAGATGTAGTTTGAGCATTTTATAAGCTTGACAGCTTGGTAGCTGCCTGTGGTTGACACAGGGAGAAAACTGGTATTTATTGAGTATCTGCTTTGTCCCTGTGTACTAGGTCCTTGATCACATTTAATCCTCAACACATCTTTATGATGGAGAGCTCCTATTTTATAGGTAAAGGCACTGAGGCAAAGAGGAATTCGGTAACTCCTGAAAGCCACAGAGCTAGTAAACAGATAGTCGAATCCGTATCCAAACTTAGTCCTCACTGGTTCTTGATTCTATTCTCTAGGTAACTTAACAGCTAAGAAAGAATTAAAGTTTTAAAAGAAACAAAATTGCCTTTGAAGTGTGAGGTGGAGTAGATGTTAAGTGTTTAAAAATCAACCTGGAAAACGCCATTAGCTAAAATAAAATATTTGTCCAAATATTCATAGGGGCACAGGAGTAAGTGAGTTGAGGACAGGAAGCCCAGGAGGACTTCTTGAAGGAAGTGACTGAAGAGCAAACTGAGGCTCTTGAGAAGTTAAAGTATAGCATTCAGATAGCATGTTACAGACTCAGGGCAAGGAGGGACCACCCCAGGGTGATGGGTGAGGTCATTCCCAGGATGCTGGACTGGAGGGGAGCCCTTCTCAATGGTCTTCACAGGAGTCCCAAAACAAATCTCACATTTGCTGTTTTCCTGCAGGGTCTGTAAGGATCTGATCAAAGAAGAGAAGAGTGAGACCAATGAGTTTCTTGAAGAGTGTATTATCGATCCTTCACTCCGAGAACGCCTTTCCATTCTCTCCCGCACCTTTGAGAATCAGAGAAGTCTGGTTCAGGCAGACAGCATGCTCTTCTTGAACAAGGTTTTCATTACTGAACCTCTGGTGAGCACACATACACACTCTGACCATACAGTAAACACCAGTGGGAGCGTGGGGCTCATTTTGACGTGGGTACTCACTCTGGGATTGACAGAGTAAGTTCTGAAAGCATCTAAAGACTCCATCTGAAGAGCCTCATCATCGTGAGGAGGCAGTGAATGAAGGTTAATGGTATGAACGCTCATAGGTCGCGTTTATAGTCACACTTTCTATGCACCAATCACTATTGAACACTTTGTATGCATTACTCGGTTTATTTTATTTGTATATATATTATATCAGTTACAGTCAGCCTCTCATTCTACAGATGAAGAAATTGAGACTTAGAGAAATGTGATAACTTACTCAAAGCCAAACAGTTACTAGTTAGAAATTTATCTCTGATTAGCCTGACTGTAGAGTAGGATTTCTCAGCCTCTGCATTATTGGCATTTGGGGCTGGATAATTCTTTGTCCTGTAGACTGTAGGATCTTCAATAGCAAACCGGATCTTTACCCACCAGATGCAAGTTGTGACAACCAAAACTGTCTCCGGATATTGCCACATATCCCCTGCTGGGCAAAATTGCTTGATTGAAAATGACTTTGTCCTTAATTCACTCAAGAAATACTTACTGACTGCATGTTCTGTACCAGCACTCCGTGTGTACCAGACATTGATGAACAAAACAGACATAATCCTCGATCTCACTGTCTATCTAGTGAGAGCAGAACCACAGTTATAGAACATGGTTTGTCTGATTCCACAGGCAAGTTTCAAAATGAGAGTAGCTAACGTCTTCTGTATTTACTGTGTGCTAGGCAGTGTGTTACCTCGCACTTGGCAATAGAGAGTGATCTGAGTATAGTGACAGCAATAGGAATTGAGAAAGCCCACAGCTGGTTGGAGCTGCTGGGTCGTTGCCATTCACACCAGTTGGAGAGAAGATATGCCACAAGGACACATTAGGATACAAGGTCACTTGTGGGAAATACCGCTGACTTGTGTAGACCTGTTTTCCTTATGTCTGCACTTCCAAGTTTTTATTAAAGGATATAACGTGGAAAAGGGATGCTGTGGCTAAATAAGTTGCAGGAAAAAATGGGCTCAGTATTGTTTGACGTTTACTGGAAGAAGTCTAAAAGTCTTTAATATAATAATATGCATTGTAGTCTCCGAGAGGGAGCCTGCCCCTTGGAAACTGCTATTGTTCTGTGAGACCGGCTGCAGGACTCACTAATGAAGACAGTCGGCACACGAGTTCAGAGGCCGAGGTGATTGATGGTCAGAATCAGAAGCTGGAGAAGGCTCCTTGAGAGCACAGCTTTGAGCTGGATCTTACAGGGTGGGGCTTTTGGAAAACAAAATTGGGGATGTGCATGGCCTGACTCATTTAAGGGCCCAGGAATGGATCGGGTTGTTTGAAGTAAAAGGTTCACATAGGAAAATAAGGTTGGAAAAGTGGGATTGAAGCTGAATCCTCTTTCATATCAGAAGACTGTCCATTATTTAGTTGAGCAAAGGAATCTTCAGATATGATGGATTAAACCAGTGAGAGGTTAAATAAAGATGAACATACAGTCTTGGAAGGACAAGACAGATACCAGTTAAAATAAGTCAAGCCCAAAGAGGTTAGGAAGAGATTAGGAAGGCATTGTATGTCTAAAAGCAAGCAAATGGCCGAGCAGGATGGAGGCGGGAGGAGCAAGCAGTCCTGACAATCCTAGACTTGCCAGGAGGTCCAGGGTGTGCATAGCCTAGCAGTTCTTTCAGCCGGTGCTAGAGACCTGAGCTGATGAGGACTGTCCTGTCTCTCAGATCCTTCTGGGAGCAGGTGGCTCAGGGATCGCAAACATGGGTGGTCAGGAGGAAGTGGGAGGCCCGCGGGTAGGTCTTGTACATATATTTCCAGGGCAGAAGTAGAAAGACTAGAGTTCCCTCAGATTTTCTCCTCAAGCTCACTTCATAACCCAAGGTTTCTTGATGTAGATATGTGTGTATCAAAAGAAGGCATTTAATTGTGATTGCTTTTGAATTCTAGATAGGAACTGAATTGGGCATTATCACAAGGCATCTTTTCACCATGAGGATGAAAAACATTCTTTAAAAGAGTGATACATAGAAATGGTATCTTTTAAATGAGACTAATTTTGATTATATTGTGTGGGGAAAAAAATCACTAGAAACAGGAAGGGGAGATAAGGATAATGGTGTTTATAGCAACTGTAATGATTTTGTCTTTTCTGTACACTATTCAGGCTTCCTTCTCATGCTAGTATTCATTAGGTGGTTCTTGGCAATTAGGTGGTTCTTGTCTGCAAAATGGAAATGAAGGCGTGGAGGTTTCCTAGTGCCTTCATAAAGTTATTCTGGTCGAAACAGCAGAACTAAATGTCAGTTACAGTGAATTATTTATTGATATTAAATCTTTTTCCTCTCTTACTTAAAGATCCTGCAAGTTTTATAGAAATTCAGTTCTTGTGAGTGTAATATAATCTTACCTTGTAAATACAGTTCTTGTGAGTGTAATATAATCTTACCCTGTAAATTACTTTTGAAGGTATTTGATGGGAAAGTTTGACCATATTATTACCTTCAACCATTTTATTACTTTCTTGACCCAAATATGAATTATGGGTATTTTCCACTGTTGAGATTTTGGTTTTCTGATACAGATAAATTAATGCTATAGTAGTTGGGATGAGAGAGTTTGGAAAGGATTTATAGAAAAGATGTGATATGAACTATATGTTAGAGAAAGGGTAAGATTTAATTAAGTGGAAAGGAAGAAGGAGAATGTTTCTAGTTGGAGAAATTATGAAAACAAAGAAGGGAATCTATTAGTT
Source organism: Trachops cirrhosus (assembly GCA_028533065.1). NCBI lineage: Eukaryota > Metazoa > Chordata > Mammalia > Chiroptera > Phyllostomidae > Trachops > Trachops cirrhosus. The sequence continues at coordinate 17,139,030 of CM052550.1, forward strand.
TCATGGCATATTCTATAACAATAAAATGACCAGTTTTTCTGGAGCAGGCGGTCACGGAGACTATAAGAAATGAGATCAGGAAGGAGCGTAGAGGGACCTGGGCGGCCCGGCAACCTGCTGTGCGTAGCCGACAGTGCATTTCTGCACACTCGGGGTCTAAGGGGTGGTAATGGGTGTTCCTTGGAAAAGGGAGTTTTGTGGTCAAATAAACCGGAGACATGCTGGTTCGAGAGAAGATTTTTCTCCAAGCTGTAGAGTGCGAGCAGAGTTTGCCCGTGGTCAGAGCCCCGTTTTCCCACGCGGGATGCCAGGGGTGTCCGAGACTCTCTGTAAGGCTTAGGGCAGGAGCGTGATGGGTTCCGGGTGTTTTAGAAATACTGTCCCGGTAGCCACGTGTGGGTCAAATTGAAGGAGGGTGGAAAGAGAGTGGGAGGATGGATGCAGGCCAGGGAGGAGAAATGCCTAATGTCGGAGGGGTCAGGGAGACTGAATGTCACTGCCAGCAAATTCTGGGTGACGTGTGAGAGTGATGCTGACTGGGATGGTCGGAGCGCAAAGGAAATGGCAGATGTGAGAGTTTTTCAAAAGAAAGGCATTTAAATTAAGAAGTACAAATTGGTAGTTATAAAATAGTCATGGGGATATGAAGTACAGCACAGGGAATACAGTCAATAATATTGTAATAACTATGTGGTGCCAAGTGGGTACTAGAGTTATCAGGGGTATTACTTCATAAATTATATAAACGTCTGAGCACTATGCTGTACACCTGAAACTAATACAAAATAATATTGAATGGCAGCTGTAATTGACAAGTAAAAAAGGAAAGAAAGAAAAAAGGTATTAAAGTACAACATGGTGAGGAATCATGTGTCTCCTCAGAATTTAAACTAGAGTAGCTGGGAGAATTACGATGCCTTTGACAGAAGTTAGCAAGTCAGGAGTCCTGGATTTATCTCTTAGGTTTGCCAATAGCAAATGTGACCTTAAACAAGCCATTCGATCTTTCTTGGCTTCAGTTGCTTTGTACACAAAGTAAGTTTTTTGTTTTTTGTTTGTTAAGGGTGGGTTACTGAGATCCAGTTTGGAAACAGACTCTGAGCTCCTTAAGGTTGGAAGTGCCTTGTCCTCACCGGTGCCCCAGGCACATCACAGGGCCCGTTAAAGGAGGGAGGACAGGAGGGAGGCCGGGAGGGAAGCAGGACATAGATGATTATGAGTTTGGTTCTGAACACGTTGAATTTGAGATGCCAATAAGTAGTCAAAGACTTTTGGAAATGCAGCACTAAATTTGTGGGAGGGCAATCAGGAATGGAGGTAAGATATGTGAGAATCTTACACAGATATTCACTGAAGTCATGGAAAGCGGATGGAAATTCTAAGAGCAGATTGAAGAAGGAAAATTGCAGAGAACCCAAGAGAGTCCTCATGTACTGACCTTTAGAGACCCTACAAAGCAAGGAGAGGCTGTGAATTCACAGAGAAGGAGGGCTAAGAGGAGCACCTGCCAGCTGAGAGCCCGTCAGCTTATCTTGTCTTTCTGCCCTATTAGGGCTGGTTCATCACTGTTTTCTACGGAAGGTCTCTTCTGGATCTTGCTCACGTATCAGATCAATTATGCCAAAGCCACTATTTAATTTCTGACAGATGAGCTATGTATCAGCAATTAGTTTTTTTCTATGAGAGTGTGATTTCTTTTAAATAGTTTCTTGATAGGAGTTGAGTTCACAGAAGCAGAGATTAAAATCACAGTGTCACCTACTGATCTAACAATCAATCTTTAATTGATATCCTGTTCAAAAAATAGAAATAAAAGGTTGACCTAGTGGCTTAGAGACCACCTTGCTTTGTGTTGACCTCTTTGGCCTCTGTGCCCACCAAAGAAGGACACTGTCTTCAAATGAGATAAACTTTAAAGGTGGGGGGGGGATCCTGTAACCTTAGTGTCTGAAAAGAAATAAGAAACGGTATGCTTATTTTTATACCTAACTCTTTACTTATTTTTTATGTCTTTATATCTTAGTTTTTCAAATAACTCAGGTAAAACCAAGGCCAGTTTAGCCCTTACTGTGTTCTCTGCATTTTGTGTGTGTTTATGGGAACATGCTCCTATTTTAGAGGTTCTTTCAATTTAAAGCAAGTATTCAAGATCAAGAAATCAGTCACTGTCCCAAAAATGCCCAGAGGTGGTGATGGTTTTGCATTTAATCAAATCATGTGAGAAGTAGTTTGACTCAATGCTGTAAGAATAACTGACTGAAACTCTAGAACTGAAAGTTCTTACACTGTTCTGTATCCTGTTCACCACTTAGCCCCTGGTTAGTCCCATTGTCTTGGCTCACTTTCTTCTCATTGCATAACGTTGCCGTGGAGTCTGTTGTTCGAATCTTGAGGAGTTATGCTGGGGTGTCCTGGGTAGCAATGTGGTTGCAGAGTGCAGAGATGGGAGTTCGTGTTTGAGAGACCCCAGAGATGGTCATGGTGGACAAAGGGGGTAGGCAAGGACCCAGAGAGACCGCAAGGCAGTCCTGGGCAGATATAGAACAGAGGGCTGGAGGTAATTTCTTTTAGCTTTACTTGGTAATTTACTGATATTATAATAGCAATTATAATTGTATTAGTCATTAAAACATGTTCCTCAAGTCAATTCTTTTGATAAAGTCTTGGAGTATTAATAAAATTAGTGAAAATTTTTCTGTTTATTCCTTACCTAGGGAAGGTACTGGGTCCTGTAGAATACTGATCATTTCTCAAGCCACCTGTTTCTGTATAATTTTTCCCCCTTTGGAAAAGAAGTGTAAAATTGAGTCTATTATGCATGTTTTGTGCCTTCCAGAAAAGCAAGTGGAATTGACTACTTTCAGAAATATAATGTTCTATTTTGCTAGATGGACTCTGGCTGCACAGAATTCTGACAATCTCATTTTGTTATATTCTCTGCGCAGGTCTCGTGGGTACCTGAGTGAGAGAGATTCAAATACAAAAAACACAATTCTGATAATTGAGAGGCAGAAGAGTATCACAGGGCCAAAAGAGCGAATGAAGCCTTTGATTTCCATTGGCATTTGGGGGCCCTCTGAGAAATCACAGCACAGATGTGCTGGCCTTGTTCCTGAACTCTGATTCTGCTGGCTCAGGTCACACTTTTAAGATGCAGCAGTTTTCTGAATGTTGAACACTTGATATTTTCTCAAAAACAAAGGCCTGAGAAATTAAAGCTATTTGCCCAAACTGGTCCTAGCTGATTGGCTGACATTGATGAGCAGGGAAAACATTTCTGCTTCTGTTAGCAAGTGTCTTTGCCATCAGAGAAAAAGTCATCCAGCATCCCTAGGAAGGCTTCAGCTTAATTTAACTAAGCCTTACAAAGGGAACCTTAAAAAGTGGGGTGGGGGGAAACTTGATAATTTCTTTATTACTATGTAAGTAATAGTAAACCATGCTTTGTTGTCACCCAAGCCTGCAGAAAATGTGGTTCAGCAATTCAGACTCTAAAAGCACAGCTCAAATTTAGTTTACTTTATTTTTTTCCCAAGCCGGCATAGCATGTGAGCTCAGCAGAACCAGGTTGGGTGGAAGCCCAGATGGCTACCAAAGAGGATAGATCGTGCTTTTACTGCACACTCCTTCCACTTCTTGTTCCATTAGCTGTAAGTCACATTGCAAACATGTGGGAGCTGACTCCTTGGAAATGGACACCAAAAAGGAGAGAGGAGGACAGGCATCTGCTGAGAGCAAACTGTCCTTGACAAGTCACAGCTCCCCCGTCAGTACGGTTTTCCCTTCTTCAGCCTCCCTTTATTGTTTGGCTTCTCAGATCTCTGTGCTTGGCCAGACCTTTTCCTATTGTGCCGGCGCATTCCCTGTGGTATTGGAGAACAGTGTCGGTGGAGGGAGGCCTGAGGAAGTCTTAGGTTCCTCATGGTTTATTAAGCCGACACCATCCTTGTTAGAAGAGATGCAGATCTGTTTTCCCCAAAGAAAGGAATGAACATCACATGTAACTATTTCAGCTCTCTAGAACCCCACTGACATTTTTACCATACGTGGGTTATACTATTTCACCCAAGAGAAAACACGCCTTTTGTAAAACTTCCTCTGACAGCTGACCAAATCTTATACTCCTCTCTTAGAAACTTTTCTGCTCATTATTTTGAGAATCAAAGCTTGACTAAATTTGGTTTTTGTTCGAGAGGATAAAATGCAGCAGAAAAGTCTTGCATATCACGTGCCAATCAGATCTTTTATCTCAGTGATAATTAGGATAGTTCACCTTCGATTTTTTTTGCTTTCATTTTTTTTCTATTTCTCTTTGAGACAACTTCTATTTGCCCTGATGATAAAGTGAGCCATGATTTCTCTCATTTTTCTGGAAACTTCTAGAAGGGCAACTCTGGTTAGTGCAACATATTATAGTTTCTAATCAGGGATTTTTTTTTTTGCTGATTGATTGATAGAAAATTGACTTTAAGAAGATGTTTTTATTTCCCAAGAGAAATTCTTTAAATTTTCCTTAAATATGATAAGATAGCTAAAAATATTTATTTATGTAGTTAAGAATATTTCCATTTTCATGTAACATGATGGAATTCATTACACATTATAGCTGCTCTTGAAGTCATTATTCACTGACCTTGTTATGAGCTGACTGAACCCTGGCCCAACCAGAAAAGTTTGGTACAGATCTACCAACACATTACTCCAGAGCTGCCAAATAATAATGTGAACTGTGTCATCCAAAAGGACGTCCTATGAATCACCTTCCAAGATACCTGAACACATGCGCATGCCAGAGTATCCTGTTATGTTTGCCAAACAGGAACGCCGGTCGTGCTGGCTTCATCTACCTCTGGTTATCAATTGCAGTGGTTTAAAACTTCTTCTGGCATTTTTTCTATGATGGGAGAAAGGTGAAGCCTGACCTTTTGTAATAATCGCAGTGGGGTTGAGGATGTTAAAGAGAAAAGTACAGAAACCTAGTTCTGCCACTTACCGTTCGTGTGGCCTTCAGTGAGATACTTCACTTCTGTTTGCCTTGGTTTTCTTGTCTTTGAAAAGGGGATACTACTACTTCACAAGGTTGTAAAGATAGAACCAGACAACACAGTGCTGGGAACATGAGCTCTCGGTTTATGGCTGCAAATATTATTTGCACTTAGGTATGATTCAGTCTCTTTTCAGGTTAGAGATGATTGGAAAGTAGAACATTTGAGGAGGCAAACATTTGGATCACTATTCTAATTGTGAGTTGGAAATTAAAATAACTATTTTATATCATAAATATAGGTATCAAGTCATATTGTAAACTGCTTTCCAGATAAACCAAGTAACTTAAACGTATTTCATTCTCTGTTCTTGCAGTTTCGGTTTTGATTTTACAAAATTTGCAAGAAATAACCCTTCATTGGAAGGAAGGAAGGAAGGAAGGAAGGAAGGAAGGAAGGAAGGAAGGAAGGAAATGGGTGATAGAGAAAGGGGAAGGAAGGTCATATATTTTATTTTTTATTTAAGGATTTTCAAGGGGGAATTGTTTAAAAAGCCACTTTAATCATTGCCAATATAATTTTTTAAGGAGAGCATTTTTAAAGGACACCCCTCTCATGATTGTACTGATCACCGGTCACGAAGCAGTGGCATTACGTTCATAGACAGCTTTCGGAAAGTCTTGGAACTGTCAGGTCACTTGTTTCTTCTTCTTCCATAGGAAACACGAAGTTCCCTTTCCAGAGATTTTTTTTTACATTAAATGTAGAAGGTTTTTTCTTTTCTTTTTTTAAAAATTGTTGTTCAAGTATAGTTGTCTCCATTTTCACCCCACCACTTCCCCCACCCCACCCACCCCCGCCTGCCACCCTCAATGCTATACCTCTTTGGCTTTGTCCGTGCGTCCTTTATATATGTTCTTTGACTTCCCTTCCCCTACTTTTGCCCATCACCCCCCTTTCCCCACCCTTCTGGTCACTGTCAGTTTGTTCTTTGTTTCAATGTCTCTGGTTCTGTTTTGCTTGCTTGTTTGTTTTGTTGATTAGGTTTCACTTATAGGTGAGATCATATGGTATTTGTCTTTCACCATCTGGCTTATTTCGCTTAGCATAATGCTCTCCAGTTCCATCCATGCTGTCGGAAAGGGTAGGAGCTCCTTATTTTTTTCTGCTGCATAGTATTCCATTGTGTAAATGTACCAGAGAGATTTAATATTTGGCCAAAGACCACATCATGGGAGTTAATGTTAGATCTGAAGATTCAAAATTAATTCCTTCTAGTAGGTCACTTGATGAATATGTGAAATACAGTTATGAATCTGAGGGAAAAACAGAACATTAAGCCCAAGAAGGAAGGTAGTGACAATATAACTGAAGCCCATCTTGACAGTTATTTTCAATAAGCAAGGTGATAGTCACTTACTGAGTATATCCTGTGTACCCGTCTCTCATTTGGAGCCGGGAAATGAACAGTGATGGGAGAGGGTCGTGTGTGGAAGGAAAGTAGCAGGGGTTTCCGTGGGATGAGGCTGGTTTCGTAGACTGGAAAGAAAGGCTATCAATGTCAGAGCCAGGACGGAAAACTCTGAATGTTTTGGTTTTCAGAAAGAAACTTTAGAACTGTGCAACAAAGAGAGAAAAATTCTTTTCAGAGACTTAAAATGACATGGAAGTTAATTTCAGAAGTGTTAGAGGAGTAATATGAATTTTTTCAAAGATATAAGAATGAAAGTAGGGTTGTTTTAGGCTGATTACCTGTGTCTGGGGTTTACTCTCTGATTTGCTGGAAAATGCTATATTGAGTTTTTGCTCTAAAGAAATAGACATTATTTAATATTTATTATAATCCCAACCGAAAAATAAGTGTCTTTGTACATGTTTCTAACTCCTTCAAATGACCTAATACTGAAAGCACCCCTCTGCAGGAGGAAACCGAATGGCCACGCTTCTGTTTTTACAGATACACACAGCCCTCTTAATGCGCATTACCTGGTACAAGCCCAAGAGAGGCTTTTAGAATAAGATTGTCCTTGAATTATGTCCCTGGGCTGAGTAAAACTGCAAGTTACCAGCAAATGTCACAAGCACAAAACAGCTGCAGCCCAGGATAAGAAAACACTGAGCCTGAAGTCCCATTCGCTCAGTCCGAACCCTGTGGACTCAGGTTCCCTTGCACTGGAGTCTCTCACCAAGCAGAAGGGCCTCCCAGCCTCCAGGGAGCCCCCACACCAGACGATCCTCTTATGGATCACATCCAGAGGTCACGGCTTCCTTCTCTGGGAGATTCTGATTGCCTCTCTAGAGTGTTTTCATCCTGCCTTTTTCCAGCCCACCAGTTCTGATGATCAGATGTCTTAGATGATGGGGGGTCCAAGAGTGCTTCTGGAAGAGAACTTAAGTGTGTTGTCCTCTTGTCTGCATTTGGACCCTGGATTCTCTTGCTGGGATAATGCTTTTGAAAGTGATCTGGCCCACCCCAAATCATAAAGCCCTTGAATTTGCCTGCATATACTAAGCTTATCTAACTTACAGTATCATTTTGGGGGGCCTTTCCTACCATTCTGGTGAGACTTTTCTAGCAGTTTTTAGGGGTCTAAGGTGGCCCCTTTGATCAGTTAGCTTGGATAGGAACAGGTTAGCTGCATCCAGTCCATATTCCCAAACAGAGCAGAGTCTAAACCCACCAGGCAATACATTTATCTTATGGGCTGGGAGCAAACCCAGGTCTTCCAGTGTTCTGAGATGGAATGCCCACTGATACACCAGTGAATGGACGAGCCACCTCTCCCGCCTGGCCTCTCTGCCCAATCTAGTCATGCGTGTTCCTAGCACTCCATATCTCTAAGACTCCCAATAATCAAAGGGGCCAGGTATTTGTGATTTATCAGAAGGGGACAGACACTTTTCAAGGTTTGGAAAAGTGCCACAGTGAAATGCCTAAATAAGCAAAAGTGCTGAAGGATTCCTTGTTCCCTGCACGATCTCAAAGGTCCCTGCCAGCTCTAAACTGTAAGGCTTTCGTGGTTCCAATTGCGGAGAAAATGGCAGAAGTAGGCTGCAAAGATGAATAGGCATCTGCTAATAACTACACAGTGTGCAAAGTGAATGGATATAGCTGATTCAATAAATACATTGAGCCCTTATAGGAGTCACCTCTGGTTTAGGTCTTGGGGATAGAACAGGGCCTTCACTCATGGAGCCTTCATTCTATTGGGTTGGTCAAAAAGTTCATTTGTTTTTTTCTGTAAGATGGCTCTAGGAGTGCTTAGTTGTCTTTAATTTCATTCAAAACACTTTTGTTAGTTTGTATTGTGACAGCTGTCATATCAGCATGCATTAAAAAAACTGATCAAAATTGGTAAATTTTTATGTAGCCATTTTAATACTGAAGGTGGAAGAAAATAAGCAACATTTTCAGCATATTATGCTTTATTATTTCAAGAAAGATAAAGACAACTGAAATGCAAAAAAAAAAAAAGATTTGTGCAGTGTATGGAGAAGGTGCTGTGACTGATCAAACGTGTCAAAAGTGGTTTGCAAAGTTTTGTGCTGGAGATTTCTCACTGGATGATGCTCCATGGTCAAGTAGACCAGTTGAAGTTGATAGCGATCAAGACATTAATTGAGAAAAACCCACATTATACCAAGCAGAGATAGCCAACCTATTCAAAATATCCAAGTCAATCAAGTTATTGGTAAAAATGAAAAATGTGTATTTTACTTTATAGAAAAAAACCATACAAACTTTTTGGCCAACCCAATCACAACCTGGTCTGGGAGAAGAAAGCTCCCAGGACCCCCATGGCACTCACAGCCCCTCATTCTACTCCTCGGAGGCTCTGTGCCCGTTTGTAGTTCTGGGGTCTGGGGGATGCTGCCTGAGAAGCACGTTGGTTGGACCGTTTCCTTCATAAATAAACCTAAACTGGCTTTAGATTTCTGTCCTGGCCCCCACCCCGCTGGATGCCTGCGCTTCAGACCATTTTGTTCTCCGTCTGATTCTTTATTCCCGCACCATGTTCGCGGGTAGCCAGCCTGGAAATGGAATGTGCACTGGGGACTGTCTGAGACTGGAGGCTGATTATTTATCATGTTGCCTGTCCTTCATTTTCCTCTCCTTGTTGGGCTGCACCCCCTAAGTAGATTTTTGGTTGTGTTTATCACATATGCCCTACTTGGCTCTGTTTACAAAAACCATAGAAAAAAATGCACACTTTTCTCCCCTAATTTTTCCAATACTTTCCTCTTAGTCTTCCCAAGTGGCATAAAAATGCATCCACTTTTACAGCCCCAGGAAGTTAATGAAGAGGCCCCAGGTTACATGTTTAGTACAAAGTATTTTTCAAGGGAGTTCTGATACACAGCATGTGCATCACAAAATTTTTAAAACTTGGTTTCCTTATTGTGAGTGGTTTGAATTAAAATAGGAAATATCACACTGGATCAGAACCACGGTTTGATCTGGCCCTTGTTCTTCCCTGGGTCACTGCTGTTTTCATAGAATAAGAGTATTTCGTTGTGTTGTCACCTCAGAAGTTAGGAATGTGGTCCCTCCACCAAGGGAATTAGGTACTCCTTTCTCTGCAGCCCATCTGGACCTTACTTATATAGGCACAGCACTTAACATGTGTGTTATAAAATGTTTGTGTACATGTTTATCATCCATCCGACATATGAGCTTGGACCGCACCCTTCTTCATCTCTGACGCCCAGTGCCAGGCACATATATATCGGCATCCGATGAATGTTCATTGAATACACACATTTTTAAAATTCTTTAAATATCCTCATTATAAAGTAACATAACTATTAGTTATATAAGCTTATTATATGTCCATGAACTCACTGAAACTATTTTTGAAGTTCGTTTCCAACTGGTACCACCTTTTAACAAGTAGCATAAGTTAACTCTCTGTTGAGTAAAATAGTGCTTTCTTTTATCTATTATAAAAATATTTCCTCCCAGTTTCCTGGAGTTTTAACATAATAATAGTACCACTTAAAAGCAGTACCTTCCCTTCATCATATTGTTTTTTTAATGATTCTTTCTTGTTCAGGAAGGTGATGTCTGGCCCAACTCATCAGCGGAAATCACTGTGTACTTTAACCCTCTGGAAGCCAAGCTCTACCAAATGACTGTTTACTGCGACATTTCAGGTAAAAACTTCCTCTGCGGGGAAGGCAGTTGCGAAGTGCCTGGAGCATAAAGTGGGGTGCCTGTGTGTGTGTGTGTGTGTGTGTGTGAGTGTGTGAGTGAGTGTTGGCTATGGGCAGTGCACGGTATCAGCAGAGGAATAATAGACTTAAGCTATGCACTTATTCACTTCTTTCTAGAATAGGTCAAACTTTGAAGTATATACTACAGTTGTATTTTGGAGGTCTGGGGATGGGAAACCATGCATCTGGGTTTCCTTTTGATTTTTACAGCAGGGAAAACATTCCTTGAGCAGAGTCTCACAATTTGTATTTTTGTTATTTTTATAGTATTTGGCTACTTATTTTTTCCTTTCTAAGTTTTTATAAAATAATGTATGCCAAGTGGGATGGGAGGGTAGTCTGGCAGTGGCCAGAGCCACAAGGAGAGTGTACAAGTAGGGTGGCAAGCAGATAGTTTCAGGAATTGTATATACAGAGGGGAATTAAGCAAAAAGGTAAATATACTGAGAATACCAAGAGCCAGCATTTTTTGTTCTTGGAGGAGGGAACTAAAAATATGGAAAGGAGAAGGAGTAAGATGAGCCCTTTGGTCTTGGAATGCAGTTGGAGTTACCATTATGAACGACAGTTGTTAATGTGCAGACTTACAGAAATTTGCATACATGTATGCAAATGTGTGTATGTGCATACATATGCATGTTTCCTGGCCATGTCCATTGAGAGGTCCCGGAAGCTCTGAGACCCTAATAGCAATGAGAACACCTAGAACCCAAAGCTTGGTTTCTAAATCCCCCTCCACTAAAAGGAACCTTAGAGAGTTAACTGGTTCTAGGCCTGAAGCAGACAAAGAACAAGATGAACCTGGAACATCCTCTGTGCTGGAAAGTTAGGGGACCTCAAAGAATGACAGAGAAACATCAGAATGACACAGAAACCAGCAGAGGGACTCCCACTGACCAAATTTGGAGCAAGTTGAGAACTAAAGTAAATGACCCAAATAGATTATAATCCATTGAATAAACAGGACTCTGAGAATTGACTCAGTAAATCTTACCATCTGGCAATCATAGTAATCACCAATTCAGGTAAAAAGCATCAGTGGATCTTAAAACTAATGGCTGAAAGTGGGATGTGGAATAGGATTTTCATAGTCTCAAAATATTCTCCTTCAAAATACTTATCAATTATAAAGAGGAGAAAATTAACTTTACACTGAAGAAAGCTGGTAGATGTGATTTTATTTAATACCTGTAGTAATAGAGATTACCTTCTTAGACTACCTGCTAGAATGCAGTGAGAACACAGCATCTCTCTCTCTCTTTTTTAAAGATTTTATTTATTTATTTTTAGAGGGAGGGGGAAAGGAGGGAGAAAGAGAGGGAGATAAACATCCATCTGTGGTTGCTTCTCAAGTGCCCCCTTACTGGGGACCTGGCCCGCAACCCAGGCGTGTGCCCTGACTGGGAATCAAACCAGCGACCCTTTGATTCACAGGCCAGCGCTCAATCCACTGAGGCACACCAGCCAGGGCTGCACCTCTTCAGTGGTATTAAAACCCAATACCTAACTTGGGTCTAATTATGAGGAAACACCAGACTAACCCGAACTGAAGAATAAACCAAAATCGCCAACCTGTAATCCTCAAAGATATCAAGATTGTGGAAGTCAAGAGAAGGCTAAAGAACTAGTTCAGACAGAAGAGGGCCAGAGCGATGTGATGTGTAGGGCAACGTGTGAGCCTGAATTGGATCTTTTGCCATAAAGATTATTGGGCCAAGGACGTGCAGAGGTTCTTTGCACTACTCTGGGGCCTCTTCTATATTTTACAGATATTTCAGAATTCTGAACAACTGCTGACACCAGCGAATAAGTACAGATTGTAAGATTACAAAGCTAAATAGCCGTCCATGTTTAGCCGTTTCTTGTGGTGTAATTAATTTTTCTTGCTAATTCTATTCTTATATTGTTATTTGTTAATTTATCAACCTCACACTTTACTGTTGCGTCCCCAGTATGATAGATGAGGATTTAGTTCTTACGTCTCCTCTACCTCTTCCTGGGCTCATTGAGTTATAATTTACATGCAGTGAAATCACCCTGTTGGGGGGCATAGTTCTGTGAACTTGTACAAACCATAACAATCCTGTAACAATTGCCATACAGTCCCCTCGTGCCCCTTTGCAGGTGGTCCCATCCCCCATCTCAGTCCCTGGCCACTCAGTTACTTCAATATATGTACTTCATTTTGTGAATTTTATTGACAACCTTAATTAATATACTTAAAACTGTATTTTGTGTTTTGTCAACCCTATAGTATCTCTTGACTGGTAAGGATATGGAGACCCCTGACCTGCCCAACACCATTCCACCCTGTTTCTCCCTCTCACCTTCTGGGAGTCGTTTTGCTTTTATATCATCATGATTGATAACTGTATTGGAGCCTTCTGTTTTGAGTCTTATCTTTGATCAGATAAAATTTGAGTCTTCTACCCAAATTTCATCCACTGAAGGGACAAATCGTATTCATAGATTGCATCTTATCTTCTGTAGGTCAGCTGTTCTGACTTTTAATCACTCGGAGGATAGTCCTAAATCTGTATCATGTACGCTCTCTTTCTTTACCGTCCCTCGGTGTCTCAGCTATGCCTCGTTTTAGCGTACTTCATAATCGACTGGACTCCTTTGTACAGCTTTGGAGCTTTTCCCCTGTTTCTAATTCCTCATTTCTCCACTGCTATCTAATTTTAGAATTCATTCTCTTCTGCTTGAAGACAATTTTCTTAGAGCCCACCAGCTTCTTATCCTAATTCAGGTTAGTCACCTCCCACACAGTTGTTATCTAGGATTTTTAAAAATTTCTGTGTGGAATCTAATGAACAAAATAAACTGACGAACAAAACAGAAACAGAGGCGTGGATACACGGAACGGACTGACAGCTGTCAGAGGGGAGCGGGAAGGGGGAGACCGGATGAAAGAAGGTGAAGGGATCGGCCAGAGGACATGTGTGCTTGACACAGAGACACGGACGACAGTGCGGTGGTGGCCCGGACAGTGCGGTGGTGGCCCGAGGGAAGGGGGCACGGGGACTGGGTGGAGGTGAGCAAGGAGTGGGGGGATGGGGACACCTGTAATAGTATTAACTATAAAAATAAAGTTAAAGAATAAAATAAAATAAATTTCCAATATGTGTTCCTTTACATCTTCTTTTACTTTGCCCAAGTAACCTCCTTAACAGGGGAGTATAAAACAGGAACTTTGATCCTTGCATATCTGAAAATGTCTCATTATGCTTCCAAACTCACTTGATAGTTTAGGCAATTCTAGGTTTAAAATAATTTCTCCTCAGAACTTCGAAGACATTGCATAAACTTTATTGTAAAAATTAAGAAATCTGAAGATCACCTAATTACCATTTCTTTAGAGGTGGCCTATTATAGCTCCCTCTGTGAAGCTTTGTCCAAAAATGGGTTTTTCTAATTGATCCTCCTCAGCTTTCTAGGGCCATTTGAGTTTGATTACTCATATATCCCTTCAGCTCCGGGAAATTTTTTAAAAATTTTTACATACTTCCCTCCATTTTTTATTTTATTCTTTTGGAAATCTTAATACCCAATGTTAGACCTACAGGGTTGATTATCTGTTGTTAAAGAACAAGATTTTAATGATCGAACATGAGTAATAACATTAAATAACACTCAAGGCTATTAAATAAGGAAGCCTGGAGAAATACTGATATTCATTAGTTAGAAAATTCCAGTGTGGTGTGGGCATCATGCCATGCATTCACAGGGTTCCTTCCAGTGCCTCCGGGGCCGTGGTTGTCTGTGGTATATAAGGATGAGAAAATGGGTTTAATTTTCAGGGGAGCTAGTACTACTTGCCTTTGCTGTTTTATGTGTAAGTTTCCAATCATTATGGCTGTGGTGACTATTTTAGACTTGGGAGGGGTTGGTAAGAGTGCACAATCCTTCGTATTTTCAAGTGCAAAAATTCTACCGTTCTGCTGTACCCAGAATGTTTCAGTTACTATCTACACAGTCACTTTTCTCTGTGCATAAAGGAGTCAGGCAGTCTAAGAATAGTGCAGGAGGATGGGCTACCCTCCCCCTCCCCCAGAGGCGTATCCCTTCCTGATGATGTTTATCTTGCCTTCCACTGATGTAACTATCACCTTGACTTTTATGATAGTCATTTTGTTATTTTAACATATAATTTTATCACTTATGAATTCATCCCTAAGCAAAATAGTGTTTGCCTACTTTAAATATTTATATATTGAAATCATACTCCATGTCTTATGCTCTCAGTACCAGGAAGCTAAAGCCACTCAATAAATATCGATCAAATAAATGAACAAAAAAATAAAAGAAGGAATGAGCGGATGAAGCTAAGTGTGATCTAGCCTTTCCTTTCCCAGGACTGGGGGATTCTCAGCATGGCCTCAGGATAAGCGCAGAATGCCCTGGGAGGTTCCGCGTTGACATAAGTTTGTTTCTGCACTTCAGACCAGCATCATCTCTCCCAGACTTCTTAGTGGGTCTGAAGGAGACGGTGGTGCGTCAGCATTCAGACAAGGCTGGAAGTGCTCCAGTGGCCCCCATGTGGTGGTGGGATCTCCCTCCTCTCTGTGGCTCCCCTGGGACATTGTGCTTGGCCAAATTCCAAGGGGGTTGGCTGCTCTCCAGGAGGTTCCCAAACAGCACATAACTAGTCGTATTGATCTATTGTTCCATTTGCAATTCTGAATTCTGCCACAGGATTCACATCTGGGGTAAACTGAATAGTATAATTTTCCATCTGCATGACATTCTTCTTTATTCTGTTGGTGGTATTTTAAAAGACACAGTCTCTAGGGAAGGGTTTTGTTTACATAGTAATTCCATATTATCTTCCCTGTAAATTCCATGCAATTCTGTGTGTCTTTTCAAGGGCTGGCAATGATTCCTCATTATTATCTTCAAAGGGGTGGTAAAACCTTTTGGTTTTAGGTCTCTAAGAAATACTTCTTAGGCAGATTGAAAAGCTCCCACCCTTGCTTTATTTTATTTTGGTTTGCTTTTATTTTCCTATATGTTTTGAGAGATAGAAGCAAATAGATATGCTTCCCCTCACACCTTTTTCCATAAATGATAGCATAATTTATGTAATGGTTCTGACCATTGGTTTTTAAATATTTCCTAGATATTCCATAACATTAAATTAAAAAGTGTCATTTTTTCATAGTTGCATATGAATACTTTTTATTTACTTACGACAATTGAACTTGTAACCTTTTGTCACAGAGAAATAGAACATAGATTCAGAAATATATATAATGCATGCTGTGGTGAGCGGAGTAATGGCCTCCCAATATGTCCATGTTCCCAGCACCTGTGAACACGTTACTGTGAATACGTTACCTTGGATGGCAAAGGGGAATTGGGGCAGAAAATGGAGTTTAGGTTCCTACTGAGCCGACCTTAAACTCGGGAGATTATACCGGATTATGTGAGTGGCTCAATGTAACCATGAGGGGCCTTAAATGTCGAAGAGGGAAGCAGAAGTTACCAGTGTCAGTGTCAGAGTGATGTGGTATGAGAAAGATTCCACCAGCCATTTCTGGCTTTGAAGATGGAAAGGGCCAGGAATTCAGGCAGCCTGTGTAAGAACCTGGGAAAGGAAGAAACGGGCTTCCCTCTAGAGCCTGAGAAAGCAGCCCTGTCAACACCGTGATTTTAGCCCCGGGAGCCCCATCATTGACTTTTGACCTCCAGAACTTTTAAAAAACTTTAATTACAGTTGACGTACAATATTAAATTAGTTTCAGGTGTACAACACAGTGATTAGACAGGACCTGAAGAACTTTTAAGATAAGTTTGTACATTAAACTACAAAACTTGTAATTTGTTGTAGAGCAATAGGGAATTAATACACACATATATAAATTATAACAAATGACTGTACGGCAGACATTATGTAATTGCCATGAAGATCAATAATAAAATATTTTCAGCCTCGGGAAGCCCCCTGGTGTGTTCCTTCCCAACCACACTCCACTCACCCCAGCTGCCCCTCCAGATAATTACCATTCTGCCTTTGATGATCATAATTTCTTTGCTTTCACTTACAGTTTTTACCCCTGTGTGTGTACCCCTAAACAATACAACTCAGTACTGCCTGTTGGGGAATGTACATCATTGGAGTCAATCTGCATGTCTCATCCATGATGTTGCTTGTAGCTCTAACTGCATTTCCCTTTCATTGTTGTATAGTGTGCCATTGTGTGAATGCATGTTCAGAGACAGGAAGTTGCAGGGAAGACAGTACACTGGTCTTGAGGGAGGCCTCTCAGGATGCATGAAATTTAATCCATAATCCCCAACTGCAACCTTCTTTCTTTCAAAAGCTTTATACCTAGGCATAGTATGTGCCCTCAGATGATGCAGAAATGAGCAGGGGTAACAGACACAGAGACCAACAGTTACATTGCGATGCTCTGCAGTGAGTGAATAGATAATGGAAGAGGGTAGAACACACAGCTCAGTCTTAGGGTTTTCAAGGGAGGCTCCTCAGAGAAAGTGATCCTTGAAGTATTTGTTAGTCAAGTAAAAAACTGAAGGGGTTGTGGCTGGGCATGTCCGGCAGGGATATACTTTGAAAATATAACAAGAGCATGAAGTGACAAAGAATCACACATTCTTAGGGTGTGGCTGCCAGAGAGAAAGACAGAGATAGAGACAGAGACACTTGGGAGGAGGTCAGTGGGGGCAGGGATTGAAGATAGAGGCTGGAGTAGCAGGTAGGATCTAGTTCATGGAAGGCTGCCCTCAAATGCCAGACTAAGAACCTTGGACTTCATCCACTTCATCCTGAGTGCAGTGTGGAGTCGCTGAGGGGTGGTGAAGCAAGGGAGTGACCTGCCAAGCAAGATCTGATGATGGCAAATATAACATCATTACACTCTTTTCAGTTAATCTAAGATTGAAAATGTTTTCATTTAAAGATTTCAGGTTTTCTTAGAATTAGTTAGACCTGCTTATTGGGTATTTATAAAGACTTGCTGATGGTTTGATCTAAGGTCTTGAAACTGATCTTTCATCTGTCTTGACTTTTCAATGGAATGTTGAAATTCTGAATTTAATCATGAAGATTACCTTTCAAAAAATTTCAAAAGGAAACAGCATATATTTGGTTTGGATCACCATATGGGAACTTCAAAGGAAGCAACACTTTCTCATTTAAACTGTGAAATGTATTGCTAGATAGCTTCGTTAATGGGTGCTTCAGAGTCAAATGCAGAACATCAGCATGGTGGAAATGATTCCAAATATACCTGCTTCCTTTAAAGAGCCAATTAAGATGAAACCTCATTGTCCGTTTTTATTGTGCATGCCATAGGAGAGAAACATCTAAGTTTTTAGCACAGTTTAAGGCTTTTGATTTTTATCCTAATTAAACTAAAGAATGCAGATTTAATTAGATTTAGTAAACAGAAAGCTAAATCGCCCCAATCATTAAAAACATTTTTGGGTTTTCAGTAATAAGTGAGTAATACTGTTCATGTATATAGCTTTTCTTTCTCAAAACTCATCCAACAGCAACTGCATAATAATATGTTTTCTTAGTCCTATGAGTGAGAAATTATTTTCTTGATCAACTACTTTTTAAATTATATTTTCAGTTATCAGATATTTCAAGCATAAATAAAAATACAGGGAATAATATAAAATATGTATGTATGTAGAAAATATGTATGTAGAATACAAGAAAACTTGAATAAATGGAAATGTATACCCATGTTTTTGGTCAGGAAGATCAGCATCATAGCTAGGTCACTTCTCCTTATAAATGTAATGTGATTCCAGTGATACAATCAATAAGGTTTAAAAAAAAATAAGTCAATTTCAAAGTTTTTATGAAGGAAATAAATAAACTAGGGTTGCCTAGAAAATTCAGTAAAACAAGAATAATGTTGGAGGACTAGCCCCACCATGTGTTAAAAGTTATTTTAAAAGCTATATCAATAAAAAAAAAATCGAAAGAAAGAAAGAAAGAAACATAAAGCTATAACAACTATAATTGCATGGTTCTGGAACATGAAGGAAAGTAGCTACCCTATCAATATTCATTCTTTCCATCCTTACCAGCAACAACAACCAACATGCCCTAATCTCCTAAACCCTCCCCTCCCCCAAACCCACATTTCCCCATGTGCTTGTCATGTGAACAGAATAAAAGTCCTTATTTGTTTAAGCCACTTTGTTTCATTTACCTTTTTCTATATAGCAAACTATCCTACATTTAGTGGCTTTAAACAACTAGCAGTCATTTATTTTGTTCACAGATCTGAAATTTGGTCAGGATTCCTGAAGGATAGCTCCTCTTTGCTCCAAGTGGAGACAACTAGAAAAGCTTGAAGGTAGAGGAGGCTGATACCATTTTATGGCTCATCCGTCTCACACGTCTGGCAGTAGATCCCTGGCTGTTGGCAGGAACCTCGCTAGGTTCTGTTTGCTGGAATCCCTATCCATGGCCTCCCCTTGTGCCCACGTGCTTCCTCATGGCGTGGGCAATGCACCAAATTGTTGATGGGGGAAATCTCTTGCAGTCTAATTGCCATTTCTTAGGTTACCTATCTTTTCTGTCAAATTGATATTAAGAATTATGTTATGTTTGGTGTTCTACAGTTTCATTGTGATGATTTGCCTTTATCCTACTCGGTACTTGATACACTTATTCAATCTAAGAACCTTTTGTTGATTCTGGAATAGTCTCAGCAATTATCTTTTCAATGTCCTTTTCATCTCACTATCACAATTTTCTTCTTCTGGAAATTCTTTTAGATACATGTTTTCCCCCTGGAATTGCCATATCTTTTAACTTCTTTATATTTCTGATTTCTTTGTCTTTCTATGATACGTTCTGGGTATTATTCCAAGATGTTTCTTCCAGTTGACTAATTCTGTAGCTATGTCTACTTCTTGGTGTGTTTATCTATTTAGTTTTTCATTTCATCAACTTAATATTTTAGTTTTAGAAATTCTTTGTAGTTTTGACATTTTCATTTTCCCCTTTATTATGGTTTTTATTTCTTTATTTACCTCTTTAAAGATTTTAAGAATGCTATGTTAGATTTTATTTAAGAGTTTTCTGTTATCTCAAACTCTTGGGGTACTAATTTGCATGTTAGTGGT
This sequence comes from Trachops cirrhosus, assembly GCA_028533065.1. NCBI lineage: Eukaryota > Metazoa > Chordata > Mammalia > Chiroptera > Phyllostomidae > Trachops > Trachops cirrhosus. The sequence goes on from CM052550.1 coordinate 17,158,343, forward strand.
AACCACTGACTTTCCTCACTGGTTCATTTCTTCAGATGGTTTGAAGTGTTTATACTGTGAGGTCATCTTTATTATGTGCTATGGGCTAAATGTCCATGTTCCCCACCCCCGCCCCACCAAATTCATATGTTGACAATCTAATCCTCAGTGTGATGGTATTTGTAGATGATGAGGTCATCTGGGTGCAGCCCTCATGAATGGGATTGTGTCCTTACAGAAGGGACCTCACCCCTTTCTCCATGTGAGGACACACTGAGGAGACAGCATCCATGAGCCAAGAAGTGAGCTCTCATCAGACACTGAATATCCCAGTGCCTCAGTTTTGGAATTCTCAGCATCCAGAATTATGAGAAATAAACTTTTGTTATTTAAGTCATTCAGTCTATGGTATTGTTGTTACTGCAGCCCGACCAAACAGACTAAGGCAGTGTGAGGACTGGATCATGGAAGTATTCCTTCAGAGCAGTTTTTTGTTTCTTTTGACAAGGACCCTGTAACTTATTTCCTCAGCTTCTGATTCTTTCACCTATAATATAATTTGCATAGAACTTTGATTTTTTTCATAGGAGCCTTTTTCCACTCTCTGAGTGACAGGTAGAGGACATGCCTCATCACTGCTTCCCTAGACCAATAGGTAGAATTTTTCTAGTTCCCTTTTTGGGAAGAGGCATCCTTTTGAAAGCCCTGGATTTATGTGAGGATCTAAGTTCACCCCTCACCTCGAGACAGGAACAAAACCTTATGTCCTGTTTCTGTGAGTGTTCAGTTAAGATGGAAGCCACTAGGCTGCAAGGCAAGGCCTGTATGTACTTTATAAACCTCTAAATTTCCTTTTCTAGCACCTCGTATTTTCCCTTTTTTCTTTCTTTTGAGCTTGAGTAAGTACTAAAATGTATATTTTACTACTTTTAATAAACTTTATTTTGTATTTATTTACCTTTAAATATGTATTTTTATTGTTGTTCAGTTACAGTTGTCCCTCCTTTCTCCTCATTGCTCTCCCCGTCCCATCCCCCCATCCACAATCAATCCCTGCCATTGTCCATGCCCGTGAGTCCTCTATTTGTGTTATCTTTGCTTGCCCCTTCCTCTTCTATCCCCCATTATCCCTCTCGCCCACCCCCTGTAGTTACTGTAAATTTGTTCTTTATTTCAGTGTCTCTCATTCTACTTTGCTCATTTGTTTGTTTTGTTAAGTTCCACTTATAGATGAGATCATATGGTATTTTTCTTTCACTGCCTGGCTTATTTCACTTAGCATAATGCTCTCCAGTTCCATCCATGCTGTTGCGAAGGGCAGGAGCTCCTTCTTTCTTTCTGCTGCGTGGTATTCCATCGTGTACATGTACCACAGTTTTTTGATCCACTCATTTACTGATGGGCACTTAGGCTGTTTCCAGCACTTGGCTGTTATAAATTGTGCTGCTATGAACATTGGGGTGCACAGGTTCTTTTGAATTGATGATTCAGGATTCTGAGGGTATAGTCCCAGCAGTGGGACCGCTGGATCGAAAAGCAGTTCCATCTTTAGTTTCTTGAGGAAACTCCATACTGTTTTTCACAGTTCCTGCACCAGCCTGTGCGTTCCTATCAAAGTGCACCATGGTTTTGTATTTAAAGTTGAAGGATGGGCAGAGACAGCTAACTCTGCCATGTTGTCGTAAGTTAACAGAGTTAACACTGTTTGTATGTTTCTTGAGGTGATGTCCTTAGAGAATCTACTTATTAAAAATCTAGATTTGGGGGTTTCATCCATACTTTACTGAATCAAAATATGTGAAGGGGGTGCTAGAGAATATTTGAGGACTGAAAAGTGTGTAGCAAGGTTGCATGATATAAAATCTATGTGGAGAGAAATCAGTTTTATTACTGTACAATGAGCTGTAGAAAATAGAAATTTACAAAAGCAATATCACTTACAATAGCACTAAGAAATAGGAAATACTTAGAGAGATAAATTTGACAAAAGATGTATAAGACCTGTACACTGAACTATAAAACATTGTTGAGAGAAATTAAAGACCTAAACCCTACCCTATACCCTGTTAATAGGTAGGTAAATTCAATATAATTAAGATGTTATTTATCCCTCAAATTCATCTCTAGATTGAGTATAATCCCAATTGAATGCCCAGCTGCTTTTTTTGTAGAAATTGACAAGCTGACTCTAAAATTCATATGGAAATGCAAAGAACCCAGAACAGCCAAAACAATTTTGGAAAAAGAGGAATAAAATTAGAAGACTACTACTACCTGATTTCAAGACACTTACAGTTATCAGAATAATCTCTTCATCTCAAAATTCTTAGTCACATCTTTTGCCATATAAGATAATATTCTCCCTTTTGCCATATCAGGTAATATTTATATGTTCCAGGAACTAGGACGTGGATATCTTCGGGGGCTGTTATTCATCTAACCACAGATCCCCTGTGGATGCCCAATTGTTTTAGCTATTTAAAGTGTATAGTCCATCTTTCCTTAATGATATCCAGTGCCTGCTCTGTCATAAATCACATTTACGTATATGTGTGCATTTATTCTGAGTTCTATATTCTTTTTCCTTAGTCATTTTTGCACTCTCCCCAATATCAAATTATCTTAATTATAGTAGCTTCATAATAGATTTTAATATATGAAAGGCCAAACCCCTCAATTTATTCTTCTTTAAGAATCTCTTGATTATTATTGGCCCTTTGTTTTACATTTAAATTTTATAATCAACCACCAAATTTCACCTGTTAGCATTTTGTCTATTAAAGCATCAAAATGATCAGTTGGAGGAAAATTGGCAAGTTTATGATATTGAGTTGAGTTTATGATGTTCCTTATCAAGGACATAGCCTAGTTCTCCACTTACCGAGGTCTTTGTTAGTATCTTTCAATAAAATTTTACATTTTTTTATTAAAGGTCTTAAGTATATTTTATTAGATTTATGTCTAGGTACTTTATTTTTGTTGATGTTATAGATGGTATCTTGAGAATTAATTTTTCTGATTGTTGCTGAGTATAGAAATGTAGCTGACTTTTGTATATTGACTTGATAATCATCCATTTTACTCTATCTTATTTATTTTAAAAGATTATTTCTAGATTCTTTAGAATATTCCAGGCAGACAGTCCTAAAATATGCAAATAATGGCAGTTTGTTCTTCCCATTTATAACCCGCCTTTCTTTTCTTGTCTTATTGCACAGGAATAGAACTCAAGTACATCTAAGATTGGACATCTAAGATATTTTAGATGGCAAGTGTTTGAAAGCTCATGGTTACATTTTCTGGTATTTAATGCAGTGCAATCTACTGCATTCGGGGATTTCAGGGCTGTTAAAATTTTTCTACTTCTGTGTGAAAACAAGGTGTTAATGTAATTATAGGTGAAAAACTGCCCTATTTTAAAAAACATTTAAATAGTTTGCTCTTCTAATAAGGAATCTGTCCTTTTAGCTTACTAGTCCCTTTAGGCTTGTTCCCAAAATTTAGGCTAACTCTTGTAAATGCAAAGCTGGGTGTTTTTTGTACTCTCATTCTGTCCTGGGTGAGGGAAGGGGCTAGCTACAAATAAGACAGATTCCTTTGAAATAATTAATAACTCCCAAAGAAACATTGGCTCACTGCTTTATTACAACACATCTCCTTTTTTAAAATTTATTTATTTAGGAAGGCAGTCAAGGTAACAGATGGGGAAAGCTTTAAGCCTGACAGTTATAAATAGTCTTGCAGTTTGTTCCACAATATATTTGCAGTTCCCTTTCTTTGACATTCCAGAAGTTGGATCTCTGTCAGAATACTTTGCTCTTGACCAAGGAGAACAAATCATTACCAATAGATTTAAACACTCAAATAATGGAGTAGGGTGGCAAGGTTTGGGTTCTCTGAAAATTTTACTTATGTCCTAGAGTGTTGCAAACACTAATACCTTATCTTTAGAGAAACCTCTTTTCCAGGATTCAGATGGATTGGGGGAACCCTTTCAAGAAATCAGCTGTTCAAATGTTGCTAGGATTGCTTTTGTTTCTTAGAATCAAAGTGATACTTGCCTAATGACCCCTGTGTTTCTATAAAGTAGAGGGGCACAGAATAGGTAGTCCTGTCTTTAAAAGGACAGTCATGGAGCAAAGGCAGTTAAGATACAGAAGCTAAATAGCCCCAGAAGGCAGCAGAACATAAAATGTCACAAGGTATTATAATAATGATAATAAATTAGAAATATCATTTGATTGTTCAAAGTGTATTTGCTGTAACACTGAAAATACATCGAAAAGAGCATCAAAAGTATTTTGAAGGTTCAGAATATCACATTCAAAGCAGATACATAATTTTTTCTTCAATAACTGAAATTCAAGTGATGTAGATTTAAGGAAAACCTGTCAAACTATCAGAGATTTTTAAAAGTGGTGATATATCTCCTGCCAAGGAGGACGTGGGGAGACAGGAGCCGTACAACACCGCTGTCTGTGTGTAAATTGGTGCAATTGTTCTGGAGGGCAGTGTGCCCATAGCTGTCAGAATGTCAAATGTGCATCTCTTTGTCCTGGCAGTTCTGTTCCCAGTAATGGTGGTTCAGTAATTTGTATCAACTCTCTCTCTCAGAACAGCCAGAAGAGCAAGGGGAAGTATTTTTTAAAACCTGTTTTGAAGATAAAACAGAGCTACTAGAACAGTGAATGATTGTGGGTCCAACATCCAGGAGAAGAAAGAACCAAGACAATTAAACTTTGAGGGGAGGGACTCTTTATTCTTAGTAATACTGACTTTTTGGCCGAACTGCAGAGAGGCTGAAAAGTTAAGTCACATTAGGGAAGAAAACACAGGCGTTAATTGGATGCCCAAGGAGAACAAGCCCTAGTAGTCCCCCAGGCTGGAGGACGGGACCCAGTGAAGCAGTACCTGGAAAAGGACCAGTCCTCACAATGACTCAGTTTTGAATTGGTTTTCAGCTGTCAACTTGATTAAGACAGTTCTGCACTGGGGTTCCGAGAGATAATTAATCCCTAATGTCGTAAGGCATCTATTGTGTATGAGGAATTAACTTGTCTTTTGTATCTAGGATAGTACTAGCTACATTCGCTTCTAGGGAAAATAGAGAAAATAGCCACTCAAATGATTTGCTGCAGGGCTTACTTCTCTCACAGACTAAACTACAAATGATTAGATTAGGTCATCTGGGATTGCTGATGCTCCCTAGTCACTGGCCAGAAGCTGGAGAAAGATATCATCTTAGGGCTTAATTATCGCTTCAGTTCTTTATATACACTGATCAGACTCAGTCAAAATAACCATGTATGTAAGGAGGTAATAATTGGGTAGAACTTTAGATAAACAATAGAAACAAACCTGTAGGGAGCCAGATACTAGAATTATCAGATACAGATTTTAAAAATAGTCTTTGTAAAGATGAGATGAGCAGAGACCTGGAAACTGTAGAAAATCTAAAGGAAAGGCTAGAATGGAAAAGTTATAATGACAAATTAAGAACTCAGTAGAAGGATTTAATAGCCTATTTGGTGCAGCCAGAGATAGATGTTTATAAACTAGAAATTAAATAAATCAAAAGAAAATATTCACACTAAAATATGTAGAGACAAAATACAGAAAAGAACCTAAGAGGCAAGTGGAATGTGGCAGAAAGGTCATATATATTTCCATGATATATTCTATTATAGATATATAAATACTGTGTTTACATGCATACAAGGAAATAAATGAGAAAATGGAGCATAAGCAATATTTGAAGAGATAAATATCTCTTTGAGATATTTATGAGAAATTTTTTATGGCTAAAAAATTTCCAAAAACGGATGAAAGGCATTCATCCACAGATTCCAGAAGTGTCACAAATTCCAAGAAGGATAAATACAAACTACACCTGGGAATATTATATATAGTAGTAAGGCTGCTGAAATGAAAGACAAAAAGAAAATCTTAAAGCAGTAAGAAGAAAAGACACATTAACTCAAATGAGTAGTAAGACGATAAGCTGAGTTCTCAGCAGAAATGGTGGAAGACAAGACAACAGAATGATATATTCAAAGCGTTCAAAGAGATCAGAGGAAAACTGGCCATACATATGTTCAAGAGTATCGATTTAATTATAACTTGTTACAGTGGAAAGTTGGAAGCCACGAAAGAGACTGGCCACGGCCATTCACCTCTCCTTTAAGTGTGATGTGTTAAAATGTCCCAGATTTATTGTAAATGGAAAAGGCAGTCATAAAATAATATACAGCAGCATCTGCTCTCATTTACATTAACAGTATTTAAATGTGACTAAGTATGGAAGGATCAGCTCCAAAATGCTAACAATAGTTATATTTGGGTGGTGGAATTATGAGAGGATTTCTACTTTCTCTGTAATATTTTTATAATGATTATTATGTATTATCAAGTGGAGATTTTCCCATTTTTTTAAAAGCAAACAAAACCAATCAGTACTTTGTTAAAAAAAAAACAACCACCATCACTCAGTACTTTAAAGAAGGGGTGTCCGAACTTTTAGCGTCTCCGGGTCACACTGAAAGAAGAACAGTTGTCTTGGGCCACACATTAAATACCTTGCAACATGTAACCACAAAAAAAATCTCATGATGTTTTCAGTAAACTTAGAATTTTGCGTTGGTGCGCATTCATAGCCATCCTGAGCCGCATGCAGCCTGTGGCCGCAGGTTGGACACCCTGCGAGGCTTGCTCTCTGCATGGACCCTGGGTCCACTGTGGGTGTGTGATAAGGGTACTGCCTAGTGGGTTCCATTACGTCCACAGGAAAGGAACTGCAAAGTAAGAAAAGACTCCCAGACTCAGTTTCCCTAATACCTTGGCTGTGCCTAAATCTGTGTGAGCAGCGTCCCCTGGGGCTGCGTGGTGACTCCTTTTATGGGGAGCGTCAGTCGGTGATCACTGTTCCCTCATTTAGAGAAATTCCTTTATAAGAAACTGAAGGGTACAGCTAAGATTGGCTTACAATTTTTAAATTGTTTCTTTCCGCTAAAATGTCAGCCTAAATTACAATATTAGCTGTTCCCTAAAGGTAAAAAAAAAAAAAACCTACCAGTATTCCTATTTCTTAAAACTAAACTAAATCTTCAGCCGTGGTTGAACTGCAGTTCCTCCAGTTCAGTGCAGGGAGCAGGTGCAATAACCCAGAGCACTCCATTGGCAACAAGTTGTGGATTATTTGGGGTAATAAAGAATCACTTGGGGAATAAGTTTGAATTCTTTTACAGGCCGAGAGATCCGTCTGCCCCTTCGAATCAAAGGGGAAGGAATGGGACCGAAGATTCACTTCAACTTTGAATTGCTGGATGTTGGAAAAGTTTTTGTCGGATCTGTACATTGTTATGAGGTAAACACCAGAATTGTTCTTTGAGGGTCAAACAGTATGGAGCTTGCTTTATCTTTTGCGTGTTTTCATTGATAGAAAATGTGTGCATCCACATCCATTTGCCATCATTCACGCTTTATTAAGACCTCAGCGTGATCTGACTCTTTCTGCCCTTTCCCGGCCTGGCCGAGCGGAGCAGCTTCTTCCATCCTCCTCAGCCCCTCTAACTTCACTGAAAACATCGAAGCCATAACTTAATTGGTTTTATCCTCATCATTCTGTAGCTTATAAAGAGGAACTCCATAAATACATCTTCCCATCTGTTTAATGCTTGTTCTCTGACAACATAAATCCTGCAGATCAGAGGAGAGAGAACCTACATTTTCCAGAGTGTCCTGAAGAGGACAGCTGTTTTCACACCTCAGAATTTCCTCTAAGCGCACTAGTCTCCAATGCATGAGAAACCAGTCATTGCAGTTTCTGTCCCATTAAATAGAAAATGATACTTTTAAAAATATGTTCTAATGGGTTTGTAAGGATCAAAGTTACTTCAGTGCCACCTCATCATAAATTTGTGTCTAGGACACTTTTTTTACAGTATCAAACTATAACCATTGGCATTTTATTTTAGAAAGATTCCAAATTATAAGTGTTTATATTTCTATAGAGGTAATAATAGAAGTTATTATTTAGTGAGTGCTTGAGGTTTAATCAGTGTATCAGGTCCGTGATTTATTATGCATGGATGTCAGTTTATAAGCATGTAGTTCCCAATCCTTACAAAACCGGGAAAGGCAGGTTTTATTGTACCTGCTTAACAAAGAAGAAATAGGCAGATCGTGGCTATTTCTATCTAAACGTCACCCTGCGTGCGTGTTGAGCACACACGCATTGTTCGGTCACGTGGTCCTCACACAACCCCTATGGAGTCGCTACCGTGACTACACCCACTTTATAGACGAGGACATTGGGGCTTCGAGAAGCTTTCCTAGGTAAGGTAATTAATGTTAGATACTGTAACAAACAAATCCAAAAATATATTCTCTCAACATAGGCAGAAGTCTATTTTATTGCTTATATCAAGTCCCAGACAAGGTTGCTAATCAGCAGACGGCTCTCCTTCAGCAGAAAAGGAGGATCCCAGGCTCCTTACATCTCATGGCTCTGTGGCCTCATGTGAACCTCGCTGGCAGGAGAAAGAGTGCAGAGGGTTGCCCAGGAGAGATGTGTACTGGAGGTGGCACAGGTCATATTGTTCAGGTCTCATTAGCTGTCCATAACTGCAAGGGTGGCTGGGAAATGTAGTCAAGCTGTAAGCAAAGGAAGAAGAGGATAGGGATTCCATGAACAGCGAACTTGACTCTGTCACATTTGTTAAGTCACTGGCAAGGTCTCCCAGCTTGTAAATGTTAGTGAGCAGTGGGTCTCAGGGTCCCCTGTCCTCTGGGCCGGACTGCTGGCCTTTCACCCTCGGACTGTCACCATGTGCAAATCCAGTCCACAGCCAACTTAGCTCTCAGCCCACCCTGACCTCACAGGGGAGGTAAATGTGACAGTTTCCTACAGTGTCCCTTGTCCCCACATTCCCTAGAGTAATTGTGTCCTAAATGGGATGATGTAAAAGGTAAACAGAGATGTTATTGTCATGATGAAATGGAATATACATGAGAGAACAATTTAAAGAAATCAGTCACGTGACTGTCATAAAATGAAAAGAGGCACAGCTACTGTGTTGCATTGTCCTGTGTTGAAAAGCAAAAGTCATTTAAGGATGGAAATAAAAAGGTGCAATAGTTGTTACTGAATTGATGTTCTGTCTATAATTTATCCAGTGTGGACTTCCCTTACATCTTAGAGACTGTGTCCCATGGATGCCACGTCAGAAAAGAACCCTTAGTTCAGATACAAAATGGATAGGGTTTCCCTGAATGTTTCTTGCAGATTTAACACAAATGTCCTTTAGGCCACCACTTCTCACCTTCCCAGATCTGAACAGTAAAGCAAACCGCAGCCAGCTAAATAAGTGTTAAATGAGGGGCAGCATCAGATTGAACAGTTGTGAGAACCGTGCACTGGCAGAGAAGGGCAGGGTAAGGTGCTTCTTATGGGAATATTTTGCACTCTCTGCATATTTATTGCTGATGCCTCATTGCATCTCTCTTTCAATTTATTACGTTACCTTCTTGAGACAAATTTGAATAACTACCTATTGCCCTTAGCCATTGCTGAGCTTAGCAGATCCATAAAGAATAAACCGGAAACCCACGGGTATACACTCTTCCCCAGTGTAATTAGAAGGAAAACAAATGAGAGGGGAAGTTCTCTTATCAATTTTCTCCTCTCCAAGGAGTTGGACTTCGTGGTAAGGGTATTACCGGTAATCAAATGGTCTCAGAACTGTGACCCAAACAATTTGGCAGATTCTGTACACATAAGTAGGTGCTCCTTTGTCAGGGGGAGAAGAATGACATGCTTAGTTTTGAAAATGAAGGAGCTGGCACCTTATAGAAAATCTGGGGGAAACATTGCTGTTAACCAGAAAAATAAAAAGGCAATTGTGCATCTTCTCAGAGAGAACAAGGGCCCTTTGAGTTACCATAATGCTTTTGAGTTGCCTTTGAGTTACCACTAGGGCATGTAAATTTCTTCTTAAGCACAGGTAAATTTAAACCCATTCTGTTTAGCACTGGGGCTATAAATAGCAATCACCGTCTTTTAAGCATTCTTTGCCAGGCACTATTCTAAAAGTTACATAAATTAATAAGTTTCGTCTTCACAACAAGCAAAGAAGTTAGTAGTGCTTACATTTTACAGATGGGGAAACGTGCACAGAGAAGCAAAGCAGGTTCCAAGGTCACACAGCTAGTCAGTCAGTGGCAAAGCTGACTCACTGTATACTAGTCACCACACACACTCATATATACACACACACGGTTTCCTCCACCTTTCCCTCCCACAGCTTTGCCACCCATAGTCTCACTTTCTACCACTAATCTCAAAGCATAATCTAGAATAGTCAACCACCATTTCCTCTGCACCCACTTGCTCTGCAAACATTTGTACTCTGGATTCTACAATCACATTCTATTGGAATTCTCTCTTCTTCAAGGACTGGGATGACCTCTAATTAAAAATTAAAAATCTGAGCCCTGGCCAGTGTGGCTCAGTTGATTGGAGCGTCATCCCATAACCCAGTCAGGTACATACGTAGGTTGCGGGTTCAATCCCTGGTCCAGGAGCATGTTGGCAACCACCAGTTTGCCTACGATCCCAGGTCCAGGCATATGGGAGGCAACCAATCAAGGCTTTTCTCTTGCATCAGTGTTTTTCTCTCCCCCCCTCCCCTCTCTCTAAAAGCAATGAATAAAACGTCCTCAGGTGAAGGTAAAATTTTTTTTAAAGTAAAAAATTTAAAAATCTGTAAGACTCCCTCAGAGCTTATTCTTTTTAACCTCTGTCCACATTTTGACCCTTTCTGGAAGGTCTCCTCCCTTGGCTTCCAGGTTCCACACATGGAACGTAGGCTCCACATACCTTTCCACATACCTTTCTCAATGTTTCTTCACAACCTCCTGTGCGCTCTTTCCTCCAGTGCTTTCAGTGTACACTGAGGGCAGCTCCTACATAAATAGAATGTGTTGTTCTTAGGTTTAGGTGTACGCATTGGCAAGAAAGAGATCGTCTCTTAGAAGCTCAGGAATAGAACTGTGTAGCTGTCGTGCAGGTTCAGGGAGAGGAGTGGTGGGAAGTGGGAGCGGGAGCGGTAGATGCAGCCAGCTGTGGAGGACTCTGATTGCCAAGCGTGAGTTTTTTACACATACCGAGTATGCTGTCAAAGACTGACAATGACATGGTTCCAGAACACTAGTATATAGAATATAAAGCTAGTATATAAAACGTTTCTGTAGTAAAATGATTGCTTGCATAAGCATACCCAATAGATTCTGAGATGAAAATATCCCAAGAGAATGAAATCTAACACCACAGCAAAGACAATTCTTGCAATCTGGAACCCACAATGATGTCATATTTACATTCATCAAGCTGCATTGCAAACACAGGCTTAAGTAGCTCTTGCTTCCCTATTCTGACTTGCTTTTTATTTTTCGGTTGGCCACTTAATCTCAGCCTCCTCGTGCATGTGAAATTCCTGCCTTCCCTTGGTTACTTTATAGAGAGTATTAAAAAGCAGTATTTTAAGGCTCTTCTTCAGTAGATGTGATTATGACTAGTCCTTATAGCATGACTATAATACATGTGACTAACTTCATTTTAAAGGTGAGACAAAAACACAAAATTACTTTTTGGCTTGGAGCTCCCATCTTTAAACATTCAAGAGAGAAGACTGTTCGTTTCTCCCCCTGAGTTTCCTTTGGCTCTGATTCCTGCCACTGCCTCTGTGTTGGTATTAAGTAATACAGCCACATGCTTACGTGAAAATAAGTCAGGGGCCCATTGTCTGCCCTTTCATTCTCGCCTTTTTATTGACACAGGCAGCCCTGTCCAACAAAGGCAGCATTGACGCGCTCTTCAACGTGGTCCCTGCCACTTCGGCCTTGGGGGCCTGCTTTGTTTTCAGTCCCAAGGAAGGCATCGTCGAACCAGCGGGCGTCCAGGCTATCCAGATTACCTTCAGCTCTGCCATCCTGGGCCACTTCGAAGAAGAGTTCCTGGTCAGTGTCAATGGGTCACCTGAGCCTGTGAAACTCACTATTAGGTAAGATACATCTATAACTAATGTGGCAACTAGCTGAACTTTTTGCCTACTGCTTTCTTAAACTTCAGAACTACATCATGTCTTAAATATCCATAACTGGCTTCAATGATATGAACACATCAACTTAACGGGGTGTTTTAAATTTCCACCAGTGTTTCCGTACTAAATGTGTAATTTACTATTGTAACATGGATGCAGATGCTATTTTGGTATCTAGTTATTTTCTGTAAGCTGTAACCTTATAAAGCAAAGGCTTAATCATTAAATTAGTTTCTAGTAACTCTATGCCTTAGGATGTTTAGGGAAAATAAGTTACTAACACCTGGATAAAATCATCTCTTGATTATCACAGTTTCACCAAACCTTCACTTTTTGTTTTTCTTTTAATAAAATTCTTTGAATGCTCTTATGTATAACGTCTACAGGTATTATAAAAGAGTCTACTGAGAGTGTCAGCCAGCCAAGGCTAGGCTTTTGTTCTAGAATTCTTCTGATGGCTTCTCCAGCTGCTTGTGATGGTTGAAAGTCATTAATCGCAGAGTTTGTCCTCTGGTTTTAAAAAGTTCTCTATGACCAACCGATTGTGAAGACCTATGACTTTGGTTCCCAGGGCTTAGAAAGATGATATTTTCCAGAACATGCGGCAGATTCTGTTTGGACTCCCACAGCAGAGGTTGCTGGTTCCCACGGGGGTCCCTGTCATCACGGTTCCTGCTCTCAGGGCCTCCCTCCATCTGCGGCTGAGGTCTCCTCCAGGTCTGAAGGTAACAGAGAAGAGAGACAGACACAGCCTGAAGGATCCTAGGAAAACTCACTGATCTTAAGATGTCCACTGGAAATTCAAAATCTCAAGATTAGTTCAAAAGTTATTACAATTTCTTCTCCAGTCATTCTTCTACCTGAGTATCCTGTGACGGGGTGAACTGTATCCTCCCGAAATTCGTATGTTGAAGTCCTACCACTCAGTACCTCAGAATGTGACTGCACTTGGAGATAGAACTGCAAAAACTAGTTAAGGTAAAGTGAGGTCATTTGGGTCGACCCCAGTCCAATCTGACTGGTGTCTTTATAAGAAGAGGACATTAGGACAAATACACAAATAGGAGAAGAGCGTGTGAAGACACAGAGAAGACAGCCATTCACAAGCCAGCGAAGGAGGCGCTCAGAAGAAACCAGTCCTGCCAATACATTGATCTTGGACTTCCAGCCTCCAGAACTGTAAGGAAATCAATTTCTGTGGTTTAAGCTACCTAATCTGTGATATTTTGTTACGGCTGTCTTAGCAAACCAATACAACCTTAAAAAGTAAGGAGAATGAATAGGCATATGCCCCAAGGGTTCTGTGCCATAGTTTAGACAGCCTGCTGCAGTCATAAACTGCTTTTTTAAGATTTTATTTATTTATATATTTTTAGAGAGAGGGGAAGGGAAGGAGAAAGAGAGGGAGAGAAACATCAATGCATAGTTGCCTCTTGCACAGCCCCTACAGGGGACCTGACCTGCAACCCAGGCACATGCCCTGCCTGGGGATCGAACTAGTGACCCTTTGGTTTGCAGGCCAGCATTCCATCCACTGAGCCACACCAGCCAGGGTGTGAGTTGTTTATCTAAATTCAGGTTTTGACTGCCCATTCCCTAAACTATTTCCTAAACTAACTAAAAAAATTAGTGAAATAACAATAAACAAATTAAAAGGCTACACTAGAGAATACCCATTTAAGACAAAGGAGGGCGATGATGGAGGGATAGAGGAACAAAGAATACATTACAACTTATAAAAAACAAATAGTAAAGTGGAAGACATGAATCATATCATAATTATATTAAGTGCAAATATATTAAACACTTGAATTAAAAGATAGAGATTAGCAGAATGGATTTTTAAAAATCCCCACAAAACATGATCCAACTATATGCTGTCTGCAAGAGACATACTTTAGATCTGAAAGTATGAATAGATTGAAACTTAAAAAGGTGGAAGAAGATAGACCATGCAAACAATAACCAAAGAAACCTGGAGTAGGTATACTATTATCAGGCAAAATAGACTTTAAAATAAAAATTGTCACTGGAGACAAGGAAGGACATTTTGCAATAATAAAAGCTAATTCATCAAGAAGCTATAACAATTATAAACATATGTGTACCTACCAGCAGAGCCCTAAAGTACATGAAGCAAAGCTGACAGAACTAAAGGGAGAATAGGTAATTCAATAATAATAACTGGTGATTTCAACAACTGATAGAACAACTGGGCAGAAGATAATGAAGGAAAGAAGAGAGTTGAACGGCACTCAACCCAGCCCGACCCAACAGAGGCCTGTAAACACTCCACCCAACAAGTGCCCTTGGAGCCTTTTCCGGGATAGGCAGTATGTTAAGCCGTCAAATAAATCTCAATAAACTTTAAGTGATTTGAATCATATAGAATGTGTTCTTCAACCACAAAGAAATGAAATTAAAAATCAAGAAGAAGAAATTGAGGGAATTCACAAACATGTGAAAACTAAACACACTCCTAAATTACCAACGGGTCAGAGAAGAAATCACAGCAGAAGTTTTAAAATGAAAACAAAACAGAAGATGTTAAGCTTTTGAGGTGCGATGAAAGTAGTGTTTATAAGAAATTGATAGCTGTAAGCGCTTATTTTTACAATGAAGAAAGATAAATAATTAATAATCTGAATTTCCACCTTAAAAACTTGAAGGAGCCAAATAAATCCAAAAATAAGCACAAGAAAGGAAATAATAAAGGTTAGACTGAAATGAATAAAATAAAAAGCAAAACAATAGAGATAATTAATTAAACTGAAAGTTTGCTCTTTGGAAAGATCAACAAATTGACAAAGTTCAGTGAAACTGACCAAGAAAAAAAAAATGAAGAAAAGCCTCAAATTACTAAAATCGGGATTTAAAGAGGGGCATCAATATCAACCTTACAGAAATAAAAAGGATTGTTAGGGAATGTTATGAACAATTGGATGCCAACAAATTAGATTGTCTAGGTGAAATGGACGTATCCCTAGAAAGACACAAACTATGAAAACTAACTCAAAAGTAATAAAAAAATGTGAATAAACCTATGATAGCTTGGGGAGATTGAAATAGAACCACCACCACTACCACCCACCCTCTGCCCCCAACCCCCCCCCCCCCCACACACACACACACACACACACACACACACACACACACACACGACACAACCCAGGAGCAGATGGCTTCGATGGAGAATTCTACTGAATGTTTAATGAAGAATTAACATCAATTCTCCACAAAATATTATCTCCCCCCGAAAGGCAAGAGTAGTGAACACTCTCCAGATCACACTAAAACCATAACGTTTCCCGTTGTGAATCACAGGGTTTAAGAATCTCCCAGGAACCTGCTCACAAGGAAACTTGGACTAGTTAATACGCCAGGTGCTCTGTGGAGGCTGAGTCTCTCATTTCATCACCTGGGCATTACCATATGTCCAAACTTCTATGCCACTTCCTTATTTTAGATATTTATTCTTGTTTTTTTTCAAAGGGAAGGAAAACCTGACCCTGGAAAGCACGTTTATGTTCATCCTAAAACTAATCACAAATTGCCCAGAGAAATGGTCTCACCTAAATTGCATGTGTCCAAAAGTGTTCTAGTACTTCAAACGGTGAACAACACTTCTGAAAACTGGGTAACTGTCAGGTGTCATGAAGAAGTGTCCAGTGATGAAGAGTGAAATACATGTATAATGCATTAAACTTCTCCAGCTCTGCACTTTAATACTGACTTCACCAGCAACGCTGTCTTGGGCCTTGTGACCCAAGAAATCTCTGTAAAATTAATATTGTGAATTCTAGATTTTGTTTTCTATTCTTTTATCACCAGGTAGCCTCTGTCCTCAACATTACATAATTTTGGCTAGTAGGCCTTGAAAGATCAGAACAATTACACTTTTGCTGTTTCTTTTTACTCTTCAACTACATGACAGACTATTTTAAGTGGTTGGATAACCACTGTAAAATTGATTTAATAAATGGTGATAAAAAAAATTACCCATGTGCAGGTTTTTCCCTCAATCTTTTATATCTATGATTTTATAACTGTTTTTAGAGTTCATTTATTTAGTTTTAGAGAGAGAGGAAGGGAAGGAGAGAGAGGGAGAGAAACATCAATGTATGGTTGCCTCTCACGTGCCCCCCACTGGGGACCTGGCCTGCAGCCCAGGCATATTGCACTGACTGGGAATCGAACCACAACCCTTTAGTTCACAGGCCTGTGCTCAATCCACTGAGCTACACCAGCCAGGGTTCTGATGTTACAACTTTTGACCATAGCACAGATATTTTGTCTTCAAAACACTTCACTTACCATGTCAAAATAATTCAGTCATTCTAACTCATAGTCTTCATAATTTAACAGACCACTGCATTGATGGAGTGCCCAGTCAGAGACTGTCCTAAATTCAGAACCCGCTGGAATGAATGTGACCATCTCTAAGTCCATGTGGTATTCAGCCACAATTCCCTTAGTTATATATGCCTTTGAACAGATGTGATTCAACTCTGGTTCTTTCTACTTCACTGATTAAATGGCCTCTTTGTGCAAATTTGTGGGCTTCTTTCTTACTTTCTTTAGCCTTTTGTGCCTTTCAGACAGACATTTTTGATCTGTTATTTTGCATCCCCTCACCCACCCAAAAAAACTTCTTTTACAAGTCAATGTCTAACCCATAGGCTGGTTTGACTTCATTCTCAGCAGGATGCTAACTCCTTGCTGAGTACCAGCCATCTCTTTTCAAACCTCTTGGGATCATTAGCATGAAATACAATAGATGGTCCCAAGAAAGGCTTTTAGAAATTGAAGCTGGCTGCACTGAGTCTTTGCTGTCATGGCTCTTTCCACACTTGCTGCAGCCTCTCACCACATTGTGGTCAGGTCTGTAGCAGCCGGAAGTATTGCTAGGTCATCGATGCATTCAGCGTGGTGTGACACACCTACATCATCAATACCTGGAGCTGGGTGAGTAAGGATACTCATGTTTATGCTTAGTGTGTTTGCTGGTGATCTAGAGGCTGTAGGATCTACTACAGGCATACCGCATTTTATTGCTCTTTGCTTGATTGCACTTTAAGATGTTGCACTTTTTGTTTGTTTGTTTGTTTGTTTACAAGTTGAAAACAAGACCCTCTACCAGTAAAAAGATTACAGCTTGCTTTATTGTGATACTTGCTTTTATTATGATGGTCTGCAACCGAACCCACAATGTCTCCGAGGTCAGCCTGTATTTATTTTAAACTAGAGCATCACTCCAAGATCACGAGGACTTGCATTGAGAGAGAAGTAGACCCACATTTAGAGTAAAGAGTCCTTAAAAGTCACCTGTTTCAGTCTTGTCTTTTATACCTAAGGAAAAGGAACTAAAGCCTCTAGAGGTAAAGCGACTGGCCAAGATCACAGTTAGTTGGTGGCAGGAACTGTTAAACACTGTGATAGACCAAAATCTCTTAGGTTTTTTTTTTTTTGTGGTTCTTGTTGTTAAGTCCTAGATTCTATAATTGATTTAATGACAAATTACAGTCATCAGTACTGACCAGTTGCTGACTGCTGTCCTGCATTCCCTGGACACTGTCCCCATTCCCCGCTTTGTACTCCTATTTCCAGAGGCTGTGTCATCGGACCCACCTTCCACTTTAATGTTCCCGCTCTGCACTTTGGCGATGTTTCCTTTGGTGAGTATTCTTCTGCTTTAAATTAGAAACAGAGAAAAGTGACTTTTCTCTATGAGAGGAGGAAGGTTTCTTACAAAGAATCTTTCTTACCGTTTTTTTATGGGCAACAGCTAAGAGGACCTACAATAGTGCTTCCTCTGCGGCAGTGGCACTCCGGTGTCACTCCCCAGTTTCCTGTGTGTGAGTTGTGACTGTGTGCTGGGCACTGCCCGCCGTCAGGCCACGTCTGCTCCCCTGTTCAGCTGCGGAACAACAGAAAGCCGTGTGCTTCATCCCGCCATCTAAGCCTGAGGAGCATTCCATTCCTAGGAAGAGTCTGATTTGCCAGCCTGGCTGCCAGCAGCCTTTTCACAGAGATGCTCTCAGGTTCAAAGTGAACTCAGTGGTGGTTTGATTCAGGTGTCGTCACTCCAAATTGAAGACTTTTCTGTATTTTTGTGTTATCTTCTCACTCAGTTACTTCTCTGAGTTAGTTTTTTCCATCTAAGCTTTCCCCAAAATAAAAATTATAAGGATAGCATCAGAAGTTCCCATTTATTGGTTCTTCCATCTATTCCAATCACTGCTAAGTAAATTACGTGCAGCAGTACATTTAAATCTTTTAGCAATCGTAGGGGGAAGTCCTACTTAAGATCCCCATTTTAGAGATGGAGGACTTGAGCACTGAACAGTGAAATAACTCCCTACAGTCCTACAGTAGTGGCTGGATTAGCGTTTCAGTTGAGGTGTATTTAAATCACTACTGTCAGAACAAGTGATACTTCTGACAAAAAATTGGTTCTTGGTGGATGAAAAATGACTTAAATATGACAATGGTTTGTGGTCCTCAAGAGTGCAACCCTACCCAACAGAATCTTATTCCTTAGTATTTAACTGGATATTAAATAGAATTTAAATCATATTAAGTAAAATTGCTTTGATTTGATTTAAAATTAATTTATCACAGTGGTTCTTTTTAGAGGTGGTCATTTTTTAAAGTTCAAAACCCCTAGTCTAAATCCATACTCTACAATCCTCTCCATTTTGCTTTATTGCCTCCCATTTAGACTTTTAGTTCTTTTGCTTCTACTTGGGGAAAATAGTTCTTTAGAAAAAGCTGATTAGTATTGCCTTTATCAGTTGCTTTAAGATGTGGGGGTTATGATGGTTTTGTTTATTCAGGACATATTTATTTATACAGTGTCCCCCATCTACATTAAATGGAAAAGGTGCATACTATAGGAAAATCTATATAAATGAAGTTGAATATCTGTTTGTTACTATAGAATATGAAAATGGCTGGATAGATTTTTTACAAATCTGTAGAGCATGTTTGAGTGACAGACTCTTTTGAAGGACAATAGAAGTGACCTTCAAATGGAAAATCATCTGGTGGCCAACTAAGAAAGGTACAGTCAAGGGCGACTGTGACAGATGCACAGTGAGAAGTGAATCAGTGTACCCCGACCCATGCACTCCCCTTCCAAACAGTCCAAATGGAGTCCAGTTCACAGCGAGGGTCTGGCGACTGATGCATGACAACAGCAGGTCCTTCCATGGCCGTTAGGTACCAAGTCCAGCACAAGGACTCCCATCTGGGAGATGTGCCCTGTGTCACATTACTCTGGAGGAAAAAACAAAGTGCAAATAAGCACCGCACATCAATTCCTTCAAGAAATTTCACCCTGATTCATTATCCGGACTCTCTATTGCTCAGCTCTGTGATGCTAATGTAAATGTTGTACCGATGATAAGCCAACAGCTCTTTGTCATACTTGGTCCAGCAAGAAGTTTTGGTAACTAGCTCAGGTGAAAGTCAGAAACAGCTTGTTTTTGTTTTCTTGTATAATGTCTTATGGAACCATTGGATGATACAGCAGCTAGACAAGAGGCTGGAGCATACTACAGAGCCATGACCCAAGATTCCCCAAGTCTGAGACCTGAAAACTTATTCCTTCTAAGCCCACCTGCAAGACCCAAGTTGCTTTTTCTTTTAGTTTGCATACAAATTCCTTTGTTTTCTCTAATGGGGCAGGAAATGTTAGCAAAAACATACCTTTTCTATTTGCGAACAGGAGATCTAGGGTTATTTGGTTTTCAAAACTACTTGGGTCAATTAATTCAAGCTACTTTGCTATATGTTTCTAGATTTTGCACTGTAACAACCAAAATTAGAAATAACTTTTGATACCTTTCACAATTATTTTATGATATTTTCAAGTCCCAAAATGGGTACTGGAGTCCTCATAACTTCAACACAAAGTCTCATTATTTTTCCAGGTTGTTTGACCTCCCATCACAAAGAAACATGGTCTGTTAGACAGTTATTTATTGGAAACTTTTAATTATTACCATGTATGTGCAAGTAAGGCATTGATGAGGCAGATAAAAAGTAAGCATGTCACTGGCTCAGGAATGAAAAACCAATAGGGTGCATATAGTTCCAGATGCAAAAGAGAAATGAAGTGTTACAAGAGTGAGCCAGGAGTCGGAGGAATTTTTTTTAGTTATTTCAGGATGGCAAGCATATTATGTGGCGTTAAACAAGGTTTGCTTTTGAGCTTGGGAGTTCATGAAACTAAGTAAAGGTGGTAATATCGTCCCTGTATGGATACTGATGCCCCTTCCTGAAGAGGTGTGTGTTACATTACAGGTCAGTGTTAGAGATGAAGATCCAGATGTGGCATCAGGGCCTGTTGGGACTGAAGTGCTGAGGATGTTACAAACACCGTAAAGTTGATTGGTATCTAAAATGCTTGAAGTATGGCTATAAAGATTTGGATGATAGGGTTAGAAGTTGGAGGACATATCTAATTAGGCTGATGGAAGCTGCAATAGCATGAGAGAGTCAGATTGTAGAATTTGGGTGGCAGTTGTCCCTGAAGGAACACGGAGGCTTTGATAAATCCTTGGACTGGGGAAAGAATCAAATGGATGATGTTACAGCCAATGTGCCAGGTGGTAGACCGAAGGGGCAGGGAAGTATCTGTGAAGTCCCTGTTTTTCAGGAGGCACAAGAATGTGTTGAATTGAGAATAAGGAGTCTGGAAGCCTGCAGGCACTCGGTGCAGTTGACAATTGGATGATTTAGACTGAGAAGTTAGGGTCCGAGGGCAGAGTCATTGGGGTACATAGAAGCATTAACGAAAATGCGTGATAGTTGTCTCTTCTGTGGCCCAGGTATGAACTGTCACTGTTTTACTCAATTATTTAAATCGACTTCAGGGGAGTGTAAAATAGGGAGTCAAGGGCAATGCTTAATTGTAATGATCATAAAGAGATCTTAGAAAGGTTGGTAGAAGAGGTCATAGTAGGCACAAGCAAAGCCAGACCCAAGCAACTCATCGTTAGTAATAAGAGAGACATAACAAAGGATATCATGATCATATAACTTGAAGATAGTGAATAGAGACTAAAGTGGCCAGTTGATAAAGAAGGAAAGTGTGAGAATCAGTAATGTCAGACTTCTAGCAAAATCTCATTGCACAAGTCTTGGGCAAAACCTTCGTGGAACGATAGCTTGTTCTGAGGAGCTGAGGATGGCAGTCTGTTCCTGTGGGCCGTCCGTTTCTGGAAGGTTTGTTAGCACACATCCACTGAAGTTCTCCAGTAAGTGTTTCCTGCAGGTCTTTAGCCAACAATAACTATAACTCAGTTTCTTGGGCATCTTTTTACCAAAGGTCCGCCTTATAGTTAACTGCAGGGTCAGTGAAGCCTCCAAAGACTGAAGACTATTGGTGTGTTTTTTTCAGAATACTCATGGTTGAGGTTGAAAGAAGGGAGAACTCCTGAGGGTGAGTTTTTAGGGAAGGCTTCTAAAACTGATAGATGAGTTGGTTCTTGACAATGTTTAGTTATGTCTGCATGAAGCAAGCTTGATTCGGACTGATGAAAGACGTAATTACATGGATTTTCTAGTTTTTATTTTCTCAGGTGAATAGTCTGTGAGTTTCTGGGGAAGTTAGCTGGGTCTGGTGGACATTAGTACTAAAGGTCAAACTCTTCATCAAAGAACTCCAAGAGCCTCAGAGAGCTCGGACAATTTCAGATTGGTAACACTGGTTTTTGTGTTCTACATTTCCCAGGGATTGTGGATTATGAAATTTTTGATCAAATGGTTAATACTGTAAGCTTCTCAATAATTCTTCCGTGTAAGGCTGCTATTCCCCAGGGAGGAAAGTTATAGTGTACAACTTTTTAGTCACAGTTATGGCAGCAGCCTTTCTGTATAGAGAGGCTCAAATCCATCTAAAGAGTTTGTAGACAATTCCAAGAACAGATTCCTAAATATATCACTGGGCACAGCCCATTTTTATTTCAAAGGTTTCTGCAGTATGATTTAGACTGTCCAGTTTTTCTGGAATATGATACCCAGCTACAGAGGAGAAATTTTTCCATCACCTCTTGCTCGGAGATGATCTTATCTCTTGTATGATGGGACCTATGATTTTTGTCACAGGCCAGCTCAGACTTTGGGGCACATCACAGCTGGTGTGCCGAAGACCATTGAAGTGGACAGAGGATCCTGATTTTAGGAAATGATCATTTTTCTAAGTCTGAGACTGAGTTTCTATGTCCTGACTGGCTTGTGCAGATGTGTTTATTGATCTCCCATTTTCTGATGTATTTCTATAGATAACTACAAAAGTACCAACTGTTTTGCATAATGATCTGCCAGCACGTTTCCCTTTGCTTTGTGGAGATTTTTATTTTACTAGAAAAATTAGGAATCCATTGTCTAAAATATCCCATGTGTCCCCCAAAATCTATGAACTGTAATTTTATTTTTGGTCCTGGGTATTGCTGAAACAATTTAACTGTCCTGAGCTTAGGTCCATTCTCCAGTAGAACGGTTGTGTTCTAAATAATGTACCATCTTTTGTCAGAATCAGAGCTTTTCCTTTGTAGCCTGATGATCTTTTGCTCCTAGTTTCTTTAAATCTTCTTAGGGGCTTTCTAGGTCAGGTGAAGATAGGCGTATTACGTGAGAATCACATCTCTTGAGAATATTTTAAATCAAATTTAAGTACTGGGAGAGGAATGAAGGCGCCTCTGCGAATCCTTGAGGCATTCAGGCCAAGCATGTTGTTCATTATGCTGAGAAAAGTTGAGTTTTTTATACTATTTTTTATATACTTTATTTCTCACCTCATAGATGCTGAGAAAGGGAGAATACAGGTCTATCCTGTAAAGCACTTGCATTCAGGTGAAACTACATTCAGGTAGAATAGTATTAGGATTCACTGCTACCAGACACCTAGGAACAACATGCATATTAATGAGCCTTTAGTCGTCAACAGTATCCCTTTCCTTTGGGCTTCTTGACAAGCAATATTACAGGTAACAGTACAGGAGTTGTTCCAGCTAGGAGGTTATAACTGGCTTTATTCTCAGAAAAACTAGTAGCTTCAGGGAAGTACTCTGAGCAATGGTTGGAAGAACCCATCTGAGTCTCTATAGGACCCCACTCCATAATATGCACACCCCACAGTAGAAGAGTGCTTATCCCATAAAGGGTCAGGTTGGATCAGGGTGAGGAACCTACAGTTTCAAGAGTCAATGTTGGGAAAGTTCAGAAAAGTCAGATGCAGCAACCACAGGATTATGGAACTGACTTCCTAGCAGTTCCTCTGCAATTTCCAAGAATAATCCTTTAAACGCACTTAATCACATCATTCTTTTTCCATTAAAGCTTTCTTCCAAGTAGATTGGCAGGCGTGATATCACAAAGGAGACGTGAACAAGTTTCCTCTATAGTCCTATTGTACAGACAAAGGCTCAGACGTGGGGAGAGAAGCAGATCAGTTCAAAATACCCTCTGCAGTACTGCACTAATTACTCCAAGACCAATTGTTTAATATTGCAGTAGGTTTCAAAATAGAGAGTACTGTTTGCATCCAGTAAAATATGCATATTTGTTCTCTTATTGTTATAGATAATTCTTGTTCTGAAAGTGGTAGCAGATACAATGGCCACCTAGGGAATCCAAAACCAGAGTTCAGTTTATTGCTTACCAGGCAAGGAGGACCCACATCTCTTGGGAAACGTGAATCTCACTGAACTGTAGGAGGGCTAGATACCACATGAAAAAGCAGCTTTCTCTAAGGGAGGGAAAGGCCTGTGTGTTAGTCTTCGGCTGCCTCAGAAACAGATCGCAAAGCCTCTCTCGGAAGAGGCTATTACTCGGTTTTATGTCCTCGACCCGGAGGGCATGAGCCTCAGACAGGTCCAGAATGAGTTATGTAATGTCTGGGCAGGCTCTGGGTCACACAGCGGGCAAAACCGCACAGGCTTCTCCCTTCACATGCAGGCAGATAAAAAGAGCAAACGTTATTCTACTTGGGGGGAGATTTTGTATTTCTATGCAAAAATTAAATGCAAAATATATTTCTAGAAGACTACTCAGCAAATTGGTAATAGTGGCTGCCTCTTGGGAGGCACCTGGATAATGATTTTATGTCTATTGTTGCCACACAGTAAATGCATAAGTATTCATTGAATGAATGGATGGTGAATAAAGGAATAAAATGCATTTATTGATTTACAATTGAAAATAACATCAGAAAGAGTTAGAATTAAGCAAGTAATGCTGAGTTGCACAGACGATTTATTTAAGAGGTTTGGCAGTGCTGGGGGAGGTTGAAGTTACAGGGAGGCCATTGTAGGGGTTTTATTCCTCACCTCATGCTTCCTTTTTCAGGATTTCCTCATACCCTGATATGTTCCCTCAATAACACCTCCTTGGTCCCGATGACCTTCAAACTGCGTATCCCTGGGGATGGCGATTCCAGTTGTCGGCAGTATTCAGACAACCAAGGACCCTCTTGGAACAAGGATGAAATACCCATAACGAAACCAAAGGAATTCACCATCACCCCCAGCTGTGGCACCATTCGCTCCCAAGGATTTGCTGCTATCAGGGTAAAGTGACAGCCGCCCAGCACACAAGGCCCAGCAGCTGAACTCCCAGATAGCTAGCTGTTGGGGCCACATCTAGGCCACGCTCGGTGCTGCCAGGGTCAGTGGGAAGGCGTGCCTCCCATTCACACGGGAAAGTGGGCCCGTGAGGAAGTAAACCACTGTGGCGAAAGGAGCCAGGTATAAATATATTGGGCAGAAGAGCGGATACCACTCCAGTGGATTTCCATCAATCCTGATGTGTTGCCTTCCCCCAGAGCAGTGGGTTGTAGTGATTTCTAGTGAAACCACCGCTCTGTATGGATAGTACACCCATCAGTACGGATATAAACCAATTTAAGGACTCGCTGATAATTAGGTCCTCCTTTCCTAATTTAGACTCAGATTGTTTATACCAATAAATGTCCACATGTGTGCCCCAGGTGACATCCAGTTTATTCAGATGTTTAATCTGAACCTGGGCTTCATGGTGAGTGTGGATGTGATGTTCCTAACAGCACTCAACATTTGGGTCCACAGGCGTGATGCTTTGGTTATGGCTTTGCAGTGCCACCAGCAGAATTATTTCATGGCTAACTGAGGAAGGTTTTACTGTCTTCCCTCACTTACATTTTCTTCTCCAAACAGTTAGAGCTTGCAACATCGAAGGCTGCTAAAATGAAATGATTTCATCTTTTCTAGGGAAGAGAAAAAGATAAGACCTAATAACTAAGGTGGTTAATTTTCTCTTTAGTCATTGTCTGTGAATATTTAATTCAGCTATGGTTTCATCCCTCAAAATTATTTTAAATGCTTCATAATATCTCCCATATTATCTACTCATCCTAAATCTTTTCTGGAAGTTCTTAGCTCTTTCAAGGGCTTCTCCACGGGTCCAATGAGGTTTGATATCATATATCATTATCACTTCTCAGGGTTGCTGTCTTGGTCTGTTTTGGCTGCTCTTATAAAATACCAGAAACTGGGTGACTTATAAACAACAGAAGTGTATTTCTTACAACCTGGAGGCAGGAAGTCGAGATCGGGGGCCAGCATGGTTGGGTTCTGGCGAAGGTATTCTTCCAGCTTGCAGACTGCTGACTCCTTACATTCCCACACGGTGGAAGGGGTTAGGGAGCTCTGTGGGCCCCGTTTCATAAGGGCACTGATACTGTTCATGGGGGCGGCACCCTCGTGAGGCAGTCACCTCCCAAGGGTCCCACCTCCTAATACCATCATACTGGGGGCTAAGATTCAACAGAGGAATTTGTGGGGATGCAACCATTAAAAAATCATAGCAGTTGCTAACAGTTTCCCAAGGAGAAGTGCTGCTGCATTGAATTTATTTTTTTTATTTATTAAACACTCAGCCTACCTGTTAGCTACCTTTTCTTTCTCTCTCCCTTTCTTTCTTTCTTTCTTTCTTTCTTTCTTTCTTTCTTTCTTTCTTTCTTTCTTCTTCTCTCTCTCTCTTTCTCTTTCTTTCCTTTTTTCCTTTCTTTCTTTTCTTTCCTTCCTTCCTTCCTTCCTTCCTTCCTTCCTTCCTTCCTTCCTTCCTTCCTTTCTTTCTTTCTTTCTTTCTTTCTTTCTTTCTCTTTCTTTCTCTCCCTCTCTTTCTCTCTCTCTCTCTCTCTCTCTCTTTTTGCTTCTCCCATACAGTGCAGAAAGATTTGAGAAGACGTAGGTCTACCTAGCAGTCTTCTGCCAGAACCACTTGTTCTTCTGCCTTCTAACCACAGCTCAGAGGCACAAACACGGGTTAGAGTCACTGTAGGAATCTACACGCCGGGGCAGCTGCTTCTCTCCAAATCTGACTTGTTTTCTTCCCAAATCAAAGGCCCCAGCTTCACTTTCTTTTTCCTTTGTATTTGGGCAAGCCTTCTCCACGCTTAAATTTTTTTTCATGATCTGCACTCCAGCCACGTCTGTTTGTACCCAAATTTGCATCCAGAAATTCCCTTTGCACCCAAAAATTTAATTAGTACCTGATACATAATTTATAGCTAGAAAAGCCTTAACCTGTGCCAGAAGCTGTTTTCTAGACTTTCAAGTATCTCTTCCAGTACAAGTCATTGTAAAGCAATTAAAAATTGTAACAAGACTTCAAAAGCCTAAATGTAACGTTTCACAACAGTAAGTAAAAACACGGTGAAATTTACTGGCCAGATATTGTCCTTGGGTGGACCTTTCTTTGGAGCTTCCTATTTTCTGCTGTAAATACTGAATGTAGGGGCGGGGGACAAGATTTTGGTTAAAAAAAAAAGACTAGTTGATTTCTTATGGCATTCTCTGCAGTAGACATGGTTATGTCATTTATTTTGCTATAAGAGAAATTTAGCTGTAGTGCTTTATTGGCGTATTGAATTTTCATAATTTATATAGCCAGAGGTGTAGGGAATGGTTTAAATTGCAATAATTAAGGTTCGTTTGATACTGCTCATCCTTCAGGGCCATTTTCCCCCGCATGGAGGCATACAGCTTCCTTGATAACAACATCCCCAGAAATGAGCAAACCTATTGTACTAAAGCCATTGGGCTTCTCACCTGGCCTTTGAAAAAACTCAGCACGCCCTGACCCCGATATGTAACTTTTTCCACTGAAAATGTAAAATGCCATATCCCATCATAAAGTACTCAGAAGCCTCACTCATCACTGTGGCTGTCCCCTGGCTCCTTTCTCTGCTCTGCGGAGGGAGAGCTGGACTTTCAGAAGGGCAGCTTTTCACCTTTTTCTTTCCAGGTGACCTTATGCTCCAACACTGCGCAGAAATATGAGCTGGCCCTGGTGGTGGACGTGGAGGGCATTGGGGAGGAAGTGCTGGCGCTCCTCATCACAGCGAGGTATCACACTCACCTGCTCCTCTCTTCCCATTCTCCCCTGAGCCACCCGTGTGGGCTGCCTCTTGTCCTGCTTTCCTGGGAAGGGAGACTGAATCTGATTCAAATAACAAAGCTTTAAAACAGCAAGCGCACCTTTGGTGGAGATAAGAGAAGGGATGTGTGTGTTTTGCCGTAGGAAGAATAATAGTGCTCTCTATTTTTGACTTTCTGACTTTGAAGGTATAGAACTAAAAAGGGTTTAGCAGAAAGATGTGAACAGTTGCTACTTTTTATTTTTATCTTTAAATACAGTACTCCAGAGTTATGCAGCAGGAAGAGTGGTGCTCACAGTTCTGCAGTGTAAGATCCATTTAGCAAGACAGTCCTGTTCCAGGCTGCAAGTGGGCCCTCGGCAAGGCCGTCTCTAACAATATAAACTCCTCAGAACCAGCGCCAACTTCTCTTCTTTTTTTTAAGAGACAGCAGTGGGCTCTGGGAGGAGGTTAAGATCCTGACTTTTCTGGTGGACTATGTCTCCTTGAGCAAGTTACAGTCTTTCCAAGGCTGGTGTGTCACCCAGTGATGATGACAGTGATCCTAATCATGGGTCACACACTTGTCAAAGCAGACAAGTCTCCAGGTCTAGGACTTTAGAGTGTATATATGCCATCTAAAGGAAATAGAGAAAATTTCTGGTAATATATCAATTCCTAGAATTTAAGTCTATAGTGAATCTTAGGAACAGGCTCCTTAATGAAAGCGCAAACATGCTACTTGGTGGGGCCATTATAACAGGCACCACTGCATGTGCCTTGGGCTTGAATGAAGTCAGAGAGCAGCCCGCAAAGAACTTCAGGGTCAAGGCTTTGTCATGACCTACTTGCTTAGTATTCCTTCCAAAGACCTAACTAAATTTTTTTTTTGTTTGGTTAAAAAATGCATAGTCTTTCATCTGGTCCTCTCTATACCCAAGTTCACCTCTTTGTCTAGTCTTGCATTTTTCTAT
This sequence comes from Trachops cirrhosus, assembly GCA_028533065.1. NCBI lineage: Eukaryota > Metazoa > Chordata > Mammalia > Chiroptera > Phyllostomidae > Trachops > Trachops cirrhosus. The sequence goes on from CM052550.1 coordinate 17,186,797, forward strand.
GTGGATTTATTCTAAGAACTTTCCAGGCTCTTTTCCCTGCAGCTATCCTGATTTTTTTTTAAAAAAGGTCCTAAGAGGCTATGAGTTTCCAACCACATATACTCTGTGTCCCAAGTCAAGTACTATGAACCCTCTCAGCCACAGTGTTTCAGGTAGTAAAGGATTAGCTTTAGGAGAGTCATTGGGTCAAGTGACAACTTCCATTTTAGCTGAAAATGAACACCTGTTCCATGCAAAATCCCAAGCTCTGGGATTAACAAAACTGCCTTTCATGTAATTACTGTAGTGTAATCTGTAGGAAATGCTCAGAGACTCTCAACAGAAGAATTGCTTTTTGAATGTGCTCCCTGAAGTGGTTTTCCCAGAGAGGCAGCAGTGTTGGCTTGCTGAGCCCCCACTGCACAGTCCGCATCCCTTACTGAGCCCTCCCGTGGCACTGTACTAGGCTCTTCCTGCGCATTATCTCCTGTGTTTCCCGCAATGCCCTAAGAAGAGTTAATGATGCAAATACCAACCCCTAGAATTACCTTCATTTCACTTGTAAGCAAATTGGGCCTATAGGAAAAGAACTTGTTAAGGTTGTACTTGGTAAGGTCAGTGTTGAACCTGGCTCAGGCTGATTCAAATGCCAGTGCTCCTCACCATTGCATTATGTTGTGACAGCGCAGCAGGGCAGGGCAAACACTGAGACTCACAGGTAAAAAATAAAACCCAAGTCACCAAATGATAGACCTAGTGCACAGGCAGGGCTTCGGTTCTTCCCTTGTCAGCACACAACTCTCCCCCACCCCCAACACTTCCTGTTGTCACCGTGCCAGGTCTGGGTCCAGCAGCTGCCTGAGCCCGCTGATCCAAGCAAGGCAGCTGTTCTGCATAGGAATTAGAATTATTACCATTATTTAGATGGTGTTACTGGTCCTCAGGGGACTCTAGTTCTAAGTGTCACAGCTAGATAGGACCCCATGCTGATGGCCTTGCCTATTCGTCATGGAAACAGACCCACTACCTTAAGTAACTTGTACTGAGGGGGCCCTTTGCCAAAGGAAGGCCAAATATGAAAAACAGTGGAAATGTTAGTCATTACCCACCGGAGACAGCTTTTTGAGTCCTGCTTCTAGCCCTTTTTTGATGAAAAAAAGGTGGCTGGGGACTGAGGGAGAGAAAAATGGCAGGAGAGAAGATCTGGAAATGATTAATGTAGTTATTAAAGAAAAATACTATATGACAGTAACAAATGCGTTTAACTTGGGACTCTGCACTTCCGTATGTAAACAAGCTTTCTATCTATTAAATTCTTTAATGGGCTCCTTCCTTCGAGCAGGTGTATTGTACCTTCCCTCCGCCTGGCTAATACGGAGGTGGACTTCGGACGCTGCTTCCTGAAGTACCCGTATGCGAAAACCATCCAGCTTGTCAATCACGATGACCTCCCAGGATGCTATGAGGTCTTGCCTCAGGTGAGTTACTTTATCCTTGTTTTAGTGTAGACTTTTCTTCTTGTTGGAGTCCCTCAGTAGGAAAGAGAAATCCTTCTTAAGAGCTATATTCCTGAACACATGACCTTCTGTAATTCTTATTTTTAACCCTGGGATAATCTAGGGGTTGGGTAATAAAGCCACAGCTGGATTGCCACCTGCATGAGTGAGCAGCTGCAGGTGTAAATAGTTGCTAATTTCCCTGGAAAATTGCCTTTGATAAAGAAAGAAAGGGTCAATTAAGCCAACACGCAGAAGTTGCACCTGCAAATAATTGCCTTTGGGTTAACCATGCACGGAAGTGAGGGAGAGCTGGGAGTTTTCATTTGTGTCTATGGCTATGACTTGAACAGCTTCACTAACGTATAGTGATGCAATACTTATAAATGGACTTGTTGGACTAGAAGGCTAGAGATAATACAAGAATGGAAAAGGAGAAATTGCTTCTGTTTTTCCCCTGCCCCTTCCCAAGAAATTGCTTCTTAATGTTTTATGAAATAGCTCTGTCCACATGCCACTACACCTAGCGAGGTGGGAAACTAAGCAGGCAAACACATAAGACTAAAGATTTCAAAAGATCTGTACAACCTGGAGTAGTGGAAGGTTCCTAAGGAGATACAGTTTACCAAAAATGCATATGGGCTTACACTCAGTTCTGTAAGTACAGTCCTCTGATAAAAATTCATGCAAACAAAATCAAATGGGGGTTTTATATGGCTACAAGTTCAAAATGAGTTCAAAGGCCAATATGGGGACCACAGAACCAACACAGGGCTAGGCCACATTAGAGAAACCTAGTGTTCAGCCAGAGAAAGGAGATGGCTATCAATCAGCACAGTGTCAGAATTTTGACTTCAGATCTTGACATTGCATTTTTGTAATAGAAACTTGGAAAAAGAATGAATGATGTTCAGAGTAACCAGAATGGCAAACTATGTCATCTAAAAATCCAAGTCATATGAGGAGCAAACGAAGTATTTAATCTGGAACAGACAAGACTTAACCAGGCCAAATAGCTATCCTTCAATTAGTCAAAGGGCTGTTATGTAAAAGAGGGAATTACAGTTATTCTGTGGGCTTCTCTGAGACAGAACCGGAAGCCAAGGGTGAGGGGTGACAGGAGACAATTTTTCTGACTTTCAGATGCTCAGCAGCACAGCAGGCGATCCCTGAGCAGTGCATGCTCATCTCGAGAACTCAGAGCAGAGCCTGCACCTGGAGTGATGGGGAAGCTATTTCCGCACAGCTGGGCTGGGAAAATGGGCTGGGAAAAGGGCGAGGCACTTGCCTCGAGCACAAAATTTAAGGGAGAGCCAGAAAAACTCAGTGTGCAAGATGAATAACATTTTCATGCTACACTTTAAGAAATCAAACTCAGTGGTGAACAAAATATCGAAACTTTATCTAAAGGCAGAATCCGTTTTACTGACTTTCCTTTTGCCTCAGGCTCCACTAAGGCAGGACAGTGTACTGCTGCAGAGGGAGGGGGCAGGGGAGGTGCTCCAGGTGGGTGAAGACTGCACGCTCTGTCCTTCTCTTGAGGAGCTGAAGTTCCGAAGAGTGTTTGCCAGAATTACCTAAACTTATTTGGCCATAGGACTTTTAAGGATTTATTTATAGTTGTCATTGCATGAAAGCTGGTGATGGGCTGCAGAACAGGTTCTGTGCAACGTCCACTGGGAGACACTGGATGGCATTCATTCATTCATTCACGCCCGCCTGTGTCCGCATTTATAAAACAAGTAATGAGCATCTGTTCTGGGCCAGAAATTGTACATGTATTGAGAAGAGGCCCAGGTCATGCCCTGATAAGTTTCCAGCCCATGGCGACCACAGACACACAGAGAGTGCATGCTGTGGGAAAGGACTGCAAGGTGCTCCCCAGGGAGAGAGGAAAGCACTGACTCTAGAGCACTGGGGATGCCCGGGGATATCCAGGATGAGCGTGCAGGCAGGGAGCGGGCATTCCAGGGAGAGGAAACATGGGCAGAGTTGGAGGTGGGTAGCAGTATCATGTGTTGAGGAAATACCAGTGGCCTCTGTGGACAGAGCTCAAAGGGATGAAGTGGTAGGGAGCAAAGCATGGAGGCATGGAGGGCCAGATTAAGGAAGGTGGCCATGGGCAGCTGTTGTCTTGAACTAATTCACATTGTGGATGATTTCTGCATCTTGCTGGGATTTCTACACTTTGGGTTTGGGGCCTTATGCACATCCCACTTAACCAAACTTCCTTTTGACAGGATAGGGGTACTCATCCCTGCATATTTGCTTGAATGATGAGACATTTCTAAAGAACCTCTGTGGACGCAGGACGACATTTATTTCATAATATGCTATTGATTTTACACCCTGCCGGTGGCATGCTCATCCCTCTCACTTGTCTCTCCCCCCAGGTGCGCGAGGACTCGCCCGCTGTGTTGTTCTCTTGCCCCAACCCCCGTGGAATCATCTCTCCCCAGAGCACCATTCACATACCCCTGACCTTGGAGACCCAGGTGCCTGGGAAACACACGTCCCCACTTTACATCTCAATCTTCGGGAGCCAGGACCCCCCTGTGGTGAGACCCAGTTTTTAGAATTGCAGTTACAATTGCTGTACTTTTTACCAAACTTCCAAGCCTCTGCTTTTAAGGCACATGTCATATTTGCATATTCTCCAGTTGTTTGTAGTTCGAGAGTTCTACATTTTCACTCCTTACTGGTAAAAAACTAGCAATACATTACTTCAAGAATCTCTTTGTGGGTAACTCCAAAAGTAGTGATGTTTTGTAGCACCTGTTCTTAAACTCCTTTCAGTAGTTTTTCACACACCAAGACATGCCTGGCCCTTTTCCGGACCTATTAAGTCCAACTCTCAGAGGGGAGAGCACACGTGTGTTTAACACTCTCCTCAGCTGCTCCAGTGCGAGGCTTGGTTTGGGCATCGCCAGCTTTCCGCGTGTGGGCTCTGAGATCAGTTTCACTCGTAGCTCAGCAGATCTCTTCCTGTGTACGGACTGGACCCCTTGCCCAAAGTGAGCTGCCTTCACTGCTAAGACAAGTGGCCTCTCCGGCTGTGGAAAGAGGGAGACCTGGAAAGCTCTCTGATGCTTGAGATGAATCAAAGGATGAATCTTGAATCAGAAAGGAAGTTGCCCATCAGGCTCGGAATCCCTAGACGTTTGGTTTACTTGAGTGCTGGGTGACACCAGCGTACATTTGTTCGGAGAGGTTCTGATTGCTTAGCTAGTAGGATAAACTAGGATTTTGCTTCTGTCTCTCCTGTGTAAGATGCCGCAGATAAGCCACCTGACTACACAGCAGCATCACGAGGTGCCGCTGCTGCTGCTCCCGTTCCTCTGCCTGCCTGCACCTCGCCCACTGTGCACCGATGCAGCTCACAAGAGGGTCATTTGCTGAGCCACCAGCACTTTATGAAAGAAAAAGGCCCCTTTCCCGGCTGAGGGCACAGGGCGAGGGGAGCAGAATAAAGTGGACTGCAGCCCTGCACAGCTGTGTGCAGTAGACGGCCCTGTGTGCCACTAGAAAAGCAACAGAACAGGGCTCAATCCAGCCCCTTCCGATTCTTAACTGCCAGTTCTTAGGCCCATGCAGAGTGTTCTTGAGGCGGGCTGCTGGGTGGCATAGAGAGGACCGTTGCTGTGGTTTCCCCTCGGTGCACAGTTCTGGGCTGGCCCAGGGAAGCAGACCGCCCTGGAGGAACTTCAGACTGGATTCAGAGGTCTGAGTGGTGTCACACTCCCGTTGTCCCTCTGACCACGGAGTACCAAGGGGGGTGTCAATTCTATTAAGCATTGTTTTATGCCACCTCTTTTTATTAGAGAGGTGGCTAGAAGCTTTTGTTTCAATCAGTTGTAAAGGCCAGCCATTTTCAGCTATCTCCATGTTCTTTCTCGCGCTGGGAACACAGGTGTGTAACATAAGGAGCACTGGTGAAGGCCCAGTTATCCACATACATCCCGTTCAAGTTGATTTTGGCAAAATCTACGTCTTAAAGGAGTCCTCCAGGGTTCTCAACCTCTCTAACCAGTCCTTCATCCCTGGATTGTTTAAGGCATACATGGTGAGTAGATTGTGTACTGTCATGTGATTAAAGAATGGTTTTGCCCTAGTCTTACAGGCGTTGGTCCTGCCTTTGCAACGCGCCTTCGAAAATGATCACCAGAAGCAGAGATTTACATGGTTGGACCGCATTAAACTGTGTCATTCTCATCCTCAGTTCCCCCTTATAATCGTTTTGTTGACTAAGAAACACAATATGCATGTAGTTTGGTAAACAAGGAAATATATTTACTGTAATCTCAGTTCAGGAAGATGCTTCAGAGGTTTCCCACTAAGCTGTACCCAAGCCCAGCCCCGTATCTCAGGAAAACGCCTTCTAAATGTCTTTTGAACAGAGATAATATGTTCTTTTTTTTGCAGAATTTAGGACGTTCTAATGCAGTGATTGAGCATTGATTTTGGAAGACATTTTCTAAATTTAAATATAAAATTTAAAATAGTATAGCCCTTCTATCCACAAATTATTGACATTTGAATGAATGCTAACATTTGGTTTTATCATTTGTCAGTTATTTCTGAAAAATCAAAATTACTAATTTTATAAAAGTCACTGTCAGAATGAATAGAATTATAGTTTTCTGCTAACTTCAGTGGCAGCTCCTCAGAGTCATTGGTCCCAGTTAGCAGCCATTTACAATGATCATCATCATTTGTCTTTACTCCTTGTAAAGGCAGCCATTTCCTATACAGTCATTGTTCTTTGTAACATGAGGTCCAGATATTATGTAAAGAATAGCATCTAAAGAGAGATTCTACAGAAAAGACACCTTTGCTAGTCTTTATCCAATCAATCGATGTGTTGGGTGGAAGGCGTGGGAGGTGATGGGTTTGGTGAATTGCTTAGGATGTGTTCCTTCCAGTCCAGCTTTGTACGTGCAGAGTTTCCAGTAGGGGAGGGAGCGAAAGAGTCAGCTGAATAGTTTAGGGCAATGAGAGGTGGGCACTGGGGGGTCCTACTGTTATCGCAGAGGAAGAAGGGGGCAGAGACCACAGAACGCTTAGGTACAAATACCGTAACTATTCCCTTTCTCACTGCCTCCCCTTTCATTCTCAAATATCTCCAGATTTCACTGTTTATGGCAATTTTTGGCACATTTCAAGAGCAAAAAGCACATCAAGGATCTATGGGGTTTTTTTGTTTTTTTCCCCTGATATCGTGTATATATTGAATGATACAACTAGTTGTTAAAATGGGACTTTTCTTTCCCACAAAGGTTTCATGACTCCATCTTTTGATTCTTTAATATCATTTCCAGTCAGCCCGCTCCAGTTCCGGGGAGCCAGATGAGTGCTATGGCTGGTCTGCTATGGCGGGCGTTTCCCCTCTGTCCTCTCTCAGAAAACTGGTGCTTATCGAGTTGATTGCCCTTTGGCATCAAAGTCATTTCAACTGTAATTTTTATAGGTAAAACTAAACTCTTCACATTTCTACTGGAATTTTCGATGGATTTCCTAGTAAATACTATATGTGTTAATGTTATAGAAATTGGATTATACTAACTCAGAGCTTAACTACAGTGGGAAGAAACAGAAAAACATTTTATTACATTTCAATTTTATATATAGTACTAAAAGTGCCAGTTTATTCTTACAGAATTTACTGAGCATCAGGAAATAGTTTTCATCAATAGTCGTTTATTCCCTAAGCCAACAGCTCAGAACCCAGGTAAATGGTGGTCAAATATTTATTGCACTTCATTTCTAGCCCACTGAGGAGTAAGTAGGGTCAAGGGCACGCTGTTCATTTCTGCCGCTAGGACTGTGAAGTCAAGTTTGGAATTCCTGTTGACGTCATGACGGGAGGGGTCATTCTCTCTCCTCTTCTGGCTGCCGGTGAATGTCAGCCCTCCAGCCCCAGATGCGGGCCCGCTGACAGCCGCCTGTCAGCCGCCTGTCCTGCTCAGCCCAGTGCACGGTGTGCACGTCCCGGCAAACACTGTGACCAGATTCTCCCTTAGCCAGAAACATCTGTTTGTTATCGGCTAGAGGGTCTAGGAGAAGGGCAGCTGGAAGCCCACCTTCACTGTGATGCTGGGGAGATAAATGACACTAAGAGCAATTTTAAATTTCTGAGATATTAATGCTATACAAAAAAATGACTTTTTTAAAAAACTGAAACTTCCTAGTATAATATGTGTGAAGAAGCAGTGAAGATCATACTCTTTTCTGTTCCTTTAAAGCTTAACTGATCCTGAGAATAAAAAAAACCTGATTAGCAAAAGAAGAAGTTGCATGACCTGCAGCAGTAAGGTCTTTGCTTTGGAATACTTGAAATACCAACCTCCCCAAAGGTTTCCAATTGCAGACTTACTTGGATTAAGCTGAAGGACTCAAAACAATAGAGCGAATCACCTCTGGTTTGGAAGGGTAAAAAGTATCAGGATGTGAGAACAGAGCACAAAAGGCCCTTTTGGCAAGACTGTGGGCGCTGCTTGTACACATGGTGCTCCTTCGGGAAGACAGATGTCCTCTCTCTGGTGACAGCAGAAATGAGGGTGGGAATATGGTAGTTTCCCCCCCAGCCTGGGACCTGCGGCCGGGCTGGAAGACAGCTGCCTTGTTTGCATGGGTGCCCCTTGTAGGTAGAGCAAGTGCACTGCTCAGTGCTCGGTTGGAAGCATCTGGAATCCTTTTCCTTTTCCTTTGGCTGTAATTCAGCCTCGGGTACTGTTAATTTGAGAACGTGTATACAAATGTCAGTGACACCTTGGGATTCAGCTGGCACCGAAACATCGTCACAGCGGCCATCTGCCTCTGTGATCTGCGGGAGAGGCCATTGTAGTTAGATTAAACTTTAGAGTTTTAAGGATCCAGGAAACAGGAATTCTGATGCCTCGTTCAAATGTGGTTCTTTTTAAACTTTTCCTTTCTTGGTGTCTTGCCAAAGCCATGCATAGTGGTATGGCATCAAGGGAATCATTGGGCTTTTCCTTCAGACCCTAAGCCCCTGGGCTATTTTTTCATATAAATGGGGGTCCCCTGTCTACGTTTACCTGTTTGTATGACTGACTACTTCAAATGACAAGGGCCTCTGCTTTGAATTCCCAATACCTAGCAGTAGGGTTGATGATGCCAGTGCAATGGATGACATTAATTTTGGCCAATGTTTATTTAGTTCTTTTTGCAACTTGTATGCAGTATTTCGTTTACTAGGACTCTGTGGGAGAAACACTATTGTAATGCCCATCTTAACAAGGTAAAAACAGAGGTGCAGACAGGTTAAGTAAATTGCCGTAACTACCAAGTGGCAGAGCCCGGCTCCGACGCCTGGCGGTCCGATTTCAGACCCGTGCGCTTTTATCCAGGGTGCTGCTGTGCTCCCAACTTGGCCTGCTCACTGGTTGTTGAAATGTACTTAGACACAGTGAAAAGATTTTGGTTTTCTGTTCACAGAAGGCCCTTAAAGATAGACATCTAAAAGAGCAGGTTTTGCCGAAAGCAAGAAATTAAGGAGCATTTCCGAAATGGACAAAAGGACCAGATAGTCTTCATTTTATTCAGAGATTGTTAAAATGTATATATGCAAATAATCTCCATGACATTATTTTCAATCAACCGTAATTCCTCCAAGTATATATCTGAAGTAATGACACAGTTTACTGTCCCGCCTATTTTGATCCTTTGTGACATAGTATGACAGAACATTCAGTTCTCGTATGTAAATGTGTGTAAAATTTCTTCACTACTATAGTTCTTAAAAGAAGTTAAATACAAAAAGTTATAACCTATTTTAACAAAATTAATAGACCAATCCAGAAGCAGATTGGCAAGCATTTTACATCCAGTGAGGTTTTGGGTGCTTTTGGTGCTGGACCCTGTCCACTTTAAGAGAGAGTGAATTGTAGGCATTCTGGAGAGGGCTGTGTGTGTTTGTTGTGTGGCAGCTGGGTTGTTGAAATCTGTAGCTACACATCATGCACTGCACTATCCCTACATACCTTACAAGCTCACACTAGAGAACTGGGACTTAGTTCTTCCGTTACTCCATTGAGGTGTTGGTGCCAGGGAAATCTCTAGTGGACAAGCAGTAATTCTCCAAGGCTTTTGACAGATGCTGTTACCAAGATATTACACCCCCTAATGTGTGTGAAGAGAGGGTAGAATGAGCTGTTTCTCAGCTTTCAGTGGGTAGATTAGCTCTGTCCTCGGAATGAACCGTTACCTCAATGGAAGGAAACAGGTAAGAAAAAAAGATGTTAGTGAAAATGAAAGAAATGGGCCTGAATCAGACCAAATGCAGTTGTTTCACCTCTTTATATTGTTTTTTGTTGTCCTGGTTTCTGAGGGTTTTGCAAAGTAGTAGCTTTGTTTATAAAACGTACATTTACATTGTAACCTTTGGGTTTTAGCTCATCGTTAAGCTCTTGTGTTGACTGGTTTATGTCGTAGTACTTTTGGTGTCCTCGATCATCCCCACGCCCTTCAGGTTTGCACTGTCCTCTTTGTAAAAACTTTTTCCTCTAGTGGCACTTATTTATTCTTTTGAAAAATATATTTTATTGTTTGTGCTATTACAGTTGCCCCAATTTTTCCTTTTGCCCCCCCCCACCCAGACCCTCCCCCGCCCCACTCTCAGGTGACTCTTCACAGATTAGACAACCGAGGCTCTGTTGGCTGAGAGGGCCGCCCCGGTGACACGGGGCCGGCAGCCCTTCTGCGTAACCAGATTCTCCGAAGTGCAGTCAGTGCTTTCCTTTCACTGCAGAACTATCTGACTCCAGAGGTCAGTGTGCATTCACCATCTTCTAATACAGGAAAAATCAAGAGGTACACTTGACACTCAAATCTGATTCACGTTAACCTTTCGCACATTTACCTTAGATCCTTTATTTGGAAAAAATAAAATATTAAAGTTGGAGTTTTATGTGTTCTCCTTCCCAGTCCCATTTTCTTCTTTCCCCAGAGGCCACCTTAACATGAATTTGATGTATATCCAAGCCATTTTTTAATTTCTCATTACAGGTAAATGTGTATTCATAAACACTAGGTAGTGGCATTTTGTTGCTTTAAAATGTATGTAAGTTTTATCACTGCATGTAACATCGTGCAGACTGTTTTTCCTACTCAAGATTATGTTTCCAACATTTATCTGTGTTAATACATATACATCTATTTAATTCATTTTAGCTGTTGTATATGCTCCACTTACCAATAATATGGTTATTTCTTTGCCTATTGGTTGACTGTTGTGTTATTATAACAACGCTGTAGTAAACAAAATATATGTCTCTTTGTGTACGTACGCAAGGTACCATATACTTTTGAGTGTATGTGTATATATAAGGTATATACCTAGCAGTTGGATCTTAAGATAGATGTATTTTCAACTTCATTAGATATTGCCAGATTACCCTGCAAAGTGATTATATCAGTGTGTCCTTCCAGGAGTGTTTGAGATGTCTGTGTCTCTAGGAGGCTCAGACTTGGTATGGTCGGACAGTTTTTGCTGCTCTGAAAGTGAAATACAATTTACTTTCTACTTCCTTTGTTACTATTGAGGTTGAAACTGTCTTCATCTGGGTATCCTCTTCTGTCAGCTATCTATTATCAATGATCTGTTTGTAGATGTTCTTTATATATTGTGGATACTAACCTTTTGCTTATAATGGAGCTTTGGATTTTTTAAGATACTTTAAATTTTGATGTCAACTTTATGAATCTTTTACTTTCTTGCATCTGTTTTTTATTTGTGGTTTAAGAAATGTATTTCTGCCCTTCTATTTAGATCATTTTAGACTCTTTCAGGTCTTTAATCCAGTTAAGTTTATTTTTATATGGAATGTGAATGAAGTCTATTTTTTTTCATAAAGAAAGCCAGTTGTCCTGTCACCAGTTACAACATTTAACAGCCCTTTCATTTTCCACTGATTTGTAATGCTTTCTCTATTGTACGCCAGATGTGATTTGCACCTTTTCCTAGTATTCCACTTATCTACCCCAGTGTGGTTACCCTCACTGTCTTAAATGGTACAACTTAATGGTAATAATAGTAATACCTAAACACCTAGTATGTACCAACCTCTATTCTGAGTCTTTTGTGTGTATTATTTAATGTAATCCTTAACAACTTGATTAGGTGAGTTTTATTATTATCTCTATTTTACTGATGAGGGAAATGACTTGCAGGGATGGTGAATAAGTAGTCCAAATTCACACACCTAGAAAATGAACAGTAGAACTGTACTGCTATAATTAGTCTGAATATCTCCTAGGATTTTTTTATGCCCTTTAATAAAGTCTTACACATCCCTGGTCATCTCTTCAGAGTTCCTTCTAATAAATGGTACCTCATTTCCATTGCATTTCCTAATTATATATTAATCATATACAGGAACACTATTGATTTTTGTGTAATCCAACTATCTGTATCAGCCTTCAGTCTTACCATACATCTCTTAATTTGTTCTCATTGTCGGTAAACTCTCATCTGCAGGCATCCTTCTCAGTCTTTATACTTCTTATTCTTGGCTCATTGCATTGGATAGAATCTTCAATGTAATATTGAATAGCAGAGTAAATTAGAGTGGGCATCTGTGTCTTATTCCTGACCTTAATGAATGAGCTTCAAATGTTTTACTTTAACATCTCCTGCAGATTTTTGGTAAATACTTACCTCACATTAAGGAATTCTCATCTGTTCCTACTTTGTTATGATGAACATGTGCTGAAATTTAATGTATTCTTTATATCTAGTCAGATGATATGATTTTTCTGCTCTAAAGTACATTTAATGTATTCTCCATAACTAGTCATATTATACAACTTTTCTGCTGTTAATATGGTGAATTAAATTAATAGATTTTCTGGTTGTGAATTACCTTTACATACTGGGATGAATCCAAGCAGTTATATTATTATTTGAGTACACTGCTGATGTAATTTCTATCATATTATTCAGATCCTCGCACCCATTTGTTTACATTTTTTTTTTTACATTGTGCTTTTCTGATTCAGATATCAAGAAATTGCATTTTTATGAGTTACCTCTACCTCTTGTTCAGTCTTTGAAAAGATCTTTATATAATCTATACAGAGTAGGATCAATTCCTTGATGATAAATCCATTTAGTCACAGGATCTTGGTCTGCTTATTGAGGGTGTGCAGGAGTGGTAAGGAAATTTTATCTAATGATTTTTTTCTGTAATGATTATTTAGATTTAAATTTTTCTAGAAAATTTTCATTTTATCTAAGTTTGTAAATGTATTTGCATAAAATTTTTCCAGATATTGTCTTATGATTTAATGTTTCATTTCTGCTCATAGTTTTACCATTTTTCCTGCTGACTTTCTGTACATTACTTTATTCTCTTTTAAGCACCTTAATTTGAATGTTTAGCTTTTATATTTTAGTCTTAGTTTGATGGTTCATTTAAAGTTTATAAATATTCTCTTTATGCAACACTTTAGCTGCATAGCACACATTTTTGTTTATAATTCTTTTTATTGCTATAAATATTCTATAATATCTACTGTGATTTTCTCTTTAATCTGTGAGTTATAGATGGGTACATATTTTTAATAATTAACATTTTTCCCTTTTTATAGAATTTTAATAAATAACTTTTAATTTTACTATGATTAAGTTGGAACACATGGTTTATATGACCTTTGGCCTTCAAATTTGTGTTTTGGGGGACATAGTTATCACTGGTTTTTATAAACATTTTATATGACCTTAAAAAAAGAATATAGATTCTCTAGTTATTGAGTATAACAGACTAACCATCTATCTGTCTGTAGGTTCATATTAGATCAAACTTATTGATTGTATTGTTCAAATCTTTTACAGCCTTACTAGTTATTTGTATAACAGTTTCTGATAGAATTTTATCAAAATTTTACTTTTCCAATTCTCCTTGTAATTATGTCAATTTTTGCTTTATATATTTCATGACTTTTATTTCTCCCTGGTATATTATTTCTTTTTATGTAATACATTGTCTGTTTTATCTCTATTTATGTTTTCTGACCTTAAATCCTATTTTGCCTGATTGTAATGTTACGGCATCGACTTTCATTTCGTTTGTGTTTCCTGCTATATCCTTTCATTGCTTTGTTCTCAGATTTGTGTATGTGTTGATTTAAGAACTTAAATCTTTTAAATAACATATGACTGGATTTTTCAAAATCTAGTGATAGACTCTGTCTTTTCATTAAGTATATTAGTTTTCTATTGCTGCTGTAACAAATTTATTATCTTATGGTTCTGAAGGTCACTATTCTGAAACATGCATATGAGGCTGTGTACCTTTTTGAGACTCTGGAGGAGAGTTGGTTTCCTTGCCTTTCCCAGCCTCTGGAGTCCACCTGCATTCCTTGGCTCACAGCCTCTTCCTCCATCTTCAAAGCCAGCAGCACAGCATCTTCTGTGCTCTCTGACCTCTGCTTTAATCCTTACACCTTCTCTGACTCTGACCCTCTTGCCACCTTCTTATAAGGACCTTTGGATTACACTGGGCCCACACCGATAGTCCAGGATAATTTCTTCATCTGAAGATTCTTAATCTCATTTTATTGTCTTTGACAAGTAAGGTAATATATTCACAGATATCAGGGATTAGAACACAGACATCTCTGGAAAGTTGTTATTCAATCTATCATACCAAGACTAATCCTTTAAAGTTTGTTGTGATTATGGATATGTATGGACTAACTTCTACCATGTCATTTTCTATATACGATGCTGTTTTCTTCTTTATTTTTCTCCCTTTCTGCCTTTTATTGAATTGGTTTCTCTAAGCCCTTGTCCAAACACTACTACCTCACATAAAATTTTCCTGTTTAAAAGCTATAGATTTTATTTATTTCATTTCTTTAAGTAGCTCAACTTACATTGTTAAAAAATAATTTATATCTTTTTCTAACAAAAATGAAAGAATGGAGTGTTTGGTTCTCCTGAAATATAAGACAAGGATCTTATCACACACTTACTATCCCTTAACTTTGTCCTATTTTGATCATTTTTTTTATTATTGTGTAGAATTTTTGACTTGTTCTTTACCACAGAGTTGTTGATTTTTGTCAGTCAAAAATCAATACTACTCACTAGTATTTTACCAAAATACTTTGCTGAGTTTTCTTCATTCTTTTCTTATTTTGTTTATCTCCCTGCTTCCTTCTTGATTTGTATTTCTTTTTGCTAAATTATATCCTAAATTCTAGGCTAGGGGTCTCATAATTTATGTATGTTAAACTATATCTTGATTTCACCTTCACTCTTGCATGATAGTTTAGCTGAGTATAACATTCTATTTGACAATTTTGTTTTTTTCTTTGAAGTTGATCTCTGGCATCAGTTGTTGCTGATAAAATTATACTGTTAGTCTGATTATTATGCCTTTATAAGTAATTTTCTTTCTCACTAGTTTCTATTCAGACTGTATTTTTTTATTCTTGACTTTCTTAATTTCCCTTTAATATATCAGAGGATTTGACCCTAAAATACTAGAGAGTTTTTGGAATTATCTGTTCAAATGTTTTTTCTTTGCTATTACTTCTGTTTTCTACTTTGAGAAACACACATCCATATGTGTATATATATGTACATGTATGTATACATATTATACACACATTTCTCTGCAACTCTACATGTTTATTTCTCATTCTTATCTATTTTTATTGACTTTATTGGGGTGACATTAATAAAATTATGTAGATTTCAGGTGTACAATTCTATAATACATCATCTGTATATTATATGGTATATTCACCACCCAAAGTCTAGTCTCCTTCCATCATCATTTATCCCTCTTTCACCCTGTTTTGCCTCCCCCCACCCCCGTTCCTCTTGTATCACTATACTGCTCATGTCTATGAGGGTTTTTTACTTAATCCCTTCCCCTTTTTCACCCAGCCTCCCAGCCCTCTCCCCTCTGACAGCTGTCAGTCTCTTTTCTGTATCTGTGAGTCTGTTTCTGTTTTGTTTTGCTCATTAGATTCCACATATAAGTGAAATCATATAATATACATCTTCCTCTGTCTTATTTCACTTAGCATAATATCTCCAGGTGCATCCATGCTGTCACAAAAGTTAAGATTTCCTTCTTTTTATGGCTGAGCAGTATTCCATTGTGTAAATGTACTATAGCTTTTCTGTCCACTCATCTACTGATGGGCACTTGGGCTGCTTCTAAATCTCTGCTATTTATTTCTCGTTTATATCTTTCATGTCTTCATCTCTTTGTGCTGCCTCCTCAGTGATGTGCTCCAATTTATAAATTCTGTCTTTGATTCTGGCAAGTTTAGAGTTTATATTACCTCTTTCTCATTTTTATTTTTCAATTACAGTTGACATTCAATGTTATTTTATATTAGTTTCAGGTATATAGAATAGAGGTTAGACATTTATATAATTTATGAAGTGGTCCCCTCGATAAATTTTGTACTTACCTGGCACTATACATATCTATTTACTTTGTAAGTTTCATTTCAGTGACTATTTTTTCAATTCCAAGATATATAATTGGCTATTCATGGCCGCAATTCTTGATTTATATCTTCATGTTTTTGTTTCATAATCTTTGTTTTATATATATTATCTCTTTCAGGTTCTCAGGCAAATTTTCAAATCAATTTTAGCTAGCTCTATTGATTGCACAAGAATGAAAAGGGAACAGGGGACATCTGTATTAGTGTCAACAATCAAAACAAAAGAACGAATTCATTAGCTGATGTTTGCAGCTCTCCTTATTAGCATTTGGAAGTTTAAATAAACCGGTGTGGGATATGCTTTTTTCTCGTTCTCAGTATTTTTTCCCTGTCTAGCATTTTTTTATATTTGCCTTCACCCTGGACAGATATCACTAGTCCAGAATCAAGTATTGAGCCTTTTCCCCATGAGGATATTAGAGCAGTCACAGATTCAGTCATTTTACTGCACAGTGGGTCGGCCCAGGGTCCGTTTGCCTGGCAGTCTCTGCTCTCCACTGTAACATCCACCACCCCTGGCACAAGCCTGGCACAAATACAGCCTAATGGATGCCACAGCTTTGTTCAGCCTGCTCTGAATGCAGGGCAGCAGTCTTGGCTGGGAACCTTGGTCCTCATCCATTGTTTCCTGCAGGATCATTCTGGTTTCCATTTTTCTCACTTGAGCTTCCTGTTCCGGTTTCAGGACCTATAGCCCAGGAAGTCTCTGGCTTTTTGTTTCTGTTCCACTTTCTGGTCCATACAATGTTTACCTTGTTTTAAGTACAACTATGCCTGGTTCTTCATTTTTGTCAAAAATTTATCTCTTTTTTCTGTGTGTTAAGAGTGGAAGGCATACTTTAAAGCTTAAACTCATTATATTAAAGTCAGTCCTCTTAACTGTTTCTTATAGTCCCTTATACAGGGTGGGGCAAAAATAGGTTTATAGTTGAGTACCCAAAACAGAGTTTTTCTTGTATTATTATTTATTAATTATTGTTATTTTCCATACACATAACTGTAAAATTTTTTGCCCCACCCTGTATATTAGCAGTGAACACTTACAAAACAATGGCAAAATGTGTCTTCAGTTGGCATAAGAGCAGAATTCTTATGTCTTCACCTTAATTGTAAGACCTATAAAATAAACTCATAGGAATGAGGAATTGAAAAGAGAATATTGTAGTCTGTCATGGCCGGCACCTCTTCTTTTACCACCTAGAAGTCATGGCCACTCCAAATGGATTGAGCTTTTCCTGACCCACCTCAAGTGACTTATTCCGTAACAAGAGGACACCAGTGGGAGTAAAATCAAGAAACTTCTAGAAGCCACGGTTTGTGCCTGACAACAAGCTGTGAGCCTTCCACCTCTACCCTCATTTGAGACCCCTTTTTACTTGGGCAAAGCTAAATGCGAAGCCCAGAAGACAGATCTCAGCAGGTCGCATCGATTATAAACTACACTGAGAGAAGGAAAGCAGGTGATTGAGTATTAGATAATGGGATTGGTCAGCACCTGCCCGGAATTCAGAGTGACAGCTCTGCTGATTGAATGTGATTAGTCCGCGTGTAAGCTAAAGCCAAATGCAAGGAGGAGGTTTGGTGCTTTGTCACTAATGAGCTATCCAGAAAATAAAGGAAAAATATATTGGCTTCCTGCATGCTTTGCAAGCCTTTTCATCTTTATTCTGCTTGTTCTAGCTTTTAATTAGCTTTAGCAAATTGTTTTTTCTAATTAATTATTATTCAGGCATTCAGTTAATACTTGTCACCACAGAGGGAGATTAAGGTAAAGCTCCTTTATATGGATCAAATGTGTTCTTTTTTCAAGTCCCCTATTCCCTTTGCCATAAAAACGTCTAACTTCTTCTCCATTACCAGCATCATCATCAACCCAACTGTTACGGACTAAATATCTGTGTCCCCCACAAATTCATATAATGAGACCTAACGCCCAGTGTGATAGTAGAAGGAAGTGGGGCCTTTGGGAGGTAATTGGGTCAGGAGGGTGGAATCCCCCTGAGTGGGATGAGGGTCCTGCCAGAAGAGGCCCCGGAGGGCCCCCTGTCCGGTGAAGCCGCAGTGGGAGAACGTGGCTGTCTGCAACCAGAGAGCGCTCTCACCAGAACCTGCTCACGCTGACACCCCGATCCCAGACTTCCACCCTCCAGAGCTGTGAGAAATAAATTCCTGTTGTTTATAAACCACCCAGTCCAAGGCGTTGCGTGAGAGCCTCCCACATTGATGAAGGTATCAACTCATGTCACTTGTAAGGGATGGCTGTCATTGTCATCACCAGCTAAAGAGTCTATTCTGCCTATTTATGCGCTGACAGTCAGTCATGTTTATTAACAAGCTAGTACAAGATGAGATACAACACTTTTCTAGAATGAACAAAGACAGGAAGAGATGCATTAAGTAGTGTTAATGCTGCATTCTAGGATGCTGGCCCAGACCCAGGCCCAGAGCATAGCCCGTCCAGATAGGAGGTGCACAGATGGAATCAACTGCTTGAGAATCTCATGTTGTGGAAAGTACTGAGAGGAGACACACCTCTTTGAGGGTTTGAGATTGAATCCATGATAGATGCATTAAAAATGAAAAAAAAACAATAATTTCTAGGAAAATGGAAGTTATACAAGAAAGGAAATGGAGAGTTCATCCGTGAATGGTACTTCCATGCTCATAATAGTGTACATGCAAACGTTTATCTCATCAGAAAATAAAATTTAACTATATTGGGAGGAGGAGAAGGTTAAAGAGAGAAAGAAGTATGGAGAGAGGGAAAGGAAAAAACTACCACTGTCTTCTGTAGAGGCACATGGATAGAGCTCAAACCGAAGACTTAGGGAGTGGCGGTATTTTACCGGGAATACGGAGGCGAACACCAAAAGAAAACACTAAAAGAATCGACAGTGGTTGCCTCTGTTAATGGGCAAGGGTAGGAATAATGGGGAAGGGCAGGAGTTTTTTTCACAATATGCTTTTTCTGGAATCATCTGACCCTATATATTGTGTGTATGTGTACATTTCATAACTACTGAAATCATGCTATAGGACAGTATATATAAATATGCTACCATTTATGTAAGAACAAGTATAAATGCAAGTATGCTTTTTCTTTTAAGTTGTACAGTGTCTCTGGAAAGATATGCAGAAAACTGCTAACAGTGGCGGCTTCTGGGGTTGGTAACTAGTGGCCTTGAGCCAGCGTGAGAGAAAGACTCCACCCTTAAAACCATTCAGGTTTTGCACTGTATATGTGTTATTTATTTTCAAAGGAAAAGCTTCTAAGAAACAAACTGGGAATTATGCTGAAACAAGAGAGCAGACAGATTTAAAATTAAATGGATCCTAAAGAGAAAGAGTGATCATATCCTTTTAGAATGAGTTATTTATTCAATAAACATAGTGTGTCTTCTTGTTACACAAATAACACTGTCTTTATAAAACAAAAGGAAGCTAAGGGGAAAAAAATCACTCCTGGCACCACTCTGCAGGGAACCACTATTGAGTTTTTGGTGCATGCCTTTCGAAACTTTCCCGTGTGTTCGCGTTCATCTGTGTACTCCTGCCCTCTTCCACTGGATGATACTGTTTTATTAACAACTGTTCTTACTCACCAATATCGTGTCGTCACTTCGACCTGAATTATTAAGGAATGCTTCTGCGCAGATCACTTTCAGTGACTGACTTTATCGCCACACTTGGCCCCGCCACAGTCGATTTAACAAACTCCCTCCCCACGGAGCATGTCCGGTTTCTCTCTGCCGTAAACAGTGCTCCTGCTCACGTCCCTGTCTCCTTGGACTAAATTTCTAAAAATTCAGTCGCTGCATCAAGTGGCATGAGCATAACTAAAAGCCTTGATACATCTTATGAATTATCGCTCAAACATTTGTACCAGTTTATGTCCTGCCCCTAACAGAGTTGAAGAATGTCACCCTTGCCAGACCCTTGCCAACATTTTATTTTTGCCAAATCTGGCAGATGAAAAAATGTTATATTGTTGGTTAAGTTTGTGTTTCTTTGGCTCACTGGTGATTCTGAACATTTTTTGTATATTTATTGACAAAAAAAATATTTTTTGAGCATCTTCCCCCTGCCTGGTACTAACAGTGCTAACTGTCCTTAGTAACTGGAATGAGAGACATAAAAATGAATAAGGTGGTCTCTTTCTTCAAAGAGTTTACAGTCTCAAAAAAGGAACAAACACACAAACAATACAGTGTTAAAGTGTGCTATGTTATGTGTAAGCACAGAGGGCGGTGTGATTAATTCTTTTATGAAATTTGAAGTGTTCGTAGGTAGGAATATTTGAGTGGAGACTTGAAGGACAAGGAGGAAGAGGATGGGGAAATGGGATGTACGTTTCCAGGGAGCAGCAGAGCTAAATGCAGTGCTGATGTAGAGCGCATGGGAAGGATGAATGACCTGGTGTGGCTGGCGCCAAGGGTGCATGTTGGAAATTGACAGTGCCTAACAAGTGAGCTTGGAAAAGAGCACTGGAGCCCACTTAAGAAGAACTTGGGATAGATCCTCCAGACCAGAGGTTGGTATACTAGTCTTGTTTTGCAGGCTGTCATGTTTCAAACAGACAAATATCCACCACATTTGGGGTTCATGAACCCTGGGAATTGTATGTAAAGTTTGGAGTATGTGTTTGGGGCGGGTTGTATGTGTTCATTCTCTATGGAGGAGTTCCATAGCTTGCCCAGAGGGAATAGAAGATTCAACACCAGGGGTTCAGACACTGGAGAGCCTTCCAGCGTCTTCGGCAGAACAGGAGCAGGACCAGGTCTCTGCAAGAGAATCCTGCCATAGGGTAGATTGGGGAGAGCGCAAGCAGGGAGGAGAATCGAATGTGAAGATCTGAAAGATGACAATAATCACCACTTATTGAGTATCTGCTCTGCGGGAGAGACGGTGCTAGATGCTTGGCACCCATTTTATTTCGTCTTCGTAGCACATTTGACAGATGAGGAAACTGAAATCTAAATTTTCAGATTTGTCTGAGGCTGCCTGACTACACATGGCAGAGTCCACAGTTGACCGCTGGTCATGTGACCGGCTCTAAGGCCCACTCTTTTCATTATGACCCTCTCCGCATGGCTTGTAAAGCTCTAGCACCATTCTTTCGTATTTCATCTCCCAACTCTCAGTTAATTATTTTAAGCAGCAAAGTGACTAACTTCAGGGCAGAAACCATGAGTAGAGGTGCCATTTAGAAAACAAAAAGGAAAGGTCTCAGTGGCTGTTTATCGTCCTTGTTCCACAAAGAATGGATTATCTGCTGAGATAATGGTGCAATCCTAAAGGAATCCCTCACTCTGCACATCGGTTGCTGTTGTGACTGTGTCCTCTCATTCCATGGAAGGAAATTCGTACAGATTTCAACTGGTAAACAAGTCATTTTGAAGAAAAGTACGGATCGCTCTTTCCTTCAAGCTTCATAGTCATTAACACCACAGAGCAGGTCTGCCTGCCCGCATCCACTCTCATTTACTGCAGAAATGACATGTGCAAACAATAGCCTTCACTTCTGTCTTTCATGGCAAATATTAAATACTGTAAGGAAGCTTATGAAAGCTCTGACTGTTCTACCTTGGGAGCTGGGCGCTGCCTAAGAAGTACGCTGATGCCCTATCGTCAAATAAAAAGCAAATGTTATCTCTAGATTTGTGAAACGTCAGGGAGAGGGCTTAAAACACGTTGCCAGCGGGCATGAAATTCTGGATTGCGGAAGATCACAATTTTTCCTGCTTTCACACAGGCACATACAGACCTTCTGTTCGTGTTGTTCATGGGCTGCTCTAATGACTCTGGCTTCCTCACCCTCGTTCTCTCTCTCTCTCTCTCTCTCTCTCTCTCTTTGTCTCTCTCTCTCTCTCTCACACACACACACGGACAGCTGTTACTGAAGTTTTGGTGGAAGACTTAGGAAAAGTCATTTTTAGCATCTTTGGGACAAATGTGTGAAACCCTGTATTACTTTCTTTAAAATATTCTTTTCAATTACAGTTTATATTCAGCATTTTTTATATTAGTTTCAGGTGTATTGGATAGTGGTTAGACAATCACAGAGTTTCCCCCCCCAGTATTTCCAGTACCCAACTGGCACCTTACGTAGTTATTAGTGTTGACTGTGGCTATTGTACCCCTTGTCTGTACTTCTCAATCCCTTCACCTTTTCCACCTGTATCAGTTTCCTATTGCTGAGTAACAAATTACCACAAGCTTAGTGGCTCAAAACAACACAAATTCATCTGTTTTCATGGGTCAGAAGTCCAGGCATGACTTGGCTGGGCCCTCTCCTTAGGATGTCAAAGGGCTGAAATCAAGGTGTTGGCTGAGCTGCATTCCTTAGAGGAGGCTTGACTAGAGAAAGACCCTCTTCTGAACCCCCTCGGGATGTTGGCAGAGTTTGTCTTCCTGCAGCTGAATGACTGAGAACCCCATTCTCCTGCTAGCTGTCATCTGGGGACTGCTTCCTGCTGCTGTAGAGCCACCCACAGTTCTGCCACCCGGCCTCTTCCATATAAGTCCTTTCACCCTGGGAACCTCCTCACAAGGAAGAGCCCAGACTCCCCTAAGGGCTTGCCTGATTAAGTCAGGCTCACTGAGGATGATCTCCTCACCTTAAAGTCAACTTAGGACTTTAACTACATCTGCAAAAAAAGCAAACCGATGGCCACCAGATGGGAGGGGAGTTGGGGGGCTAGAGGAAAAAGGTGAAGGGATTAGGAAGTACAAATTGGTAGTTACAAAATAGCCACAGGGATGCAAAATACAGCAACATAGGAAATGTAGTCAATAATGTTGTGATATTTATGTCTGGTGTCAGGTGGGTACTAGACTTACCAGGCGGACCACTTCGTGAATTATATAAATGTCTAACCACTGTGTTGTGCACCTAAAAAAGAAAAAAAACTCTCTTTTCAGCCACGTCTAGATTAGCATTTGACTAAATAACTGGGAGAAGATAATTGTACGCCAGGAGTTGGAGATCTTGTGAGCCATCTTACAATTCTACCGACCAAAAACGCTATCAGGTGCTTGCTTCTGGCAAGAGTATTGTATGTTAAATGCTTCCTTAGTGTCTATTTTGGTTTTCTTCGTTTCATAATCTATTTTTTTAGTAAACACTACTGAGTCCATAATCACATGTCACGTGGGGTATTTCAGCTTTTAGGAAAGTGATGACAACAGGCGTCATTTTTATGAGGACTTAACTGTGTGCCAGATATTATTGCGAGTTTTACATGCATTGCCTCATTCAACCATCATCACAACTCTATGTAAAAGGTACAGTCAGTGTCAAGAGCTGTAGAAGAGGAAACCGAGGCTGGGCATGGCCGAGCGACATGCCCCATGTTCAATAGCTAGAAAGTGGCAAATCTGGGGCTCAATCCCACACCTCTTTTCCTTCAGAGCCCTCCTTCCTAGCCATTTTCTACCAGCTGTTGTCTTGCTGTATGGTGGTTTTGAAAAGGTTACTAAATGTCCTCCACAGCGATGATGATTATCATTCATCCATTCCTTCTTTAGTCAAATTTGCCATCTGATAACAGAAAATGTCACATAGACCAAATCCTGCCTAAAAACAAAGGACATCCCTAAAAGTCAATACCAAAGAGACACAGGATGTCAGGAAGATTCGGAGCCTGACTTTTGGTAAGGATAATCCAGGATGTTAGCAGCTGGCATTTTAATGTGCCTTGTTCTTGGATTCTGTGATGCACTTTGCTGCCTGGTTTTATGCCAAACAGTGATTAATAAACTTCATCAAAAAGAAGACTCACCAACTTCAGGTCTTCTTTTGGGAGCAGCCAGTCTGCGTCAGCAGGAATCAGAACAGAAATGGTATATGCATCTTTTAGAAACAAGTGCCCCTTGGCTTGAAATAGCACTTACGCAGGTGACACCCTCTCCTCGTAACAGAGGACTGACCTGTGCCCCTGTCTAGAGGAAGGAAATAAATAGTTAGAATGGGAAAGATGACATTGACAGTACCCTCTTCTGAAAGGCATTTGCTTTTTGATAAAAAGACAAAAATGGCATTGATTTATGTTTTAACTGTAAGCTGAGTCTCATAAGGAGCAAAACTATATAGAGCGCTCTAAGGCCACAAATTTCAGAAAAGGGCCAACAGTGTGAGATCGTCTTGCCTAGAACATTCTTATTTTCTCTTGTAGCTGCCCCTTTATTTGTCCTAACAGCAGTTGCATATGAACTTCAGCCCCGAAGTTCCTACAGGAGTTGAAATACCAAGTTAGGCTCCCACTTCTATGTTCTGTTGGAGTGAACCCTTCACCGTTTGAAATCTGAGACCCAGAGGCATTAGGGGAGGACTAAGGATATGGCAGTAGGCGGAACCAGCAAGGCGGCTGTGGCAGAGCAGCTAGCAGTTCACCATGTCCATCTCCCTTTACTCTTGGACCCAGAGCAAGACACTTCCTGGATTCCGTTGCAGTTAGGTGTGTCTGCAAGCTGAATTCTGGACAGTGGAAGCGGGAAGAAGTGTTGCGTACCACTGCCAGGCTTGGTGCATAAAATCTCAGCCTGTGATCCCCCATTCTCTTCCTTTTCTTGTTGGCCAACTGAGTGTCAATGTCTAGAGTGGCTTAGAAACTGTGAGTGGAACATGTCAGGATCTGGTTAGCCGGGGTCCTTGAGTGACTGAATGGACCCGAAACCCATTCTCATGCCTGCCAGCACTTGGAATTCATGTGAACCAGAAATAAGTTTGTGTTGTATTCAGCCACGAGTATCAGGTTTTTGTTCTTTTTGTTGTTATAGCAGCTAGTATTACTTTACATAAAATAATAGCCTAGAATCTAAAAACTGAAAGTTAGAAAGATGAGTAATTCTAAGTAAGGAGGTAGGCAGGTTACTTAAGCATGAGAAATCTGTTTCCATGTACTGCTTTAATTGTGTAGGTCAGACTGAAAATAATGTAAGTCAAAAACTCTTATCTAACAAAAATGCTGATGAAATAAAGCTACATTGATTCATCTTAAAATATCTGCAGGAAATTTAATTCGCATTTAGAGCTATTTTAGGACTCATTTTTGTGTGGTTTTCTATAATTAATATGTCAGAGGATTTTAAGGTTTTCACTTTGGGATCATGCCTTAGCGCAGGCAGCTCTAACAAAGCACCACAGACCGGGTGGCTCATAAACGACGGGAAGTTATTTCTCACTGTTCCCGAGGCTGGAAGTCAAGATCAAGGTCCCCGCATGGTTGAGTGCTGGTTATATTCCTCTTCTGAACTGAAGATTGTATTTTGCATGTGAGAAGAACACGAATTTAGGGGGTTGAATGTGAATGTTATAGATGAAATGATTGTGTTCCCCAAAATTCATATGTTAAAACCCCACCCCACAATGGCCTTAGGTGGTGAGGCCCGAGGGAGGTAATTAGGGTGAGAGGAGGTCATGAGGGGAGCCCTTGTGAATGTGATTTTGAGAGTCTTTCTGAGAGAGCTTTCCTCCTCTGCTCTGCTCTGCTCTTCCCCCAGTAAGGATACAATGGAAGGTGGCAGTCCTCCACCCGGAAGGGGGCTCTCACCAGGACTCGAGGGTGCTGGCCCCCTGATCCTAGGCTGCCAGCCTCAGGAACAGAAAATGCATTTCTGTTGTTTATAAGCCATTCAGTCTATGGCATTTTGTTTTCGCAGCCCAAACTAATGCAGAAACTGTACTGAGAGTGGGTGCTGCTGTAACACCTGAAAATGTGGAAGCGGCTTTGGACTAGGTCCCGGGTAGGAGCTGTGAGAGTTGTGAAGTGCGTGGTAGGAAAGGCCTACATCACTGTGGATGGACGAAGACAGGCTGTTAAAAAAATTGGGGTGAGGATGAATTAAGAATACACATTAGAGACTATTTCTTGAATTTAAATAAGAGCAGAATGTAGTGACATTCAATCCTTGTAGTTTCTCTTGCCAGTAATAATCTATAATCCTGAAAATGAAATTTATGAGGATTATTATCTTTTTTGTTAATAATATTTTAAGATAAAATTAAAGTGTAGGATAACATTCTGGAAAGACAGACTTTGCTTACTGTTTTCTTAATATTTTAGTACTTTACTAGGGCTGATTTACTATGAGTAGAAGATTAGAGAGAAAATTTTAGAAAAACAGTTTGAGTTGTGAAAAAATCAACATATTTTCCACAAATATTTTTGAAATAGAGAGATAATTATCATACGAACATCCCATCTCAGCCCTAATTTATCTAATATAGTAATTAATATTTGTTAATATCTATGTCTCTAAAGATGTCTCTTAATAGATCAGGAGTAATAATAGGACTTTTGACATAGAATTAAATCTATCATTTCTGTTAATACCAAAATTAAAATAAAATTTCACCTACATCCTTATTATAACAATGTATCATCTTGAGAACTGTTCTCCTTTGCTTTATTTAACTTCTTTACATTTTTAAATGCAATTTATTTATTTCCATGTAGACTTGCAAACCAGGATGAAATGTAACTAGCATTCTGGCCTGTCCTCAGCTGTTAGTTGGGAAATTGGCATCTGGTTTTAAATTTTAGATCCTCTTTATTAAATAGCTGTGAACACATTCCTGAGAGAGTGACCGTTCAGAACCAAACCCAGTTTCTGAATCTGTAATGGGGCCACCCCTGGATTTTGGTGGCATTCCAAGGCACTGCCACCCTAGAAGGTTCCAGCCGGCTAAAATTTCTAACTCTTGCCTAAAAATGACAGTGCATATTCTTACTTACAGTGATCATCAGTGCAGCACTATTCCAAACCCGCCCTCCACTTGTCAAGAAGTTTGCGACTCGTAGCTTTGCATTGCACCTGTGTGCCCATAGAGCTATATGTATGCTACATTTCTCTCTTTTTCCTTTTGCTAGAAGCACACCATAGAAGTTAAAGGAGGGAAGGAAAGTTTTGGACTGGGATGCCCTCTTAAATCCAGCACACAAAGTATATTTTACATTTGTTTTTAAATACATCGTTTTCCTCTGTGTGCTTTTCTTTAGAGGGTTTCCTCTGAACTACCACACTCAGAATGAGTATGAGAAACCAAGGAAGATCCATGAGGGGATAATCACACTCTGCCCCAATGAACTGGAGAGTTTAGCTTTGCCTCTCAGTTATTATCCTGGAAGTTTCTAAATTATCACACATCTCTTCTTTTTCAGCCTTTTCCCAGTGCATTGTTGGCAATCACTAAATATTTTCTATAAATATTAATCCATGTATGTAATTCTGAGTAATTTCTTCCCCAAAATAAAACACCATCGAAATTGATTGAGACGGTATAGTAATCAAAATAAGAATATACTTTTTGTTAATTTTGAGATCATTGCTTATATATGAAATTAGAACAGAGTAAATTTGAATGTTTTAAAATCAATAGCATAGTATAATTAAGTATCATCCTAGCTGATAATTAAGCCCAATGTCACAACTGGAGAGAAAATAAACTGTGCCTGGTACATTTGTCGTGTAATAAAGGGTTTCTACATTGTCTGTTCTGGAAAAGCCTCCTGTTTTTTAGATTTCCCTGAAGCACTTTCAGCCCTGCCTTGAGTTCTGACTTGTGTTTCTGCCTTGTGTTTCTGACTTGTGTTTTTGTTATTTACCTGTTGGAGTCCTGGATGTCATTACTGTCAGCTCCTCGGAAGCCAGGAATAGTCTTTGGGCATTTTTGTTTCTTCCACAACATTGGAACCTCGAGCCATTGAATATGTATTTGCTATATTTAGTTGAAAAGTTTCAAAAACAATTTGCTTATCAAATTTTCACATGACTAGGAGTAGCTAATAAATCAAATATCATCATCAGAGTTTTAAAAGATCTGAATAGCCTGAAAAATATATGAAAAGAAAGATAAATAATTTATTAGGCCTGCTTTCAGAAATAAATACCAAAAACAAAATTAGGGACTCGATGGGTATATTTAACAGTGAATCACACAGCTGAAGAAGGAATTAGTGAACTGGAAGATAGCTGAGAAGTCATCCAAAGTGAAGCACAGAGAGCAAAAGATTGGAAAATGTGCAGGAGAGGCTAAGACAGAGAGGACACATTAGGAAAGTCATACACATACATAATTGGAGTAACACAGGGAAAGGAGAAGAGAATGAGGCAGAAAGAACATTTATAATGGCTGAGAATTTTCCAGAAATAAAAGATATCAAACCACAGATTTTAGAAGGGTAGCAAATTCCAAGCAGGTTGTGCAAATAAACCCATAACTAGGATATTATGGTGAACCTGCACTATAATCAAAGATAAGGAGAAAATCATAAAAGCAGCCTGAGAAAATAGATCACCAACAAAGAAGCAGAATTTCTATTTTTAGATTAAATAAGATGCTTATAGCATGACTCATTTTCTTATAGCCTGAGTCATTGTTTTGATTGAACACCTCAACCAAATTTTCAATTTACTTTGGAGCTTGATTGTGCTATATGAGGTTTCTTCTAAAGCTGGGATACAGGATTTGAAGGACTATTAATCAAAAGAGGGAGGGATTCAATTTATTCTTTTTAGCTCCAAGGGAGTAGACCAAATACCAGCATATGGAAGGTCAAAAAAAAAAAAAAACCCAACAAAAACAAAAGCTCAGCATATCTCTACTTAATTTAAGAAGAGCTATCAAAAGTTTGAATTGCCTGGGATAAGTTGCCTTACATGAGAAATGAGTTCTCTAACATCAAAGGGTTTGATCAAAAAGCAGATCTATTCTTTCACGTGCCAAATGTTTATTAAGCACCTACTGGGTGCCAGGTATAGGTGCTGGGGCCATATCAGTCAACAGCACCAGCAAGAACAAAATTGGCAAAAACCCCTTTTATGGAGAGTTTATATTCCAGTGCAAGGACACAGGCAAGCATGATCAGTAAGTCAGTTGTGCACGAGTTGGAAGATGGTAAGTGCTGTGGGGAAATTAGAGCTGGGTAAAGGGGACCAGGAGTCCTGGGGAAGGTTTTCAGTTTAAAAGGTGAAATCACAGTAGGCTTCCATGAGAGGTATTGTTCGGCCAAATTTCTTAAGGAGCAAAGGGGGTGAGCTGTGAGGATCTAATCAGTTGAAGGGAATGGATTCATTGGAGTCGATTTCACCTCTGTAATTTTCACCTCCTATCATATATTTCAGAATAAGTTTGGAATTTTAGCAGGTGAAATTCTCTTTACTATTATGGAATAATAGAATAAACATAATATATTACTGTGTTTAGCAAAAGCTGTTTATACTCACTAATAACATTGTAGAAACTTTGCACTTGAAAAGCCTGTCTTTTGAAAATTCCAGATTTCAGAAAGGATGTTATACTTTCTGCTGGTATCTCAGAATTTGGTGATTAAAGCAGATAATTAGTAGCAGCTTGTTAGAGAGCTGGACTGTCATCTAGAGAAAGAGATGTAAAGAATCTTCACAGAGCATTCAAAAGTAGAATTATACTCTCCAGAATCGCATGCTTTTTGAAAAAAGGAAGCCAACAAACACCCCGCTGCTTTGGTTTGAAAAAAATAATGTTTGTCTCTGATGTTGAGCTCCGCAGTGCCAGCCATTTGAAGTATAAAGGGCTTTGACATGTGCAGAAGAAAAAGCCAAGAATATTGTCACTGCTAACTTGTAGTCTTGTATTACAGGCACACAAAAATTCCCTTTGGACAGTTGAACCCAACGAAGGCATCGTTCCCCCGGAAAATGACTTTCAGCTGACGCTGACCGCCAACCTGAATGACATAGTAACATTCAAAGACACGGTCATTTTGGAAATTAAAAATAGCAACACCTATCGGATTCCGGTCCAGGCTTCAGGAGTTGGTTCCACCATTGTTTCAGATAAGCCCTTTGCTCCAGAAATCAACTTGGGAGCATATTTTAGGTAGGGAAATATTATGGATGAATTTTCATAGATGTGTATGTTATATAGACTAAGCATCACTTCTACTTCAGAAAATTACTTTTAAGTAAATAGCACTAAACTCCTTAGTCCTTTCCCTGTCCTCTCTCCATTTTCCCCCTCCAGATGGACACATCAGCCATGAGAAGGTATGTCCTAGTCACAGCTTGGTTACATTCTCCAAGCTGTGTCCCTCTACACTAGAGAAGAAATGGTCCATAGGAAGTGCATTTTCTCTCAAACTTACAGTGACTTCCTGGTGACTAACTTAGAATCTCAACCATGATTCTCTTCTTTGATTCCAATACAATTAATCCCTTCCCATGTATGTAGAAAATACAGATGCATGTTAGTGGTAACCTGAGTGTAACTAGGAAGGCAAACATTTATTGCAGATGTTTCTTATCAGGAGCTGCAAAGTCAGTAACTTTTTTGGTATTATGGGCTCTGCTTGCCTCCTGACTATAGCACTAACAACCGAGATCCCTGCAATTGGCTCTCCTTGATCACTCAGAAAAAACCGGAGCATCTAAATATTTAAATAAAAGGTGACAGAGTGTATACACCTCTAGGGCAGGATGATCTAAATGTGGCTTTAAAAATGTACGAGGTCTGAATGCTAACAGGCGAGGATGTGTGTGGGGATTTATTCATGGTTCCCCAGAGGGGTCATGCAGCTGTGGGGGCCAGCTGAATACTGCCACCTGTGCGTCGCAGTATGGTGACCAGATCTCAAAGGGCCGCTCCTGCCTTCTGGTCCAGCAGGCCCTGAAACCAGGACGAACACACTGTGCTTAGAGAAGATGCTCCGAATCAAAACCAGTCAGCAGCCCTCCCCACAAACGCATCCACACCGCCTTTCCTCTGTTCCATCCACAGACCATGACACTGGATTGCAGATACCACAAATCACCATGAATTCTGTTTTCAGAGAAGCCTCCATTACGGTTTCTGTGTCAACCAGATATAAAATGCTCCTCCTTGCCTGCCTGTTGGCCATAAGCGGGAGCACTTTGCCAATGCATTCTATGCTCCTATTTCCAAATTTCTTTAAGTATACTCCAACATAATTACAGAAACAAAGTGCCATCAACCAGACTTCATTACATGTTCTCTGTAATCTACAAATAGTGTCAAATAGCCCCAAAGGATATTCTGTCACTTGCCTGGGATTGGGAGGTTTAGCCTATAATTTTCTGTGAATATGGAAGCAAACTGAATTTTTAGCTGCAACTTCCCCTCTGCCTAAACCTCATCGTTCTTTTTGACATAAATCATGATGCCAGCAATCTCCGAAAGAACCCTCAAAAGTAGAGGTGGGCAACTGCAGCCCACCGTTTCTGTAAATAAAGTTTTATTGAAAACAGCCTTGCCTATTTGTATACATATATTTTCTATGGCTGTTTTCACACTATAGTGGACAATTGAGTAGTTGTGACAGTGACCGTGTGGCCCAAAAAGTCCAAATTATTCAGCCTTTTACAGAAAAGTTTGCCCATGGGGAGACATGCCAGTCTAAAAAAAATATCCATATGCTACCTCTTTTGATTGCGTGTTTTTGGACAACGCCCTTAAATTTTCAGAACTTCCGTTTCTTCATCTATAAAATAAGAGGAAGTATGCTTATTATTACTGGGTTGCTGCGATGTCTGAAAGAGAGACTGTAAATAAGTTGCAGAGGCCCTGCTAACTTTATAAACATTGTGTGTTGTGGATTGTTTTCCCCAAAGCCTCTCTCAGCCATGAAGACAAACTACTGACTGAAGACTCCACTGAGCATGCCCTGTGGACACATATCTAGAATGAAATTATTACACCTGACAACTGGCAAATACTCATTTATCTGATGCTGCAAATTACTCATTAGACATGATATCATTTCCTAGGGAGGAACAGATGGTATAAACTTTCATAGCCTAATAAAAATTTTTTAAATTTAATTAAATCCTGAGCTGAGTTTTCTCCCTGAAAAAAAAATACATTTTGAAAGTTTATAAATTGGTAAAAGAAAATTCCAAACAAAAATACATTTGAACCACCTCCAAGGTCTCAGAAATCCCGGCGTTTAACAGTGAGCTCAACAACCACGCAGTCCTTAATAACTGCTTGGGGAATAGGTGAGTGAGGAAGTGAAACAGCAGCATCTGTAAAGCAAGCTAGTCTGAGAAAAGCGACCGATCCAGCAGGTATTCTGGACTGTGACACTTCCCTTGCGCTTCGGTAAGGCTTAGAGGATATGTGCCACTTCCCTCTGGAGCTCCCTCCAAACTGAGCCCATCACAAGACATTTCACTCAGTCAGTAGAAGTGACACAATTTGAAATGTGCTTCTCCTCCAGTAGGTATTTTGCTTCTCCGTTTACTCTTCAGAGTCATTTCTCGTGAATTAGAGTGGCTTTCTCATGACCTGTGTCTGTCTGTCCTGTGGCTTGCTTGACCTGCTGGGAAAGACTGATCCCACGGAAAGACTGTGGCTCAGTCTTTCCCATGGTCCCTTCCCTGGTGATGGCCACTCAGGAGGCAAACCCCAGTGTCTGACTTTAGTTCATGGACCCCATGAGTGGATGCTACTTTGTCCCTTTGCTGTGGTAGCTCCTAGTAGCACTATGGTGGAGCCTTTCTACATGAAAAAATTTGTCTATTTCCCTGTTCACTTTTAAATTACTTCTCAGGGGTAAATCCCAAGGGTGTAGAGCTAAACAAAATATGCCCAAGTTGAGTTCTCTCAATACTTGCCTCCTCTCTTCCAGCCTGAACATGTGTTATTACAACTTCAAGTTGACCAACAAGGGACGTCGCGTCCAACAGTTGTACTGGATGAACGAAAATCACTGTCTCCAGAGCAAGCCGAGCAAGAAAGGACTTGCTAACAGCCACCCGTCAAGCCACAGCTCCCGGGCACCCAGGGATCCCCAGGGCCCTGTGTTTCAGCTTCATCCCGTCAGGATGGAGTTGTATCCAGAGCAGACGATCGATGTGATACTTGAAGGCTATTCTGCTACTCCCAGGGTAAGAGGACAGCATGCTTAGAACCTGCTTTTCTCCTGAATAAATCTTTGCTGTATCTCTCAAGCGAGTTCCTTGACATTTATCTGAAGAAACGATGTGGTTTCTGAAGGCCTGCGTGTAGCCCTGAGTTACCATGGCAGCACTCGTTGCTTTTACAGTTCAGCTCTGCTCAGTTTTATGTTTGTTTCTACAGCTACCATGAACCCAGCCTTCAAATGCTAATTAAAGCAGGTTCTCATTCCCAGAGGCAGCTGGGACCAGCCAGAGAGTCTCTGGGAGAGGGATATCCAGCCTTCAGCCAAAGCTAAGCCCCCAGTGAACACTTAGCAGTATTCACACTTATTCCAAAAGGGTGTTTTTATAGACACTCTGGGCTTTTTAGTTCAGGTATTGGGACATCCCCAGCTCCTTTCCTCTTGGTATAACATTAAAAGCATCACATTTATAACCATCATCTTTTATGTATTAATAAAAGAGTAGCATTTATCTTCAGCAACTGTGATGATCTGCTTTTATTTATATCATCACCATTCTGCTTAAACATGTATGCAGATCCAAACCATGCCTGTTTATTCCTGTTCCCTCGTGGGGACTGGAAACCATCAGAAACCTAGAAGAAACATTTGCAATCACTTGTGAGCCTCTTTTACCTCACAAGTACAGACTTTGTGAGTGAGAATTGGCGATTGCTTCTGCTCCTCCTGGTGTCGCTGAGTTAGGAGGTGCTGCTGAACTTTCTCCTTGGGAGATAGGAAACAATAAGAAATTTATCTTCCAGCAGACAAGATAGCAAAGCTAGTTCCTCGCTTCACCATGGAGTGAGTATACTAGGTGGTTTTTCTCTCTGTTACTCGGGAGTTTGGCCAGCTTCTACGGAGTATGTGCCATACGATAAACAGTATGCGAGGCACTAAGGATGCAAAGACGAATGCAGCCCTCGTTAGCAGAAACCTACAGCCTGCTGCAGGAGCACATTTACAATGGCATCATTGGGAACCGGCCATATTTTTGAAGGCATCCTATCTGAGCTGCTAGGGTTCTAAATTCAGTTTCAGCTTTACTAAAGGCTTCCCTGAATGTTCTTCCAAATTATGCTACAAAATTGAAAAGAGACTTGAATTCATTAACATCTGATCCCTGAGCACTCTTCAATACAAGCTAATTGTAATATAAATTCACTTTGAGTCCTTTCTACTTTATATAAATCAGGACCTCAGGGTAGGGGTGGGGAAAGGGAGGCAAAGAAATATTCGTTTCTATAGCATGATTTTTAAATATTCAAATATGAAAGACAAAAATTTTAGTTTCTGACTAGCTTGATAAATAGAACTGCCATTGAACTACAAACCCACAAAGATTTCATCTACCTCATCCATCACTGTTTGGTATGTCCAGTGCCTAATAGTCCTGATGACTATTACACCTGGAGTCCTAATACACCTTCTAAATATGTATTTGTTGAACTGATTGTCAATTGATTGTGTTCTCAAAGGCAGTCAGAAATGGATGTAGGTTCCATCCAGTACATATTTAATGAGATACTAATTGTGTGACAGAGAGTGATACCTGAAACGCACTCTTCAGAAAAATGTGCCCTCCCCGGGGTTCCCAGGCAGGTAGTTGAGAACCACTCTGCCGACTGTGGAGAATTAAGTTTTCTGAGCTGTGCATGTTGTCAGAATGCTGCTGTATCTCATCTGCAGGTAGTAGAAGAAAAGCTCATATGCCACACCGTCATTGGGAGACAGAAGAGGACGAGCATGGTGATAACCGTGAACGTCATCTGTGAGTTTATAGAGCCGATTATCCAGCTCTCCACCAAGCAGCTCTTATACCGCCTGGAGAAGGTCAGCGGGCGTGCTGGGGAGGGCTGGGCGCTCCACCTGGGGGTCAGTGTGTCCACATCTTCATTAGAGAAGCCAAATTAATGGGAAGCCTGATGTACCCACACCCAGCCTATGCTTTTTTAAGTACACCTTCGACTAAAAATTCTGAATCTAAACCTACAATTCTTTGAAATATAAATTGTTACAGAAATCCTACATCCATCGTTCCTGAAGTTAGTGCACTGAAAATATACTGTGGTCGATCATTTCACTCTAACTAGATAAAATAAACATCACAGTTATGGAGAGGGTTGGACGATTATCGATAATCATAATAATCAGTAAGAATTGCTACACCGTATTGATTGTTTTTTTGTGCTGGGCACCGAGCCATATTCATCACATGCATTTGCCCAGTTGTCCCTCACCACGATCCATGCTGCGGGTTCTGTGATCATTCCCATGGGACTCACGGGGCAACCGAGATACAAGTGAAGCTACTATGTAGATCACCAACACTGAGAATAATCAACTTGAACTGTTTGATTCACATTCTTAAACTATACGGCTACGCATGTCCATGGCTTTATATGGCCGTTAAGGGCCAGCAATAAGCGGGGCAGCAGGGGACAGGGGAGAGATGGGAATGACTGCTGCTCAGGCTGGGGGTCAGGAGAGTGAGGAGGTGCAGGAGCTATCACAGTAGAACTTGACCTACTCCTCAACAGACTTCCATCTAACTTTCAAAACAGAGACGTGTGGAATGCCTCTTCTGGGCCGGGAGTGTGTTGGTGCTGACAATCTGGTGAACCAGTGAGGCGTACTTAAAGCCAAGAGATTGGCTGAGGTTACAGCTGTAAACAAATGACTAAAGTTTAGTTGTTTAAATTACAATTTAGTTGTTTAAATTACAACAGCGCCATGAAGAAGAGATGTAAGTTACTATGAGAGCGTGTATCAGGAGAGTGGCTTTATTTGTACCTGTGATGACAGATGGCTTCCGTGAACAAGTGCCTCAGGTTGAGACTTGAAGAAAAAGTGAAGGTAGTCTGGTGACAAGAGACGGGGAGAGAATTTTCGGCGGAAGGAACAGCACACACGAAGGGCCTGGGCTAGGAAAGCGCTTGGTGAGCACAGAGACCTGGGAAGCCTCCTTAGACGGAGAACATGTCAGCAGTGGCATGAGGTCCACCTAGAAGAGTGGACAAGGGCCAGTGAGTGTGGCATGCCTGGGAGGCATGTCTGGGTGGCCATTGGTGGGCTTCAGAAAGGGGAGTGACACGGTCAGATGTGTTCATTGAAACAGTCACTCTGGCTGCTGAGCGGAATACTTATTAAGGCCTACCACGTGCCAAGCACTGTGTCGGGTGCTAGCGGTACAACAGTGAGTATAACCCCTCCCTGATGAATCGCGCAGCTGACCGGGAAGACCAAGCATTAAGTAAATCATTGTCCCACAGTGTGGTCACTGCTGTCACATAAAAGGACGGAGTGTGGCAGTGCCTAATCGGTCAGGGTGGGAATCAGCCAGGTTCCTTTCCTTACCTGGAGGCTTGCAGGAGAATTTATTCTGGTAGTGGGTTCCATCATGTTTTGTGTGTGTCAAATAAATATCTACTGAGCACCCACCATGGGTAAGGTGCTTGCTAGGAGGTGACTAAGGGGCGTGTAGCCGAGGAGAGGAGGGGAGATGTACAAGTTCAAATCAACAGGTAACTTTTGAGCACTCACATGTGTGAGGCAGCAAAGGCACAACAAAATCTCAGGCTTAACAGACTCCTGGGGGAAGTAGACAATGAAGAAGGAGAATAAGTGTTTCCGTTACAGGACGTTAAACTAACTGTGACAGGCTCCGGGAGACATGTAAGAAGAAAATACTACAAGAGTTCTTCCAACAGTTACTGAGCTTTTACTGCTCTGTTTTGAATTCTTTCTAAGTGATCAGGAAAGATATTTGCTGGTGCTAGCTGCACCGAATTTGGTGGCATCATATTTCCTCTAAACGTAACTGCACAGAGAAAAATCAGAGAATATTTACTGAATAATTATTCAATGTAAGAAATTATAGTATATGTTAAATATGTAATTTTGTTTCCTACTACATTTTTTTCTAAGCCTGTAAACATTCATAAAAATGTGTGGGTTGTGTTCTTTTTCTTCTCTTTAAATCCTTTAGCCTTGTTTTTTTTTAAAGAATACTCTTGTTTAAGTTATTTTTGACTCTATCACTAGAATAAAATAGCAAATATTTTAACATAGCAGTGATGTATTGAATTAAGAAATGAATTGAGTCACAGCTCCCTGTGTGATTTTACCCTTCTCTCCCCCGTAAATGTCACAAGTCGGAAACCTGTCCAGCTTCGGTTATTTTTCATTGTTCATTTCCTGCTCACATTTAATCCATAGCAGGGACAGTGAAGAATTGCAACTTCATTACCCAGTATGTGCTAGAGACCTGGTAGGTCTTGGTATTCATATTTACTTATGTAACACCCAATTATCTATTCTGTCTCCTTATTTTCAGCTCAAGGCACTGTATCTGATTTAGTGCACTAGACTATAATGACACCAACACTGCCTGTGGGAAGAATTTTTCTGTGACCATTTCCTCAGATTTGATCTGCTTTATAACTATTGTACCATTCATAAGCCACAGAGATGAAACCACATCTTTGTGGACTTGAAAAGGTCAATTGAAACCAGCAGCCAGTTTGCTTCATGAAGGCCAGGAGCACATCCTATCTCCTGATATTTGGGGAGACAAACAACCCAGAGGGAAAGGGGTCATTTTAAAATAGAACAGATTCTCTGTGCATTGACTCCTTCTCATCACTAACCTCTAAATGGCCTCTTGCCAAACCAGCCAAATGTGGCTTCTTCGCTTCAAAACTACCTGCAGTGACACAGCAGCCTCGGGGAAGGTCACTGGGTGGACAGTTCTCCATATGGCCTTTGATAGTCCTACAGTGCTGCTTTACCCTCTCCCGAACTGTAGTATATAGTCTGCAAACGCAAGCTGAGTCCAGTCCCTGTGTTACCGTGTTGGAGGGAGGGAAACAGTGGTTGGCATCTCCTGGTAAGGGTCAGACCAAACCCCTGCACAGGGGCTGGTGGAACACAAAGAGGCAGGAAAGTCAAGCCAGCCGTCCGACTGAATGGCTGTGTGTCTCCCCAGATTCAAATACTGAAGCTCTAATCCCCAGTGTGGTGATGTTGGCGGGGGAGCCTGTGGGAGATGATGAGGTCATGAAGGTGGGGCTTTCATACATGGGATAAGAAGAGATGAGAGAGGTAATGTCTCCCTAGTCACGTAAGGACACAGTGGGAAGACAGCCATCTACAAGCCAGGAAGCCGGCCCCCAGACACCAGACCTGCCGGCACCTTGACCTGGGACTGCCCAGTCTCCAGAGCTGTGAGAGATAAACGTCTTTGTTTACACCACCAGTCTGGATTGTTTCTATAGCAGCCCGAACTAAGGCGCAAAGGACACAGGTCCCATGAGCTCGCCCAGAGCCAGGGCGTCCAAGAACTGCAGTGGAAAGACCATGCTGGATTAGAAAAGCAGAGACAGGGTCAGATGAAAATGTGGAATCAGGGGGATTTAACTGAAATAAGGAGAAAAAGCAAACCAAAATAAAGAGCCTGAGAAAAACAGGCTAGAGTTGTTGGAGGAGCGAGGGAATGAGTGGAAGGAGGTCCTCTTTGGAGGCCACAGATTGAGGCTTCACATCGATTCCCGCTGACACTAAAGGACCCAGGGCATGTGGGAAACCATGCGGATCCCAGCACAGAACGAGGAAAATCCAGTCTGACCAGAAACATGTGGCTCTGTTTCCAATGCCTTCTCCTTCTCCCATTGAAAAATTTACTTTGATGTTCAACAGAGTAAAAAAAATGCTTCTAAATAATCTATCCCAGTGTTATCAGGAAAAATTTAGAGGAAATTGAGCATTTGTCAAGTTAACAAGAAAAGTATACTGGCAAACTGAGTATTTCGAACACGGAAAAAATACTGTAAAAGGAAAAAATGTTTTATTCATTATATTGATACAGGGGTTCTTTCACAGATACCACTAAATTATTAAAGTTTGTTTTATGATATTATGGAAACTTCTGTAGTGATAGTTCTGTCTAGGGCTATGGCTTGTCTAGGTTTTCTGTGGGTTTTTGTTTTGTTTTGTTTTCGTTTTAACCAGGCAACAGCAGATTAAGAAATCTAATCTGTTTTCTCACTTAGGTAGTTGCACCTCTCATTAGTCCACCATACATTCCAAATTACTTATCTAAATCTCTACAAGAGAAAAAAAGGCATGTGTGTATGTGAATGCCCATACATATGAGGGGTGTGTATATCTATATATGCGCACATATATATATGTATATATGTATATATATGAGACTTTTGTTCCTAAAGCCTTACTGTGTTTATCATAACTTGGTTTGTTTCTTCCTTTCTCTTTTTTGCAGAAACCAAACACTATCTTGAAACCTGATTACCAGCCCTTGGTCATGAAGAACATTTCCACCCTGCCCGTGAACGCGTTGCTTTCAACGAACAGACCCTTCTTTATCTGTGAGACTGATAAATCTCTGCTGCCCTCCAGTCCTGAGGTAACTGGACCGAGGACGGGCCTAACAAGCTCCTTGTTGGGGTGGGGAGGGGGGAGTTCGTGTATGCGAGAA
Source organism: Trachops cirrhosus (assembly GCA_028533065.1). Taxonomy (NCBI): domain Eukaryota; kingdom Metazoa; phylum Chordata; class Mammalia; order Chiroptera; family Phyllostomidae; genus Trachops; species Trachops cirrhosus. The sequence goes on from CM052550.1 coordinate 17,226,159, forward strand.
AGGAAGAGAATGATATGAGTCCCCTACCTAATTTCAGTACAGAAAAATATAATGAGAAAAGAATGCAGAAAATTTTCAATGAGTCCTAAATAAAGTTCAGTATCAATCAGAAAAAATATTATTGATGATGTAAGAACTTCTGGCTCATTATGATGAGCTTCATTATAATAAAATTAGTCCTTAGAAAACAGTGACTTCAGTAATAATAGTAAAGATCTTTTAATTTCCCTCCTTCAAGTCCAATCAAAACTCCATACTCAAGGAAATGAGGAAGTAGCCAAAACCCAGTCTTTCAAACAGCCAGCTTACCTCCAGATGCTGAGAAATCTGTGCGGGCGGAGGGAGGAGGCAGGAGCTCTCCGGCCCCCAGTCTGGGGCAGGAGGCAATGTTCTCTACTCATCCTTGTAAGATCGTCCCTGTGTTCCTTTGCTGGGCGTGAGGACACCCGAACAGCTGGGCCATGGGTCACGTGTCATGGCAGAGTTGTAGGAAAGGAGGACTGAAGGGAAACCAGAGCCACATACCATCAGCCAACAGAGAAGTGCTATAAAGGAGGAAGGCAGGATCTCAGAAGAGGAAGCCTATAACTTAAGATTTGCTGTGAGCCGCTCTCAGGGAGATGGCTCTTTGGGGAAGAGTGGGGGGATCAGAGCTGCTTGGTGAGAGGGTGCCGCAGACAGAACCTGACTTGTGGCTATAAACTGCACTGCTGCCCACCCCCGTCACAATTATTTAGTGGGTCTCATTCAAGCATGAGCTGGGAATAAACCAGCCAAGATCTTGAAATAGAGAAATAAAAGGAGGAAATGATCATAAGCAAGAGGCAGATGAAAATCTACTGCAAGGAGACCAAGGTAAGGAAGAAGACTGAAAGCATAAACATGTGCTCTCTACAGTCTCAAAGAAATTCCAGATGATATGATCTGTGTTTGAAAAGAGCTCAAGGATGAGAGATGAAGAGTTCAAAGAGAGATGAAGAGTGAACTCACAGAGCCGAGGAAAACCAATGGATGAGAAAATGAAAATTCAGACATAAGCAGCTTTCTGGGTCTGCGTGGTAGATTAGACCCACTCTTGTCCTCCTGAAATCTTAATAAGGTAAAAGTAAAAATGTTCAAAAGGAAAAGAGCCCACAGCAATAAAATAAAGGGGGAAGAGGATGGTGTAACCAAATATTGAGAGCTTTAAACAAAGTCTCGACTCTAGAAGGAGGTTGGAGTGCATTGACAAAAAGGCCCAAAGCCTGCAGCCCAGAAAAGTCTCCAGCGAGGCTGCAAACATGTGGGAGCCAGTCAGCCCAAGTAGCCTGGGCGCAGAGGCAACAAGTGTGAGCAGAGTGTTGAAAACAGAGGGATTCTATATGCACCAGACGCTGTCCCACCCGACCCCACACAAAAGACTTGGGCAGCTGGCTTCTATCCCAAGACATAAAGTATGTGCTCTTCGCCAGAGAAATCGATCAGACTGTTTGGGGAAAGTTAATGTTTCTAGTGTCAGTGTCTGCACCCCAGAGTAATCCCACCTGGGGAGTGTCCGCCACCTGATCATTCCCTCTCTGCCCCGAGACGGGGCAGAGCCCAGTCCTATTACATGAATTGAGAAATGGTGGCCTCCGGATTGTTGGGATGCAGGGGTCAGGAACTACTGTTTTTTGTAATGACTCCTGTAGAACAGTTTGACCTTTTATATCGTTTGCATGCATAACTATAATAAAAGTATACATATAATTTTAAAAAATAAAGAGCTTCCATAAATCAACAAGAAAAATACCATAACCCAATAGAAAAATAAGCAAAGGAAATGAACAGAATTCACAAAAAGAAAAATAAAATGGATCTTAAGTACGTGAAAACATTCTCAATTTTAATTATATTAGAAGAAATGCAAATTAAAATTACTACAAAATTTTCCCTATCAGGTTGGCAAAGAGCAAAACTGGGATAGTGCTTTGTATCAGGAAGGGCACGCGGACACATGGATTCCCCCACGGTGTGGGTGAGGCGTGCACTGGAAGACAGTATGGCCGTGGCGATCAAAACTTTAGATGCCCATACCATGGACGCAGCTATTCCACCCCGAGGATGGGTCCTACAGACACAGTCACGATGACATACAGACAAGGGTATTGACTGCAGCCCTGGTCGTTAGAGTCGAAGACTGGGAGCCAACATCCCTTAAAAGGAGATCAGTTAAATAAATAATGGCAGAATTATGTGGCGGAATAAAATGCAGCTGTTGAAAAGAATGAGGCAGCTCCATATGCACTGATGAGTGATCCCCCTGCCAAAAAACACACAGATACAAATGTGATTTTATATGCATACAATAGCTCCACAAGGACAGGGAAAACACTTGCAACCATGGCTACTTCAGGGGAGGGGAATAGCTTGGGTAAGAGGGAGATGGGCACAGAGTTACTTGCTTTTCATTGTTCTATCTGTTTGAAAATACAAATGAAATATTTTTTAAAGATTTAAAAAAATAAGGCCATACCTTGTCCTGGAACAAAGTGACATAAAATATTCAACAGTGAGACATATCTTAGTTAAGTGACTGGTCTTACTGAAAACCGGAGAATCCCATGGCATCAGAGCAGAAAAGAAGAGACCCCCCCACCCCTCAGGGGAAGATTTTAGACTAACCTTGGACTTCCCCACAATAACACTCAATGGCGAATGGCAATGGGGCAGTGCTGCAGAGTTTTGAGAGAAAGAAAGCGTGGCCCAAGAATTTTATAACCAGTCAAATTGTCCTTTGGGTACAAACATAACACGCAGACACTCTCAGAACACAAGGACTCAATGAATTCAGTGCTCACATACCCTTGTTGAAAAACTGATTGGCCAATGAAATACAGTCGTTCAGAAGAACCAAGTAAGGTACTCAGAAAAAAAAAAGCTGAGAAAAACACTGGCAGGAGGACTGAGTGCATCAATAACTGAGACTCAACAACTTCAGCGATTATGATTTCAGAACAGAGTGTGGTATGCCTTGGCTCTTGAAAATTAACGCTACAGCCAGGAACAACTGGGAGATGCGGTAAGCATAAGCATGCTGACTCCATCCCCTTTACACCTGGGTGTCAGTAAGATGCTGTCTAAAGATGAAGCTGCTTCACATTTAACCGTCTTTTTTCTTGATCAGAAAGGGGTAGTAGTAATAATTGATATTTCTATGCCGGAAGCACTACTCTGAAGACATCATATGTATATAAACTCATTTCATCCTCTTAAAAAATAGGCCCTGCCCTGGCTGGTGTAGCTTAGTGGATTAAGCACGGGCCTGTGAACCAAGAGATCACGGTTCGATTCCCAGTCAGGGCACATGCCTGGGTTGCAGGCCAGTTCCCAGTAGGGAATGCACAGGAAGCAACCATACATTGATATTTCTCTCCCTCTCTCCTTCCCTTCCCCTCTGAAGATAAATAAATAAAATCTCTAAAAAAAAAAATAGGCCCTGTTATTGGCCCTATTTTACAGATGGAGAAGCTGAGGGCTAGGCAAAGGACTCCTGGACACGGATGACAGTGTGGTGATTGCTGGGGGTGGGGTGGTATAAGGGGACTAAAGGGTGATGGAAAAATACAATAAAGATTAAATTAAAACAAAGAAGAGGAAGAGACTGAGGGCTAGGAAGCCCAAATAACTTTGCACAAATTTACAGAGCTACTAACCGGAAGTCCAGGGTTTGAGCCCCAGTAGTCCAGCTCCAGAGTCCATGATTTTAGGGTTAATATCTCTTGTATAGGAAGAGTTTTTTTCCCCAGGTTTTTTTCCGAGAAACATTTCAGACATGGTATTTTAAAATAAATTAGTCTAATTCTATTTTTGTAAAATTTTATTTAGCCATCCATCATGTCTGGACTAAAGTGTATCAAAAGTGAACTCTGAGAAATAATATATGGTGAAATTTTGGATAAGTTTCTGATGTCTTCTTTGTACTGTTATATATAATGTAAAATTTTGTGGGTATGTATTTCTTCCACAAAATGAAAAATTCCTTCTCTGGGGAAAAGTGTTTAAGTCAATCTTCAAAGACTTAAACACCAAGCACCGCAATCCCAGGTGCTGCAGACGCCGTGGTCTACAAGAGTGGGCTCCCAGCTGTGCCCGGACAGCCGTGCCGAGTGGCCAGCCAGGCTTTCAGGTGGGGCTAGCCAACTGGGGAGTCACCGCCCTCTCTGACTCTCGGATCAGGTGACCGCTCCGTCCGCTGAAACCGTCTAATACACGGCACTCACACGCACAGTTAAATATCTGAACCTTTGAAGTCGGCGGCCGGGGGGGGGGGTGCTCTGTAAACAGACTCAGCCCCGGGTGCATTCCTCCCGGCTGCCTCGGGTGCCTTCTGCAGAACCAGGAGGTGGCTTTTATGCCAGTTAAATGTGGGAATTGAGCAAATCCTTTTTAAAAACAAAAAAAAAACAAAAAAATCCCTCATAGCTAGGCTTTCTATAGGAAGATGTTAACTGTGGCCTTGGCATTGAGGAACACATGGGGATTTGAATCAAAGAGAGAAAAAGAACAAACAAAATCTACCCAACAAACTCAGTACAGCCCTGGAGTGTCATTTTAAGCTGAATAGAAAACAGCAGAAAGTAGATAACGCTGTGCTGAAGAGTTAGAATCACTGACGTTAGAAAAGAAATTAAATCACCTAAGCCGTCCCTTTCTGGGTCGTGCTCCACAGTGATGCCCCCCCCTCGGTGCTTTAGAAAGCCTTTTTGAAATTTCTTAAATAAAGAACTTTTCCCACTTGTCTAGGAAGAGCATTTTACAGTCTAATTTATTTTCAGTTGAGAATATTTTTATAATAGCTATTCATTGTAGACTCTCCTTGGTATAACTCCTCAATCTTTATCATCTCACAGCTCTTAAAATCCCTTCCTCCAAATAATTCCTCTCCAGAATTTTCTTACTTTCATTTTCAACTAATAAAATGTACATGTGCAAATATAGAAATATCTGTAATATCAATAAATATGGGTAGTTATAGATACACCAGCTATTATGTGTGCTTGTGGCTACCTAATTCTGGATAAAGCATGGTATATATGTATTTCATAGTAGTATGTGTGTATGTACATACGTATATTGAAATGACGTTGACTGTTTTATGTATCAGGTTAGTAACCCACAGTACAAAAGTTGGTCATTTCCCCTTCTTGTTTTCAGCCTGTTAAACTGGAGATCGGGGAAGAAAAAAGCCTGCTGATCAAATTTGACCCTTCCTACAGACACGATTTGAACAACTGGGTGGCAGAAGAAACTCTAGCAATCAAGTACCTGGAGCACCCTCAAGTAGACAGCCTGAAGCTGCGTGGGGAAGTGCACTTCCCCAACCTCAGCTTCGAGACCATGGAACTGGACTTCGGCTGCATTCTGAATGATACCGAGGTGATCCGCCACATGACAGTCTCCAACTGCAGCCCCCTGGTTGTGAAGTTCCGCTGGTTCTTCCCGGTGAACAGCAAGGAAAATCAAATAAGGTACCCCCAGCATAGCCATCCTGCAGAGCTCTTCTCTGCTGTTCGTTGGTTTTCTCCTTCAGGCTTTGCACTGGGTTCCCAGAGTCTGTGCACTGGTCTTTCACGAATACTTGTGGTTCTGACAACTGATTATTGACAAAGATAACAAAGAGCCTACACTCATGGTCCTCCTTGACTGCACAGCAAGAAAAGCAGATAACACATCTTTGAAAGTCCCAGTTGCCTCTAAATTAACAGAGCAATCATCCATGAGTCTGCTTTAATTTTGAATCTAGTGATTAGATCATTGTACATTTGTCACTAAAAAATAAGGTCTTTGTACAGTTTTCTTAATAACCATTCTGAACCCGAAGAATGAGCTGCCTAGCACCATACGTTGAAGATGTGCTGCACGGAGCTCCAGGTGCTGCCTGTTTCAGTGGGTTTTGCTGCGGCTCACATACAGGTACCCACGTACAAAACAGCGGGAGGTGATGAGTGCCAAGAGGGAAAAGCTGCTTTCACAGTGTTTGTGTTTAGAGGTGTCTCTTCCGTCTGATGAAATTTAAGTGCAATTAGAAGCTAATCCATATAAAGAGCCTGTTCTAGTCAGGCCTCAGGAACATGTTCGCCTGGGCCAAGCCTCCCTGGCCCCCAGGACCAGTGGGCTTCTGCATGTTTCTTTGCTGGATGTTTTGTCCGCTCAGTGTCCAGGACCGAATGTCGAGTGGCCATGCTTAACTGAGGAAGCCTCATGTTTCCTTGGCTTGTCGGTGCTTTCTGTACGCAGCCCTCGTCTTGTACGTGACAGCCACCCTTTCCTTTTCAGCGCTTGTTACCATGGTAATGGGGGCCGCTCTGGATGTTGTCTTTAGACAACGAAGGATGACTGAACACAGCGCTAAAGCCAGGCCTGGGCCTGAGCAATGGGACCTGGTCTTTAGGTGTCCACGGCTGTTCAGGTTTGGAGTGAAATTCTGTAGAGGATGAACATTTAAATTAATTATGGAGAAACCAACCAACCTGACCTAATGAGCTTAGAATACCAGATTCTGTGAAGTTATTCTGATGTAACATAACTGAGTTCATTCCATCTGGGAGCAAGGGATACACTTTATTTGTGTTTTTTATTGTCGAGAGGCCATTTCCATAATTAAAATAATGACATTTTGAAAATGTACTTGGCCAGTACTGGAGATGATAACTCAATTTTTTCATTGGTTTAAGCATTCATTTAACCCTTCTTTTACTTGCTTCAGTATCTGCCTATATTTTGATATTGAGCTTCTGCTTATGATTCATTTTTCATTCATTCATTCATTCATTCAGAGAGTCATTGAGAAAACATTTAATTTGTGATTCTTATGCACCAGATAATGTGAGACATCCGGGGTACAGAGTGAGTACGGCACAATGACCTCTGGCCAGAGGCTGTTGGGGAGCCATATGTGTAAACCACGGTGGACAGGTGGTCGTGCCGGGCTCTAGGGGATGACAGACAAGGTGACCTCTCAGAAGAGCCGCAGAAGGCTGCACATAGAAGCACAGCTAAGTGTTCCAGATGGACAAGAGGGACACATCTCAGTAACAAGAATAGTATGTTTGTATTAGTTAGGATGCATGGGTACAATTCTAAGCAAGTAGCAGGAAACCTGACCCTAAGCAAAAATAAAAAGGAAAAGACATTCATGTGTTCCCACAACTCGAAAGTCCAGATTCATTCTGGCTGCTGGCCTGGCTTAACACGAGGACTCAAACAGTGTCACCAAAACAGTGACACAAGGAAGCTGGGTTTCTGCCCTCTTCCTTGTGTCAGCCACACTCCCAGATCAGCTCTACTCCCGTGGCACCCAAATGGCTGCCTTAACTCCTGGGCCATGGCCTTGTGGATTCTGATCCACCAGAAAGGAAAGTGAGCCTTTGTCCCAGAACTTCCATGAGATCTACTCTGATCACACCAACTGAATCACTTACCTGTCCCTTCCCTCAACCAGTCACTGTTAGGGGAGATCAAAGTACTTATCAGCATTGTCCTGGCCACACACCCTACTCCAAGGGCTGCAGTGGTGACCCTAGAACCTTGTGGACTGACGGGCGTGGGAGTGGGACAGACCTCCCAACAAAAACTGACATTTGAGAAAATGACTCCCAGAGAGGCAAACGACGCCACCTACCAGCGTGGACGGGCCGTGTCAGCAAGGCTACAACGCAGACTTAATGGCAGAGGAAACGTTAGGGAGACGAGCCTGGGAGGCGGAGTGACAGTGGTGTGTGAGAGGCCTGGTACTTCACAACAAGGAGTTTAGACTCTTTCTTGGAGACAGTGGTGAGAGTTACAATCAAGAGAGTGACAAGAGCCTGTTTTTCAGAAAGATAACCCTTGGCAGCATTCGGCACAGTTGCTCCATCCTTCCTTCCTAGGACGTGTTCTTTCCTCGGCCTGAATAACACCCTACTCTCCTGTTTCTCCCTCACCTCCCAGCTCTCAGCCAGCAACAGCTCCACTGGGCTAGAGCTCCCTCCTGGCCCTGTGCTCCTCCTGACAGTAGCACTCTCCCCAAGCTTCACCGAGTCCCTGCAGCTCAGGCTCACCTGTCTCTCTCCACCCACACCCCTCTGCTGAGTTCCCATTGCATCGCCTTCTTGACCCCTCCTCCTGGATGTCTCCCAAGTGCCTCACATCCTCAAGCCCTGCGCTGAACTCAGGCTCTGCCCTCGTCTCCTCCCTGCCTCTCCTCTAGGGCCCCGTCACAGTAATGACATCCCTGTCCTGGGAGCCATCCAGCTTCCTTCCTCTCCCTAACCCCACCCACTTCGTCACACCCATCACCAAATTCTACCTATCCCATCTTTTAAAACCTCTTTTTCCCACTTCCACAGTGTTGCTGTAGTTCATGTCACCATTGTCTCTTGACTGGACCATTGGTGACAGCCCCTCACTGGGCTCTCTGCTTTCATTCATGCACCGTAGTCCATCATCCACACTGGAGCCAAGTGACAAGCATGGTCCTGCCTGGGCTTGCGGCCTTCAGTGACACCCATGCTCCTAAGGGTAATGCACCCAATACCTACTGTGCTCTGCGGGGCTCGGCCAGCGCCAGCCCCTGCCTTTCCTTCTGGCTTCTTCCCACCTGACTCTGCCCTATCCACGCTGGCCTCCCACGCTGGCCACTTTCCTGTGTGGTGCTATCCCTGGCTAACTGCTCTCTCTCTGCTAGAAACCCTTCCCCCCTCTTCGCCTAGCTAACCCTGCTTCCCCTATCATGTCTCCCTTAAACGTCCCTCCCCAGGGAAGCCTTCTCGGAGACCCTCTCCTAGATGAGAGCCCCTGTCACAGACACGGGTAGCCCATCTCTACCCGTGGTAGCCCATTGGTAGTCTTGGAGACTTGCACATCTTTAATAATGACTCACTATCAACCTCCCAACTGGCTCCTCAGACCCATGAGGCCAGAGAGCATGCCTGTCCTTTTGTCTATGGGCCCCGGAGCCCAGCACGGTCGGTCATTAGCACAGAGTCACCCCTCAAAGGATGTTTTGAATCAACTGCTCCCCTGCTCCCACTGTTTGTACTGAGAGAATCATTTCGTAACTGGTGCAAGATTCTTTTCTGTCAGCTTGCTGGCACCTGCCAAATGGAAAGGTTCAAGGTGTAATGTCACCTTGAATAGCAAAAAAAAAAAAAAATGCCATTTATGCTCCAGATAGGCTCTCTCTGCACAGGCCGTCAGAAAAACATGAAGCACTCATTGGCTAAAGGTCACTTTTACCAGATGTACCAACACTAACCTTTTTCCAATTAGAATTCTTCTAAGCCTCACAGTTAGCAAAAGAAACAAAAGGATAAAAGAAGCTTTTCTTTTTCTTTTATTAGGCAGGACATGAGAATGCCTAGACACTCAACATCCCTTCTTGTCACACTCCATACATCTGCTGTGTGCGTGTGCGCGCGCATGTGTGTGGGAGCCCACGTGTACGTGTGGGAGTCAGTGCGTGTGCACGTGTGTAATTTTGTAGGCAGTTCTGACTCATGCCTTTAAAGAATCTCTCTTGTTTGAGTATTTTTTCCCCAAGCCGGCCCTCATATCACATATAAGAACAGAAACAGAAGTAAAATGGATGAGTAGGCTAACTGAGCATTCTGGAAGAGGGAAGGCCAGCTACTGGCTTAGAAACATGCTCGCCCATGTGAGTCCATGTGCGTGAGGGCATTCCAGACGGACTTCAGGGCATGACAGCCTGCGCCGCTCGCACGTACATGGGTAACGAGGAAGCTGAGATGAAACATGAGGGCTGAGGATCCACACTGGCATAGCCAGCACGTGGCAATGTGCCCCTTATTGGCTCTCTCTGCAGCCTGTCTGGTCAGTTGCTTGAGACCATGGTGCTTCGTGGCCTCCGTATGAAAGAGGAGCACGAGGAAGCCCACACTCGAACCAGCCTTTACCTCTAAGAGGCCAGAGAGAGTCAGGCGGACACTGACTGGCTCAGCTGGTGTCTCTGCTCAGGCCCAGGGCTGCAAAGCCGAGGCAAAGCTAGAACATAGAGCGCATGAGCCAAGCAGTCTCCAGGGACAGCTTTGCCTTTTTATTTCCAAATCAGATTATAAATAAATCTAATATGAGGGCCTGAGGGAGCTCAGCCCTGGAGCAAAGGAACACGTGTTGTTCTCACATTGATTTCTCTGTGATGAGCATAAGTTGTCCAATATTGTGATTGGAAAAGGAGGAGGGAAGGGCTGGGAGGGGGTGGAGGAAGTCTTGTTTTCTGGATGCTTCCATCTGTCTCCTCATCATCCCTCAATTTCTTGAGAGTGAAACTTTTCTAAGACAGAACGCATTCATGGTAGTTGAGGTCCCGGGCTGGGGTTGGAAGTGGCTGGTTAAAATCCAGGCTCTGTCCTCCGGTGCCTGAGTTTACTCCACTGTGAAATGGAGATCATGCAGAGACCTAAAAGAGTTGTCATGGAGATTAAATGAGAGATGTCTGTGATGCGCACACGTCTCCGAGATAGAGAGGAAAGTCTGGGGTTAGTTCCCTGAGGACGCCTTCCTCTCCTTCCTACCAGGTGCTGCTAAGGGAGACGCTCCCCAGGATCCCAGAGTGCTACCGCTCTAGGCTCCTCAGACACCTGGATGGTGGACCCAGGCCCCCTTTCCTTCTGGTCAAGGGTAGGAAATCCTTTTCCTGTACCAGGCTGTATTCGTCAAGGCTGAAGCCAGGCCTTGGCAGACGACAGCCCACGCGTGGCTCCGGAGGGCCAGGCCCGGAGCGCCTCCCTCTCTTCCCCACTCCTCCTCCCTGCAGCCTGCTAAGCCCAGACCCGTGATCAGGGCAGGCCCTTGCTTTGTCCAAGGGTCCAGTTTTTTTATAAAGTAAATATTTAGGAAACTTGTGCTTCTTTATTTTTCTTTCAAAACAAAAAGAGCTTTATTGCATACGAGGGGCAGGCCCTGTGCGTCCTTGCACCCAGCTGTCCCGGGCTGCTCAGTGTGCAGGTTAAGAGCCTGCCTGTCTGAGGCAGGATTGTGCTCAGCTGCCTGCCCCATGTGACCTGCGCTTTGGTTCTCTCGTCTGAAGAGAGGGGGTGATGAGGGCGCCTCCCACATACAGAGGGGGTAAGGGTTGAATCAGCTCCTGCCTGCAGAGCTCCTGGAACTGGGCCTGTCCCACCATCCATGCTCAGTAGATGCCAGCTGTTACAGCCACTCCTTTATCAAGGAAATTGAGTGGATTGGCATCTGTGTGGAGTTAACACTGGGCCATGTTTGAGAGGCAGCATCCCAGAGGCTGTGTTGAGGCCCTTTCTCCTGAAATCAGTCTGAAGCCAGTTCAGAACACCGGGAGGCCTCACAGGGTCTGAGGGTCGCAGGTGCCTCTCGCTGGCCTAAGCTTTGGTGCTAGCCATAAATATCCTTCTCTCTTCACTATAGGCCTATGCCTTCCAGAACCCTTTAAGCTTCCGCCCTTCTTTCTTTCCCACCTCCCAGAGAAGTTTGGATCAGAGACAAAAGCAGTCATGGAGCCCTGGGGCAGGGCTGGTTTCTGCCGAGGGCCACGAGGGAGGAACCTGTCCCAAGCTTCTTTCCTGGCCTACAGATGACCCTATTCTCCCCGTGTCTTCTTTCTATCCATGTCTGTGACCAAATTGCCTCTTCTTATAAGGATTCCAGTCATGTTGGCTTAGGGCCCACCCTGATGACCTCAGTTTAACTTAATTACATCTGAAGAACCAATCTCAAACGTGGTCGTTTTCTGTAGTACTAGGGTTTAGGACTTCGACATATATATATTGAGGGAGACCAATTTGGCCCATTTCAGTATTTATTTTAAAAATCAAACCAGTAAATACACGAGGACACATTAGAGGGGTAAAAGGCCCTGGTAACAGATGCCTATAAATCGAGAACAACTTATACCCATTGAAGAAATTGAATAAATAATTTCAGAACTTTTGATAATAAAACACTAAGTCCTGATAGTTACAGGCAAGTTCTTCCAAGCATTCAGGGAACAAGCAATTTCAAACTTACACAAGCTCTTTTCAGAGAAAAATAATAAAAGAAAATATTACCCAGCTCATTTTGTGAGGCCAATTTATTCTTCGTACCGAAACCCATTAAGCCAGGTCAGAGACATAAATATTTCAGGCCATTCTCACTCATTAATTCAAAATATAACTGCAAAATAGTCATCAGAATATTAGCAAACTTAATCTAGCAAAGGATAAAAGGATGAGCTATCATGACCAAATTAGGTTTATTCCAGGAATGCAAAGTTAGTTCCACATTAGAAAAACTAATGATTTAATTTATCACATTATCACAGTAAAGAAGAAAAGCCATATGGTCATGGCTCAACAGATTAAGGAAAAAACATCCAATAAAACCAAACAATTGTTCATGGGAAAAAATCCTTAACGTGATCAAGGATAATTTGAGAAAACAATAATATGTTAAAATCATTTCAGGGAAATATGAAAATAAATAAAAGGGACTAGATTTGGAAAGAAAGACATGAAACTTGTAATTATCTACATAGAAACTCAAAATAATCTACAGGCAAATTATTAGAATTAAAAGAATTTAATGAGGATGATGGATAGAAATAAATTTGAAAGTCAACTTTTTAGATTGGAAAAAAAATGTAGGACAGTGCCTTCATGATCTCTGATCAAGGAAGAAGTTCTTTTTTTTAAATTTAATGTATTTATTTTTAGAGAGAAAGGAAGGGAAGGAGAAAGAGACAGAGAGACACATCTGTGTGGTTGCCTTTCACACGCCCCCTCCTGGGGGCCTGGCCCACAACCCAGGCATGTGCCCTGACTGGGCAACCACCAGCGACCCTTTGGTTCACAGGCCGTCACTCAGTCCACTGAGCCACACCAGCCAGGGCAAGGAAGAATTTCTTAAACAAGGTACAAAAAACACAAAACCTTAATGAAACTATTCTTAATTTCTGCATTAAATTAGAGAACTTTTAGTCACCAAAATATACCACAGAAATAATTAAAAGAGAAGTCACAAACTGAAAGACAGCTCTAGCACACTTACTATCTTCAAATTATAAGTGTAGGTAATATATAAAGTATGCCTTTGAAGAAAAAACATGTGATTCAATTTAAAACTGGGAGATAATGGGCCGGTATTTCACAGGAGGAAATATGAATGGCTGATATAGAGAGATATTCCACCTCATTAGTAATTCCGAAAGTGGCAATTAAAACAGCATTGCGTACCCACAAACTTGCATAAAATTGAATATGACCATACGAAGTGCAGTGGTTGAGGATATGGAGGAACAGAAGCTCAGACATTGCCAGTGAGTGTTGTTGGTGCAGTCACTTTAGAAAGCCCTTTGTCATTTGCTGGTAAAGCCCATCATGAACATTCCCAAGGCTCCGCCCAACCTTGTAACATCTGGTTTTGTGTCCTCTCTCCTTGTTCACCTTCCCTCCCCAGTACCCAGGCGGGAGCACATGCCCCCAGTTTTTCCTCAGAAGTGTCTCCTGGACCCACCCTTCCTTTCGGCGCTCCTAGCCTTCCCTTTACTCTGGCATACCTCCCCCACCCCCATTCCTACCTCGCTCTTGCATGGCCGCATCCTCTTGGTTTCCTTGGCCAGCACCACCCATTACTTTTCTTCAGGCTACACTCTCTTTCATCATCTTCTTCCTTCCTTCCGACGTCTCTTGCTTTGCAAGCTGGAACTTTCTGCCAGTGTTCCTCTCCATCAGTTAATCACCTCTCTTTCTGTCTCAGGTTCCCTTTAGCTTTGCCCTCCGAGCAAGCGCTCCACGTCTTAGCCCTTCACTAAATCCTCTTGTTGTATTAGGCGCCACCCCTGCACGAGGCAACGTAAGAAAACCATACACTTGTCTCCCTCATTCACCCCGAGCCCTGTTTAAGCTGGCTTTTGGCCCTTCGATTAACTGCAGCGGCCTCACTGGAAGATCAGAAACGACTTCATCATGCCACATACTCCTCGACATCCACTCTTTCTTTATTGTGAAATTGCATCTTACATGCAAAAGTGTATATAACATACATACATGGTTTAAGAATAATAAAAAAAGAACATCTGTGCTGTGTTACCACCATTATAAATATGACATTATTAGTAATATGAAGCCCCATGTGAAAGAGAACCGTGTGAGGTCGACCTCCAGCAGCAGGCCTGCTTATACCCCATGCTGAGGCCCTGTAATCCTCCCATAGCCGGTCCCTCTAGAATCCCGCCCCCTGCTGGCTAATTTACCTTCCCAGACCCCATTAGCCTCTGGGACCAACAGGAGGGCTGTTAGCCTTCTCTCAAGTCTTGAGTTTCCAGACACAAGCTCCTGCCTTTGTAGTTACCCTGCAAGTGACCTTTCACTCTCCTCACATTTAACCTAAAAGCCATCTCCGTATTAGGGATCAGATACTCTGCTTCCATTAGCAGGTCAGTTTAGCCCAATCTCCTGATGTTCCACACCAACCACATAGAGAAATGAGTTGGGCTGTTTTTTGTGTCAATTTCAAGTGTTACAAAACTTTGTGTACAGCTTTTATTGTTTTTATAGAAGAACTTTAGTTACCTTACTATAGATTCATTCTTTTTTTTTTTTTTAAAGATTTTATTTATTTATCTTTTAGAGGGAAAGGGAAGGAGAGAGGGAGAGAAATATCAATGTATGGTTGCTTCCTGTGCATTCCCTACTGGGAAATGGCCTGCAACCCAGGCATGTGCCCTGACTGGGAATCGAACCGTGATCTCTTGGTTCACAGGCCCGCGCTTAATCCACTAAGCTACACCAG
>CM052550.1:17241421-17302695 GCA_028533065.1 Trachops cirrhosus
TTTAAAGATTTTATTTATTTATCTTTTAGAGGGAAAGGGAAGGAGAGAGGGAGAGAAATATCAATGTATGGTTGCTTCCTGTGCATTCCCTACTGGGAAATGGCCTGCAACCCAGGCATGTGCCCTGACTGGGAATCGAACCGTGATCTCTTGGTTCACAGGCCCGCGCTTAATCCACTAAGCTACACCAGCCAGGGCAGATTCATTCTTTTTAAGGCACCTTCCCAATGTCTCTGATATTGGCAGAGGGCATCAGCCTGTTAGATGCTCAGTGCGAGCTAAACTGGCTTCTCGAGACAAGCGAGGAAGGTATCAGTCAGTGTATACCTGGACCTGAGTTAAAGTCACGTCCGCTTGGCTCAGTTAGTGACCTGGTTCTTAAAAAGAGTGCAGTTGATTTATCTGTGTGTCCATATTCATTAAAATCCCCCAAAGCTAGCTACATCTACTGAAGACCAGGCATTCAAAAGAATTGACTTTAAAAAACTTCCTATTTTGAAAATATTTCTAAAGAGCTTTGAAGCTGATAATAAGGGCGATTTTACAGCCTACATGCTCGGCTGCCTTTCTAAGAGCATGTAGCAGTGGGGACACCTTCTGGAGCTTTTAGAGAAATGGCCACTGCTCACGGAAATCCCTCTGGAGAGCTTCTCGCTCGACTCTGGGCACATTTCTCCACTACTCACCTCACAGCAAAACTCACTGTGCGAAGTCTTTTCTAGAGCAAGATCAACTGTCTCTTGCTTTTCCTTATCTAGATACAATCGGGATGGGTCCCTCTTATTTTTTTAAAAAAAAAGGTTCTAGAAAATACATTGTATCTTCTCTATGTGATGGATCTCGATTACCTTGAAAATGGAAAAGACTACTTCGTGAGTCACTGCCATGGGCGTAGCGTGGTGTGATGGAGGAGCCCTCACCTGCCCAGCAAAGTTGTTAAGAGAGTAAGATTTGGGGCCAGTCTAACAGCTCAGCCACCTGCTCTATGGGCCTCAGGTTTGTCCTCTGAAGGCTGAGGACCATCCTAGTACCTACCTCATCAAGTCATTGTGAAGATTTAATTAGGCAGTCCTTATTAAGTGCTTAAGGTTATACCTGGTAGAGAGTAAGTGATGAGTAACTGTTGGATGCAGTTACTTAATTAGAGCGCATCTCAGTCCATTTGGGCTGCTGTTACAAAATACCAGCTACTGGGGAGCTTATAAACAACTAGCAGTTTTTTCTTACAGTTCAGAAGGCTGGGAAGTCTGCAGTCGTGGCTCCGACAGATTCGGTGTCTGCAGAGGGCCCACACTTCCTGGCTCACAGATGGCACCTTTTTCCTGTGGATTACATGGCAAAAGGGACAAGCTGGTTTCTGAGGTCTTTTTTATGAAGCCACTCATCCCAGGCAGGAGGGCTCGGCCATCCTGACCCGATCACCTACCGAGGCCCCACCTCCAAATACTGCCCCTTCAGGTTAGGATCTCAACACATGAAATTTGGAGGGCACAAATGGTCAGACCACAGTAGGGCTCTCATTTTATCACCCTTCTCTGTGACCTGCTTGCCTCCATTGTATAGGTCAGTGACTCTCAGCCTTGAGTGCACATTAGAATCATCCTGGAACTTTCCAATATCCTCACTCCAAGTAAATCATAACTCTTCAGGTGGGGGTCAGGCATCCTCCCATTGTTCTTAAAGTTCCGCAGGTGATTCCAGTGGACAGCTGCAGTGAGAAGGAACGCCTTTTGAGAACCTTGAAAAACACAATCTTCATTCCCTAAGGCCCGAAGAACTGAGTTTTAGCAACTTAGTGATGTCCCACCAACGTCCACCTTAGCACAAGTGGCCAGTGGAAGCTTCTGGGACATAATAAAGTCAGCAGCTCAAGCAGGGCCCCTTTCCGCAGTGGCTGTATATCTGCAGTCCGCTTCCCCTTCTCACGTGGCAGAGCCAGACCGAGCTGGTGGGGAAGGCGCTGAGCCAGCCCCATCTGTTTCCATCTGTCGTCCGCTTCCCATTGTGGGAGGTGCAGCAAGTGTAAGACCACAAAGCCAGGCAGTAAATGTGGTAATGTGGTTGGGTCTTCATGTGTATGCTCAGAGAGGCTTAGGAATTTGCCCACTTTCAACATGATGTAAAGCCATGATTATCATCTGCTCCCTTTAAAAGCAGGAATCAGGGGCCTATCCAACCCGGAGCAGGTTTGTGATGTGTGGTCAGAGGGAGGGAGGGAGGGGGAAAGGGAGAGAGGGAGGGCCTGAAGAAAATGAGAGAAGCAGAAGTTAGGTGCCTGAGAAGAAGAATGGGAATATTAAAAAAAAACACCTGATAAGATCTAACATGTAAAGATGAGGAGTTTGCTTAACATGACCCACAGATTATAAGTTAAAAGCATGGAAATATGGCATATAGTTATTGAGAAAATACCTCAACAGTGAAATCAGTTACGCTGAATAGCACGCATTCATATTCTTGGATTGTTGAAAACGCACTGGACCTCTGAACCATGCCAGGAACTAGCTGCTGTGAGTCATTTGCTCCTTTTGGTATCAAAATTGGGGGTAGGAGGTCTTGGCCATGGAGGGTCTTCCAAGTCTCACTAAGGAGCCTGCTTTATCCTCAGGAAAATGGAGAGTCTTCCAAAAAGTTTTAAAATAGGGTCATGAAATGATCAGAAAGTGCACTTGGACCAAGGCCTTGGGCTGAGGGTCCCACCCTGATAGACCACAGCCCAAGACTCTCTTCCCATGACTGTCTCCGCACCAGCTGTCCATGAGCAAGGCTGAGTGGCTGGCTGGGCAGAAAGGACGGAAAGAAGAGAGTAGTGGAGGAGGCAGTGAGGACCACATCAGAACCGTTGGCCACCTGTGTTCCCCCTACATTTGCTGTTTGTGCTTCCCAGCCTCCTCCACCCAGTGCCAGGGGGAGGAGGTGTGTGAGAACAGGGAAAATAAAGTGGCAGGAGGAGGACCACTCCTGTCCCCATGGCTGCCATCGCTGCCCCGCCCCACCCCCACCCCGCTGTCATGGCTGCCTCCACTGCTGGCCGTCACTGACTCACTTACTGCTAGTCTTCATCATCATCATTGTCATCATCAGCATCATGGGCTGCCCTTTGGGATCTACACGCACCCTCCATCTACAACAAACTTCTCTCTTGTCCCTGGAGAATCCAGGGGCTCTCAATCCTTGTTCCTTCACAGATGGCTTTCCCTCAGACAGCACGTCCTTTCCACTCTTATCCCAGAAAGCACCACTCTTCCTTCCAGATGCAGTTAGACTGGCTCCTCCTTCTTGAAGACTTCCCCACACATCCAGAGAAAGCCTCTTCTGAACTCCAACAGACTCTTCTCTCATCTAAACTTCAAAGATGGTGGCAGTCCCCACCACTCCAGCACAAGAGCAGCTCATGCACACTGGACGCTCACTATGGCCCAGGCATCCTGCTGAATTTGTTACCTCACCACAAACATGGAGGGTTCCATCACTGACACAGCGCCCAAGCACATGGTGCGTAAATCAGGGAGCCAGAATTCAAACCCATGCCAGCTGGCCCCACGGTCTCCACTCCACACACCTTGCTGCTGGACCCCTTGTACCCATCCCTAAGTCTCTGACTCTGACCCCCTGGCCTCTAAGTGCCCAAGAACAGGCTTCTTCACGTTTGGAATCATGCAGTGCTGCACTGGGTCCCTAGAAGCACAGCCTGAAATGGAGATACTTGGGCGGGTGATCTATAGAGAGAGAGCTCTTGGCAGAAATTATAGAAGAGTAAAAAAAAAAAAAAAAAAAAACTATAGGGTGGAGGGGAACACTAAGGGAAGGTATGACTTCAGAAGTCTTGCCTCTGCCTGACCCCATGGGAGCCCTGGAGTGTGAATTGCATCAGAATTTGTCCCACCCAGAGGCAACGAGGCTGCACTCTTACGGTCCTCTCCCTCATCAAACAGTCCTTGCCTACTGCTCACACCCTGATGGGTGGGAGGACATAACCTCCCAGGCAGCTCCACCAAGCCAGGGCAATGCCCAGAGAAAGGTGCAGCCAGTACACACAGCACCCAAGGGGTGGGTGCGCCATTCTAGTAAAGGCAATGTAGACAGTGTGCCAGTAGCATCTGCTACAGTCGTGACTGCAAAAAAATATTAAATAGCATATCAGCCAAACAAAACACGCCTGCAGGACCTTTTTATCCAGCCCGTGGCTGCCTTCATCCTCTGTAGTGGACATGCCTAGAATCCAGGTCCAGTGAATCAGTGAATTAGAAGTCATGGCGTCCACTGCAAGACTATCCACCCGTCTTTTGAGACCTCGTCTGCACAGCCCAGACTTCAGCGGGTATCCAGTATACACTGTTCTATCCCCAAGTATTGTCGGCGCTGCAGCACGAAACACCAGCTGAAACACAAACATGTTCTTTGGGGTTTTATGTCGATGGACTGCTGCTTCCAGTAAAGGGAGAACAGGAACTAAGGGTGGTGGGCATTTTTTAATTTGCAGCACGAAAGTTTGTATTGATCCCAAGTTACCAAAAATTGCAAATAAACTATGAAGAGGGAAACTGTTGAGCCGAAACCAGTGTGGCTGACAGTGCGTCTGACATTTACGTGGTTCTGTCACATGTAAAGGGAGGGTTTCTTTCCTGGCTGCTCCAGTGAGTCTGGTATGGGCAGCTCTAGAATTGGAGCGATATTGATTTTGGGGCTTTGTGTTTTTTTGCTTGTTTGCTGTGCACTCTCTTTTAAAAATAACTGAATCTAATCCTGTTTGGGTCAGCCTAACAGGAAAGTAATCATCTGTTCCTGAGGGTAAAATGAAATCCGATCCAAAAAAACTCTACCAACATTCTATTTCAGTGTTTTGGAGCAGGTTTTCGACTTTAATGATAAGTGGAAGCCTTGGTTACGACAGAGGGTTGCCGTTTCCTGTGGCTCCGTCTGTGGCAGCGGGGCTGCCTGACTGGGCTCCTCTGTTTGCTTCCAAAGAGACCGCTCACTTCCCAGTTGTCCAGGCATCACTGTCAGCTGAGGTGTTGTTTTTTCTCAGGTCTGTGGGTGCTCTGCAGCTTTGTATTTTTCCTTTACAGACATTCCCATGTGATTTTTTTTCCCACCCAGCACAGCACCTCGGGGGGTGCAAATGTTGGATAGGAGGGTGCCATTGTGTGGGTCAGCGATCGGCAGAGTCTCCCCAGGCATCTCTGCTGGCCTGGGTGATTTGATAAGTGCTCCCGATCACCCTGTGCTGATCTCACTGTCCCTAGTGGGCAGGGCTCAGCGATAGCCCCATGTTAGCCGTCAGCTCCAGTCCTTGGCCGTCATGTTGCCATTTCTACCCATGGTAGGTTCTAAAAATCTGACTACACATTAGAATGACCCGGGGGGACTGTTAAAAACCTAACTCCTGGGCCCCACCTGGGATTTGCCGAATCAGAATGTACCCAAGGATGAAGTTCAGGAACATTTTAATGAGCTTCCCAGCCCCCAGCCCAACATGGATCCTCTGCCCAGAATGGTGTGGTTTCCACCTAGGGTAATGTCAGCTAGGGACGTCTGGCCTGGAGTAAGCCAAGTGGAAGGTCACAGGAGAAGATGAGAAGAGCTTTTCCACTCTTATCCAAGGTCATGGGGTGGGGGCAAGGGGACAGGTTGACAGTGGACGTGCAGAATAGCCAAATTATCCTGCACCATGCTACTTACCTGTTCAACCATCCGTACACCCATCCATCTGTCCATCTCTCCACCTGTCCATTCAGTCAGACACCGATTGAGCTCATGCTGTAGGTATAAGATGGACAGCACCCTGGGCTCTGGGGGCTGTAAAGAGGGAAGAGAGTGGGTCCTGCCCTCCAAGAGCTCACAGTTCTACTGCTCACTGAGGGTTTTCCCAAAGGGAAGCCAGACTGATCTCTCTTCTTAAAAAGGACAAGCAGGGCTCCACTCAGAGCCTTCATCAGGCTAGAAAATAAGAACATTTTTTCATCATATTTACTTTTTGAATGTAGTAGATAAAACTGCTTCTCAATTTATAGTAATTATATACATTTGTTCCTTTGAAATAAGCCTATTCATGAACACTACAGTGTGCTGTCACTATATACGCATTTGAATGATTAAAATTAAAAGGACTGAATACCCGGTGTGGGTGAGGCTGTGGACCGACTGGCGCCCCAATGCTCTGTGGGTGGCAGTGTAAAACGGGGCCAAACCACTCGGGAACACTGTTTGGCAGTTGCCTGTAATGTTGAACATACATACAGCTTACAAGCCAACAGTTCCCTTCCTAGAAATTTACCCAAGAGGAATAAAAACATATGTCCACACACAGACTTACAGCAACTTTATTCACATTATTAAAGGCTGCAAACAGCCATGGTGTCCATTGGCAAGAAGATGGATAAGCACACCGTCGTCTGCACTGAGGAATACTGCTGAGTGATTGAAAGACAGACTACTGCTCCTGGCAAAACCATATGTGAATCTGAAAACATTCTGCTGAGAAAAAGAAGTCAAGTACAAAAGAGTACACATTAATAATTCCATTTATTAATGGAATAAATAAATTGGGCTGTCAGCATGTTCGCTCTGTACTGATGCAGAGCCGAGGAGGGTCTGGAGCCAGAGAGAATGCGTAGGGGCACCAGGGAATTTTTTAGGGTGATGGGAATGTTCTGTGGATTAATATGATAGTGGTTTCGCCGGTATATATATTTGTAAAAACTCATCAAACTATATGCTTAAAATGAGTGCATCATGTATGTAAATTATACCTCAATGAAAATTGGTTTATTAAATGATAATAAGGCAGAAATCATGAAGTTGGTAGAGGAATGCCTGAAGTTTAGGACGTGGCCCTCAGGTACCTGCTTAGAGAGTGACCGGTGCCCTCAAAGAAGTGCAGGTGCAATGCTCTGAAACTTAAGAGGGAGGAGAAATTTCTTCCAATGGCAAGATGGGACAGTGTTGGTGCTCCATCTGTTAAGTGACATTTCTGCCAAGCTTCTGAGGAAAAGTAAAGTGCGTATGGGGCCAGAATGAATATGTAAGTGACAGTGGGTTGAAATTAATATCAAAGGCCTGAGATGTGGGAGGGGAAGAGTCCCTAAAAAAGGCACATGCATCCTGAGGGGGGCAGGCAGGGTGGGGTGACCCCACCACTCTGGCCCTTGTGACATCCAAAGACCTTTCCAGTCCATGAGACCTGGACATAAGGGCTTCGGTAGCAGCTGGTGCCGTCCTTTACTGTGGCCCAGAGAATGTGAGTGGCAGTAGAGCAAACTGGCAGGGCCAGGACCAGGGTGGGACAGTAGAGGCCCCAGCAAATACGTAGGAGACGGGGTCATGCGCAGGCTGAGCCGCACCTGCAGGACCAGAAAGCGAGTGCCTCACATTCCTCACCTAGTCCTGGCCCGCCTGCTGGCCCTCCGGGAGCAGGATCTCGGTACGCATTCATTCATAGCCATGCCTGAGTGCCTACTTCGTCCCAGGCACTGTGTTATGGCAGAGTGGACACAGTGTCTTCAGCAAGCTCACAGTCTAGCAGAGACGGGAGGTATGAGTGTGAGAGGGGAACCCTGGGGGTTGTGGGTACTCAGAGAAGAGACCCTGGACCCAGACTGTGAGGGCATGGTCAGCAAACTTTCAGGAGAAAGTAAAAGCTCAGCTAAGATTTGAACATGGGAGGGTGTAGAGCAGTCCCTTCTAGACCTGTCTGGTCTAGGATTTGGCACATAGCCTTAGAAACCGAGAGCCCACCTAGGCACTGACTTGCAACAGCTGTGTCTTCCCCATGCATTTGTAGACTTGGAACGTGGCTGAGGAAGCCCGACAGTGCCCTCCTGTCCCAGCTGGAGTCCATCCTGGGGACCTCAGCCTCCGCCAGCTCATGAGCAGTCTCAGCAATACAGTCCCCTGAGATTGCTCTAAGTGATTTTGTTAATTAAGTGCAAAGCCTTAATGGATTTTTTTCTTAAATGGCATTCTTCTCTCTGCTCTGACTTACATTCTCAAACTCATCCCTTATTTATTCATCCAACCACTCACCAGTCAAAAATTTAATGAGAGCCTTCTATGTATTAGTCCCCAGACTAGGCATCTGGGAGTTGAAAGTCATCGGGGTCTGAGCCTTTCCTACTGTGTTACCCTCTCCACCTTCCCAAGGTCTACAGCCAGGGTCAGGTCAAGGATAGCCAGCAGAAAAGGATATGACAATTGGTCAGACGTTATATCCTCACAATAAAATGCTCCAGTAAATGATGAAACTTAATATTGAGCATTGGAGACGTGTCCAAATTGTCCGAAGAATTGCCAGAGCTTCCCAGAACTTTTATACATTGGACATGGGCTTGATAGGCCAGGAAAGAAGGGTTGCACCTACAGAGAATTGCTCAGTTTGATGCCCTGGACTTCACTTGGGAGGGGCAGGGAGTAAGAGCACTGGCCAGCTGAGCTCTTGAGAAGGCGTCCCATGAGTGAGAGCCCCACTTGTTCTGTGGGGCACAGCAGTGGAGGGAAGAAGACAGGGTCGTTGTGTTGGAGACTGTGCTGTGACAGCTGACATATGAGTGATTCTCTGTACTTCATTGAACTCCCCAGGATTGTCTCTGCAGATGAAGATTTTGGGTCTAAAGGAAGAAGACACAAAAAAGCAGAAGAGCCTGACCTGCGCATCTCAGATGTATGTTTGTTTGTTTGTTTGTTTGTTTTCGCCTGGGGTGGGTTGGCACGTTGCGGGTCCTTTCCATAACACAGAGGCAGAGACAGACCCAGGAGCAGAGTAGCAAGGGCAGCACCGGGGCTTGGCTGTGATGAGGCTGCGAAAGCTCATCCAGGTCATGTCACAACCAAACACCCACCGAGCCAACACCGCAGGGAGACCCAGACGCCTCAGCAAATAGATGTTTGTCTTTAGTGCAAAAACTAGCGACCTCTAAACCTTAGAGATCTCATGCTCTCCCCAGCCCCTAGAGAGAGGTTACAAAACAAGAAATATTTTCCTCAATGATTTCTCAGTAAAAACAAAGAGGAAATCAAGAAGGTACAAATTCATACCTTTAAATTCTCCTGGAATGATGGCTTAAGCAAATCATTGGAGATGCATGATTTGCATACAAAGATGTCTGTTACAACACTTAGACATAGCAAAAACAAATGGAAAAATAAATTATTGTGTGTGCATGAGGATAGATTATCTACAGTAGCAAAGTGGGGGTAAGCAAACATTGTCCCCCTTTGTAGGGAGGAGTATGAGCTGGCACAGCCTCCGTAACGTACGATTTGGCAGCTGTATCAGAAGTTAAAACATACACTTCCTTTGCTGGGACGTTATTCTACAGGTGTACGTTTACATTTACATCAAGTCATGTAACTGCTTGCACACTGCAGCTTTGTTGGTAAAAGCAAGAAAACTTGGAAACAACTCCACCAATAGGACACCAGCTGAATCAACCAAATTACATCTGCACAAGAACTACACTATGCACTTCTTTTGCAGAAAATGAGAAAGTTCTTTACATACTGACTTGGAGCAATCTCTGATGCATTAAGTAAAAAAATACTGTGTGTTCTATTTTTTATGTATTTTAAATGATGCTTGTGAAGAATATTTAGTCACGAGGGACAGCAGCTCATGTTATGATGTCAACTGGAAAATCAGAATATAAATACATATACATATATGTATACACATATATCCATATATCTACAGTATAATCTCATGGTTGATTTGTTTTCTCTGTTTGAATCTTTCTGTGTTTTCTAAATTTTTTAGAATGAGTATGTGTGTATATATAAAGCACTTGTCTTTGAAATGTTATTTTTTTTCTATTTTCAAAAATGTCATAGAAAACTCAAGAATACAGAAACATGAAAGCAAAATTCCTCAAAATCCTATCATTTTTAGAAAAATAATGCTGAAATCTTCGCCAGAAAAAGCCCACTCTGAATTCATTTGCACATGCTCACATCCTCACGTGTGGTACAGACGAAACTGCCTCCTCGCTCCGTCATCTGTCAGGCACCTCACTTCTAGTCCCGGAGCACCCATGGCCTCACCCTCCATGGGGGAGCACCGCAAACACCTCATTTCAAGTGATCCCTAACTGAGAGGCGTTTAGTTGGCTTCCAAAGTTTTGCTATTATAAATAACACTGCAGTAAACATCCCTGTACATGCATGCTGGCCAATTGTCCACTTATCTCCATAGGGAAAAATGTAGTGCAGGCGTACCTCAGAGACACAGCAGTTTATTTGCCGACAACCACAATACAGTGAATACTGCCATAAAGCGAGTCACCTGAATGTTTTGGTCTTCCCAGAAGAGTTGTGTCCCCACTATCCTGTAGTCTATTCAGTGTGCAATAGCGTATGTCTTAACAACAATATACATACCTTAATTTGAAAAAAACTTTATTGCTAAAAAAGTGTTAACTTCTCTGAGCCTTCAGGGAATCATAATCTTTTCGCTGGTGGAGGGTCTTACCTTCCATTTGTGGGGGGGAAAAAAGAAGCAAGCAATATCTGTAAAGCATAATAAAGTAAAGCACAATAAACAAGGTGTGCCTGATTTTTAAAATATATACAATGTAGTTCATTCTTCCTTCAGTGATGGGGAGGAGCGCATTGATGACCCCATTGTAAATGCTTGCTAGCTCTTCCTCACACCTCTGATTTCGATGGATTTAAAGGGAACTCTGCTGAAACAGAAAGAATAGACCCAAACCAGAGCCGGGTGGAGTTTCTGGAATCCCTGTGGATCTCTGAACGGGACGAAATGCTTCCCGTAGCGTAGAAGAAACAACACCGCTTGGGCCCCAAAGCCATCTGGTACTAACTCTTCTTACTGAGCGCCTGCCCCCAGTTAGAAATTTAAATCTTGCCAGAGCACTGCGACTGCCATGGCCATCATACACTTTCAGGGCCAGTCCCCGTGCATGGAATCCAACAAGTTAAAGTCAAGAATTTGTCTGGAAATCAACTGAACTTGAACTTACTTTTGCAGGCCCTTCATTCCGACTGATGCCTTCATACAGAATGACTTTCTCTGCAGGTGTTTGATATTTTGCCCCTCTATGGAGAGCTGCGGCCACACAGTAGCCACCAGGTGACTTTCACCTTCTACGGACACTGTGACATCATCGCACAGGCTAAAGCTCTGTGCGAAGTGGAAGGAGGGCCCACCTATGAGATAATACTAAAGGGAGAGGCATCCGTGGTCAGCTATTCCTTTGACATCAAGGACCTTGACTGTGGATTACAGGTATGCCACCCATCGGGAGCTTTTCTGCTTTCGCCTTAAATGTCAGCCATCGTCTCTGTGCTCTGATCTCTCCTGGAGTCCCTGGTCACTGTAGTCTCACCATCACCCCTGTCCTTGACCCCTCCTCTGCCTCCCTGACCCTGGTCATCCTCCCACTGCCAACTGTTTGCCCAGTGTCCTCACTTGCTTTTCTCACTGCCACCCGAAATGCGGCATGTTAGATGATAAAATTTGCCTCTCTCCCTCTCAATCCAGAAGCCCATTCCAACCTCTCTGCTTCTCTCAATAACACTACTACCTTCTCATTCCCTTCAGTGTACCATCTCCACGGCATTTCCCCCTCCACGCCCTCCTTCACCTCCCCATATCCTTACAGCCTCCACAGTTTGCTGATTCATCCAGCAGAACCCCTCCGAGTTGGTTTTCCCTTCCCATTGCCACTGTGGTTATCACACTGCAGGGTCTCACCAAGTTACGCCTGAATTATTACAGCAGTTTTTCTCAAACTGTGATGTGCATGTGAACCACCTGAAAATCTTGTTCATGTGCAGTTTCTAACCCTGTAGATCCAGGGTGCGGCCTGAGAATCTGCATTTCTAACAAACTCCTAAGCAATGCCTGTGCTGCTGGTCCACAGACTCCCTGGAAGCAAGGGATTACGATGCAGCATTCTTAGCTCCTACTGCTAACCCATCTACACATCACTGCCAGATACATTTTTCCCAAATTGCATTTTTATCCCAGCAGTCACTGAACAGTTAACCCAGTAGCATTTGGGAAGGCCACATGTCAAATAGAACTGAGAAAAGAATATGGTTTTGTAGCAGAAGAACTGAGATGTTATCCCAGTTTTACGTCCTACTGACTGTGCCACCTTGGGCTCATCACCTTACCTCTCCAAGCCTCAGTATCCGTCATCTGCAGAATGGGAACGGGGTAGCAGTGCCGGTCTCACCAGCTGGTTGTGGTTACTTAAGGGACTGGTCAGTACTATGCCTGGGGCAGAGAAGGCCTTCAATCCTGAGTCCCTTTCTCCATCTCCCATCAGATCACAGCCAGGTACCTCCATCTTGGTAAGGGTATCCTAAGCCCCTCTATTAACTGATGCTCCTTACATTAAACTTTGTTTTTCATAATCCCCATAATAGCTCATTCATTCATTTGTGGCCAAGCTGCTGTTTTACCCCTTGGCTCTAATGCACCCCAGCCCTTCCTGCCTGCAGGAAATTATTCCCCTTGTCCCACCAACCCAAGCCTACACATATTGTAAGACCCAGCTCGGCTCCATCCCTCACTTGTCTTTCTCCTACTTTATATTTGCCTGGCACTTAAGTATAGTCTTTGCCGTAATATAATGTACCTTCTAATTTTTGCTTTGGAATAATTGCTGGTTAATTCTACATCTTACATCTTCTCTTCCCAATTAGATTTTGTGTTCTGTACTCAGAGACCATATTTCCTATCAAATTATAATGAGAATTAGATCCTCATAATATGGCTACTGCAGCTATAATTAGGAATTGTGTGTGTGTGTGTGTGTGTGTGTGTGTGTGTGTCTATAGGTTAGAGATAGTGGCTAAAATAAAATTCACCCAACATCTATTGAGACCTTTTTAATTGCCCTGGCCAAATAGAATTCTCTTTCATTCATTATCTCCAGAGTCCTCTGGGCAGTTGGTTCTGGATCAGCTCAGAGTGTATTTTTTAAAGCAGCTGGTCCTTGCCCTAGTTTGTCCTAAAACCTCTAAAGTGGCCTTAGTTTGTGGTTATGTGGTTAGTTACTGAATTGTGTGAGCAAAATCTCGTAAAAAGACATGTCTGGCCTATTATTTCCATGTCTTCACCATGTAAATAGAAAAATTCATTCTAGAAAATTCTGAGCTCAAATCTCAGTTTTGTTTTGTTTTTCAATTTAAAAAAAAGCAAATCTTCCTGGTGTGGAAAAAGTAAGTCATCCTCTAATAAGAGTTCTTTGTGGTGAAGATACTGAGGTCTGGGAGCGGAGATGCTCACCACACAGCCACCCTGAACACATGAATTGTTAGAAGAACTAAGACCAAGCCGGGTGTCCAGGGTCTGTTGCTCCTCCAGCCCCAGCCGGCACCTTTTCGCACACTACAATGAGGATAGGTAGCAGCTACATCCTGAAACATCCAGCCATCCCTGTGAGGCATGTCTGTCTAGCTGCCCTGGTTGGGATGATGGCAGCATCCCCAAGGGTGGTGACAGAGGAACCACTGGTTTCCTCCTTCTCCTCAAGCTGTTTGACCACGTCACAGAGAATGAAATCACGCTGAAGAACACTGGGAAAGTCGGCTTTCAGTTCAAGGTGCTGACTGACCACCAGTCTTCACCAGACAACCTTATGCCCGGTGTGCCGCTGACCCTGCCGCTCTCAGTAAGTAGCCTCCCCACCCGCCTGTGAGGGCCACGAGATTGTGGGCAAGGAGCCCAGACTCACACCTGCAAGCCACACCCCATAGACATGTTGCAGCTCACTGAACGTTCTCTGCCAGGATTATGGTGTGACTTGGGGGGTGGGTTGTGATAGCTTTAAAATTAAAACTAACGAGCTCTCAGCAGCAAGAAAAATAAATAAATCCAAGCACTTAGTAACTCGTTTATTAAACAAATATTTACTGTGTCCTGCATTTGCCAGGCACTGTCCACACACCAGGGGTCCCCCCAGTGGAAAAGGCAATACCACCACATGGATTTTCTCCGTGGTTAGAAGACAGTTTATTTCCACCTATGTCCTCACACTTCCTTAGTGACTCCTTGAAGCTGAGAGCCCCTGTCCACTGACCACAACGAACAAGAGAAAGTGTTCATTAGCAGGTGTGAAAACGCCAGTAGACGGCAGTGAGCCAATTGGTTTTAAAAGCAAATAGAGGAAGTAGTTTCTCATACATGGGGTGTTAATCGATCAGTTTTAAGCAACTTTTGTTGAATTTTTCTCATGATGAAAATAATTTTTTCATCACGAACATAAATCTGGAAGGAGGGATGTGAGTGGGACTACCCAGCACAATAGACCCTTGGGATTATCTGGCCCACCAAAGTGTGAAAGCAGGGAGTCTGTTGTCAGTTTTAAAGTTCTCTCTGGTCTTTCTGCTGCATAGGGTTTTATCAGTTCTCTTCAAGAGCAGGTGTTGAAGGTTTACTTCTTACCCGGAGTACCTGAGGTCTTTCAAAGAAGTTTCCAGATACAGATCGCCCACCTGGACCCAGAAAATATCACACTGAGTGGAGAGGGAATCTTTCCCCGAATCTGCCTTGACCTCCCCAGAAACCTCAAAGGTAACACTGCCCACTATCACATTTCCCCACAGGGGACAAAATAAGCATCTTAGCTTTGCTCGTTTGAAGGTTGGCAGCTCCTCTCATTGTCTGCCTGTCAGTCCTTACTAGTTCCCTTCGGTGTTACTCCTCAATCACAAAAAAGTCGAGAGTTGAAATTGACTGCTGGGCTGAGTTTGGTGAGACAGGACCTGCCATGGCAGTCCCGGATCAAGACCCCAACCAATTTTGCCATCATTGACTCACTCACAGAGGCGTCAGGAAATTGCACTTCCGAAGGCCTTTCCTTCCAGCACACGTTCCTTCCAGCTGTAATCTCTCTCCAAGGTGTCCTTCCCAGTGGCACACTCACAGATGCGCCTCGAGAACGTGAGGGCTGACTTGACTGCAGAGAGTACAGTTCTCAGAATATACACTGTGCTGAAAGGCAGCAAGGGTCTAACCCCATGTTGCTCTTACAGAGTTCGGAGGCTAATTCACACTGCCATTGTCTGCCCACACGGCCAGCCACGGCTTTCCTGGTAGCATCTGGCCTCCAGAGCTATTCCTCCGTACAGAATATTTCTGTCTTGGCAGAGCCCAAAGCTCAGCTGTGTAGCGCTTTGAGCCACAGACTCTCTGTGGTTCTTTCTTGCTGGATCAAAGGCCAGAGAAACTTCTCACTCTTCTTCGTAAGTCACTCTTCAAGCTCCTTGAAATCTACACTCCTTGAACAGCTTTCAACTAAACCCTCATACTTCAGCCGTTCCTCCTGCCCCATTCCCCAAAATCACTATCTCATTGGTTGATAACCATCTATTAAATCCTAATTGCCGGCTCCCTGAAAATAGGGACACAAACATTAATACATCCTAAGACCCTGTCACACCTTAACCTCTCAACAGCCAGAAGTTAGCCCACCTCCACAGATAATGGTCAGGAAGGAAGGCCTTTACCACACAGTGGAAAACTAGCTGGCTCTTACAGGGGACATGGTCTGGTCAGTGCAGGGCTATAGCATAACTGAAGTCTGAATACCGTTAGTGGGGCCTTCCGTGTTCCAGTTCCCTGAAGTCCAGTTCCAGTTCCCCGAAGTCCAGGGCCTCCTGTTGTTCCCTAAAGGCACTGGGATCATTGCGGTGTGCCCGCCTTGCCCCTCAAGTATTTGAATTTGCTGCACCGCTTTGGTGGACTTTGACGTCTGAAATCTCTCCACCGAATGCCTACCCTCTCTGATTCAGGGGGTTGTAGCTTATTTAGCTGTCATTAAAACAACTTGACCCGAATATATTCTTTTTTGTTAATGGAGAGTTAATAAACATAAGGACTAATTGAAAGGGTGACCAGCCGTCTGGGTACGTCAGTGCCAGAACTCAGAAAGTACCAAGTGAGCTGGGGTCTAGTTGGGTCACCCTACGAGTGACTTAGGATGTTACCGCCATCAGCTTCCTGAGAACCAGCCGGTAACTCACTAAAGCATAATCTCATTAAACTCAGTGAGGTCTCTGATACAAATTCATCCCACTCACAAATTACTTCCTCTTCGAAAGCAGAGAAAACATGGCAAGGGAGGTACCAAAAAGTTCCTTTCCCTTCTCACTTTATTTAATCTGTGTCTGTGTTTGGGGCATAATTCATACATTTCTAACGATCCTGATTTTCTTTTCCTTCCAACCCCCACAGGAAATGAAAAGTATGAAACCTTCTTGAATCAGGCCAGAAAAAAACTAGAAAAAGAGTTCCACAAATATGAAACATTTAATCACTCAGAGACAACTGAGGAAATACCTGAGGACGAACCTTCTGAGGTAACACTAGCCTCACCCTGCACAGAATGTATGTGGTAGGAGGACGGTATGTGCAAAGGCCCTGGAGTAAGCACGTGTATCTCTGAGCAATGGAAAGGAGAAAAAGGTGCAGCTAAAGCAAAGAAGCGGGGCGGGGGGAACAAGGGAACCAAGATGAGCCTGAAGAGGTAAGCAGCCCTAGTGAACCTATTAAGGGTTTTGAACTTTAGCCTGAGGGCAACAGGAAGTCACTCAGTGTTTCAGCTGAGGACTTATTTTGTGTTTTATTTTAAAAGCCAATAGAGTAATTCTAGATGAGAGGTGGTAGTAGTGTAAGCAAAGGTGATAACTGAGAAAGTAGGGAGAGCTGGGTGAATTCAAGAAATATTTTGGTGGTGGATTGGTCAGGGTTTGCTTGGATGTGGGATGAGGAGGAGGTGGCTTCCCAGTGATTTGCTTGGATGACAAAGTAAGAAGGGAGCACTCTGGTGAGAAACTCAAGACCAGAAGCAAGTTTCAGGTGAAAGAGGTGGAAGGGAAGTGAGTCCAGATGGTCCATTACTGCACCTGAGATTTCTGTGCCTCATCCAAGTAGAAGCATCCGATGGGGAGCTGGAACCACTGCTGTGGACCTGGGGAGAGGGTGAGTTAGAGAAAGTCATTCGAGTCGTCACATGGTCATTGTAATCACAGGACTTGGTGAGCTTCCCAGGGAAGTGTACTGAGTGATCAGGGAACAGGGCAAATTCGGAATAGAGACCTCAGGCACCCAACAATGAAGTGGGGGAGAGGGACAGCCGAAGGTTCTGGACCGATCAGGAGTGTGCGGTGCCTCGCACAGCTTGTAAGCAAAGGTCGCCCCTGCGGTGGGAGAGAAACTTCCCTGAAGTTTCTCTCTTAACAGTGTATTCCTGACCATGAAGGCTGCTGTCTCCCTGTGCTTTCCTTTTAAAATGCAAATGTACGTGACAATACTGTCCTAAGGAAATTACACATCTAAGGGAGCTGTCAGACTGGTTATGAGGGGTGCTAAAAGGGGGAATAGCGGTGGCATGGGGAGACGGGGAACCCCACAGGCCAGCAGTGATTACTTACGGTCCAGATACTGAAAGTGAACCTTAGCTCCAAGATAATCATAATTAATAACAATAGCTACCATTTATTGAACTCTTATGCTAGGCCTATGCCATGCTACTGACCTGCATTATTATTTCATTAGATCCTCCCACAGTGGGGTGGGGGAGTAAGGTGCCGTTATTATCCTAACTTTATAGTTTTACAACACTCATGGAAGTGAAGTACTTTTCCCAAGATAAGCAGCGGAGCCAGAATTTGAATCCAGGCCTGTCCAACTCCTAACACCATGTTCTTAGCCTCTGCCCTCGCCAGCCGGAACCCAGCCTTCCGTGAGGGGCAACAGAGCATCTCCTCCACCCGCTAACTGCCTTCCCAGGTGGCTCCTCATCAGACCCTTAACTCAGCTGTGTCTGGCAGTCCCTCCAGACCCGGGGTAATGGCAGGAGCAGAGTGAGCTAGTCCTCCTGTATAAGCCTGCGGCCAACTGACCACTGAGTGGCTCAGGAGCCACGCATAGGGTTGGCTTTGCTGTTCTAACATCGAGAGGACTGGGGCTGCCTGTGGATGAGGCAGGCGCGTGTCCCACTTCGTCACAGTTCCCACGTCGCCCGTTGTCTCATTGCAGACCAGTCCGCGCATTAACCTTTCCTGCTCGGCCCTGGGCTTCGGGTTGGGAACTTCTAGGGCAGCATCTCCCAGCCTTTTTTCACTCTCAGTCCCCCCAAGACATCTTTCATCAAATACCCCATCAAATACATTTTTTGTGTGTAAAATGTATCTCTTTGAATAGTTTGATATCAAATTTTTTAATTTATATTTCAAAATAATTATCATTCAGAGAAAGTTGTGAAAAATGTTTTTCTCGATGGTACCATCTTACATGACTAGGGTGTGGTATCCAAGTCAGGACACTGCCAGTGACACAAGCTACAGAGCTTACTCAGATTTCATCAGCTTCATGTGCACTGGTGTGTGGGTGTGCGTGGGGGCGCTTCCTGCGTGGATCTGTGTAACCAGCACAATTAGGGTGTGGAGCTGTTCCAACACCACACGATCCTGTGCTTGTTGGAGAACTAGAATTAAAACAAAATCCCCTTCCAACCCAGAAAAATCTCTCCACCAAGGTAGACGAGAAACAAAAAAATGTTATTATTAAATAATTATTAAACCAGAATGACAGCTATGTCACAGGCAGTCCGCAACGAGATTGCAGAAACAGAGAGAAATGGCAGCCCTTTACATATCGCCAAGCAGACATGGCCCATTATATACATGTTGTCAAACTAAACAGTAACTGACCCTGAAGAACCATAACTAGTCCTCAAATTAGAGGACTTGGCAGAGCCGTTTGTCACACATAGCTCCTGCTAAACTCACTCGGTAACTGGGGTGGCCATCTGGGTTAGCTAATTGGCTGTATCCAAGGGAAACCAAACTTCTCCTGCTTTTGTGACAGGGCCCTCTGACGGTAGGCTCCCACCCTCCCACAGACTCGGGCAGTAGGGGCACCAGCGTCCTTGATGATTGCCTCAAGGGCCCGTCCCCAGGTCCTTGCGAGGGACACTGGAATTGTACATCTGACAAGAGGCTTATATAGACTTTAAAAGGATTTACATGCATTTCAAAGAGAGAGAGAGAATTTACATACAAGTTTTCTAAACCAAGTGCTTTAAGAAAAGGGAGTGAGGAGAAGTCTCTTCGCTTATTTTCAACAGGGAGAATTAAACCTCTTAATTTTAATTTGTATTTGCCCTGACAGGCTACTCCTGTATAGCCACCCCACCCCCAATCTCCCCATCCCTTGCCCCTAGCAACCACGAATCTGTTCATTATCTCTACATTCTTGTCGTTTCTAGAATGTTACATAAATGGAATCGTACAGTGTGTTTGAGACTGGCTCTTTTCTCTCACGTGACGCCCTCGAGAGCTGTCAGTATCAATAGTTCATCCCTTTTATTCCTGAGACTGTTCACACCATAGATGCGCCAGTTTGCTGCCCACCCCACCCCTATGGAAATATCAGTCCACAAACACACTGTATGTCTGCCTCTGAACTGTGCCTCCTCGGAGCGTCACAGACTGCTGTGATAGCTAAGGTTTTTTGCCCCCTCCCGGAACCAATTTTTTTCCCCCTTAGAGGTGATATTGCCCACATTGAAAGTGCATGTTCTAGAAGATTTTGTTACTTGCTCTTCTCTCTCGCTCCAGTTAAATGCTCAGCTCCAGATGGAAGTAGAGCGACTTCTGGTCCAAAACTATGCCATAGAACATCAGAAAACAGTTGTTCCCGATCCCTCGGATAATGTCAGCCACTGGAGTCGCCTCAGAATGGCCAAGTGAGTGCCCTTCCGTGTTGCGTCTGTTTCAGAGTGTAGCGGAGCAAGCACTGTGCCCACCAGAGTGCTCCCTGAACTGAGGGTTGACTGTCCAGGAGTGCAGTCCACTCGCTTTGTGGGTCCACTGTCCTTCGCACCCCGCTCACCAGGCCTGTTGACGTCAGAAACCTCTGGCTTTGTCTGGTGGGCAGGCCCAGTTTCAGGTTCACAGGGGCCTGTGCTGAAGGTGTTCTGAGATAATGGCCGGAACAGCAGTGTGGGCTTCTGGAGGAAGAAGTATCTTGTTCGTAGCCTCTATTCCGGGCTCCGTTACTTGTTCTCAGCTTCAGAGAATAGGGCTGTGCACAGGAAATAGAAGAGAGCCTCACACTCTCTCAAATCTGGAAGAGTGACCGGTAAGGAGCGCTTGTTAACCATTCCAGAATCCAGCTGCCAGAGTATATCCTGGACTTCGGCCACATCATCCTTGGTGACGTCCGAACACACATCATCAAGATCACCAACACCTGTCACATCCCAGTGTCCTTCCACGCAGAAAAGCGCGTCCTCCACGACACAGGTAACCAGGCCTGAGAGACCCTTTCCCACTGCACCTGGTCATTTCTAACAAAGCCAGCCATGCCGTCTTTCTGGAGTAGCGTGTGTGTTTCTTCTGGGATCAGCTGAAAGAATTGTTCAGCCGCTCACTGATTCTTTGAAGGGTTATCCTGTCCAAGAGGGGCTCCATCTAAAGCAGCTCTTATTTGCTCTTTCTCTTTCCCATGAAGAAATTTTGTTTGTCTTGGTCCAGGCTTTAGTACGGACTTAGACCGTGTAAAGAATCTGCCTTACTGTGAAACAGAAACATTTGAAGTGAGATTTGACCCACACGGGACCAATCTTTCCGTTGGCAACAAAGAGGTCGTTCTGCCCATCAAGGTAAGACGTGCTGCTGTGCCCAGCTGGCCCTCCCCAGTTTCTGGCTCTGCTGGCCGATCACCCCGGCGTGATCCAGTTACTGTTTCAGAGCCACGCTTCTTCCCCCAGCCCTGTGCCACCTGATAACAGCAATTTCGTGCCCACTCTAGGTGGTTGGGGGGCCAACAATTCACATCTGCCTGCAAGCCAAGGTGACCATTCCCACCATGACTCTGTCTTGTGAGAAAGTGGAGTTTGCCACGATTCAGTGTGGACACTGCCTTGTGGAAACCGTTCAGCTTTCCAATCATCTTCAAGTTCCTTGTGAATGGTTTGTCCACAGCCATAAGCTATGTAACAAGGTAGGTGAGTGTGGCCATTGGTCCCCTTGTTTCCATCTCCATTTCAGCCATATTTGTAATCCTAGGCATCCACTCTCGTCATTTTCCTCTCCTGCTCAGACTTTCATTGGCAACCATTGCCCCCTGAATAAAATGTAGTCCCTTAGCCCAGCATTTGAGGATCTATCAGGCCACGCTGTCTGGTGAACGGCTTATTCATCTTTGTTCCCCTGGTATCTACACATTCCCTGACACCTGGGAGGCACTCAGTAAGTGTAGGCTGAATGAGTAGAGGATGGAGTAAGTCCATTTTCCATAGATAGTGATCTGATTGTCTCATATTTATTAACCAGCTGGAGAAACACATGCCAAAGTACTTAAGACAGAAACTATATGCTGAATTAAAGCCAAAGACACGGATCTTTGAGGTCCAGCCTACTTCTGGGGTCTTGGATCCTGGTGAGAGATTCAACGTGCAAGTGAAATTCATGCCCAAAGAAGAGGTAAGCCAAAAAGAAGTGTGACTCCATTCAGACTCCCTGAATCCCTTTGAGCTTTACAAAGTCCATCCTTCATTGGGTCTCCAGGGAAGCTTGGAGTGGCCTGCACCTCCGTATTCTGAGCGCGACACCTCAAGTGGCTCCTGGTTCTCATCGGAGCTGTGTGGCCTGGTGGCGAAGGACACCGCGAGCTCTTGAATCAGCCCACCTATGCAGAGTCATGTGGCTTTGAGCAAATTGCTTAGCCCTGCTCATCTTCAGTTTGTTCATAGACAAAATGAAAAATAATAATATTACATGTCAAAAAATTCCTCATTGCAATTCTGAAATCCAATAAGCTCCAAAAACTGCAAGCAAATTTCATAAGTTTCAGACCCAAACTCATTTGGCAGAGAAACTTCATCTGAACTGAAACGCAATTATTTAACCTTTAGTTACCCCACTTAGCTTGCAGAGTCGGACACTGCATCTGCAGAACTGTTATATATGTGATTCCAGGGGGCCTGCCCAGACCCTGCTGAGGCTGTTAGGTAATGTAGGGCATTTGTGCTCTGTTTACCTGTTTAAAAAGCTGAATTTGAGCACATCTGGCCCCCAGAGTTGCAGGTAAGACGTTATCAACTGCAGCAGCTACCTCCAGGGTGGTGTTGAAGATTAACTGAATTGACGTGAATAGAATGCACAGCATACTGCTCTATATGTAGTAAGTGTCTCAATAATTATTAGCTGTTATCATTAATAGTTTTGATAATGATAATTACTTCCTGGAAGACATACTCCCCGGGCCTCACAAACATTTCTTTTGTGAATTCATCAGCACAAAGCTACTTCTGACAAAAAACATAGTAGAAATAATTAAAACTTAGAGCCAGAGAGGATCTCAAAAGATTATACTTAAAAAACTTTTGCTCAAGGCTTAAGGCATTTAGGAGACTTTTTTCTTTAATCTTTTAAAAGAAAAAAGATGCAAGTCTTTAGATTACCTATGATTTTGCTGGTAATGGCTTTGAGGAAATGCTTAAGAATCTACAGTGAGAAGGAATAAAAGTGAATGACTTCATATTGATTCTAAAATAAACTCTCTAGCTCTGACTGGTGTAGCTCAGTGGATTGAGCACAGGCTACAAACCAAAGGGTCGCCAGTTCAATTCCCAGTCAGGGCCCATGTCTGGGTTGCCGGCCAGGTCCCCAGTACAGGGCGCTTGAGAGGCAACCACACATTGATGTTTCTCTCCCTCTCTTTGTCCTTCTCTTCCCCTCTGTCTAAAAGTGAATAAATAAAATCTTTAAAAAAATAAATAAAATAAAATAAACTCTCTGGTTCTATTATCATAAAAACATCCTCAACCCTTTTAGTAACAAACTATAGAAATAATCCCTGAAAGTATAGTCTTCCTTTTAAAAGAAAATAGAATTAGTATGTTTTTCATTTTTAGAGAATCTTAAGACTGTCAAGGGGTTTCATCATGACTTTGGGTGTTTTACTGAATGAGGGACATGTCAGTAAATATAGTTTTTAAAAAATCTATTTGTTCAGGCAGTTTCATAAAGGTTGAGTTGGAATTGGTCAAAGTTTAAAAAAAGCTTCCACCAACTTCGAGAGGCATTTGTTGGCTCTACACAAGGAACTGGTTAGCCCTGCAGCCCATACAGGCCACACCTATATCTCCATGAGCGGCAAAGAAATCACCAATGTCCACACACACAGCTCCTAGATGCTATAACATGCGTTTGAAATACTCCGTGTTAGAAAACAAGAAAATGAATGAAATGTTCTAGCAAGATTTCCATAAAAAGCAATTAAAATGTAGAAGTTTGGATCATAAGGTACTGCTCCCAACAGTAGGTATTTTTATGTACGTGTGCATCCATCTGATTTTCCCCCCTGAGCTAAGATAGTTAGGAGCTCCTCAGATCATGCAGCCAATCACGGCCTCCCAACCCAAGCCAGGAGCCCAACTGTATCAGAACAACTGAGGAATCTGGTTAAAAATGAAGAGTCCCCCGCCTTACCCTGCCCCTATCAAGTCAGGATCTCCAGGGATGGCACCTGTGAACCCGCTTCTTTAAACAGGTTCTCCAGTGAAACCAGGGTAGAACAACTGCCATCGCCAGCTACCAGACTTGGATCATAACTATATCAGATGAAGTAAATACTGGAACGGATTATATAGGACTTAACTGTATCTTTAGAAAATTGAAATATGTTCATTTAGATCCTCCAAGAAACAAACCTGGGTAAATTTTTGAAGGCAAACAGATTGTTGGAGAAATGTATGGAATACTGATAGAAACGCAGAAAGAAGATAAGGGAAAAGAAGGAAGCTGATAGGGTGTATGAGTGAGCCAGCTACCTTGGAGACTGGAGCTTAATCCCACTGGAAACTCTTAGAAAATACACAAAATGCGCACTTCAGAATTACCCCTCCCCAGGAGGGAGGAGCTGGGGTCTTCATACAGTAACTACTCAGAGTCGTTGACTGAGGCCCACTACCAGCAGATGTTACTTCTCGGGCACTCTGCCCTGCCCTGCTCTGCCCTGCCCATGGGTGGCAGGGCCCATGAAATGAGCCCCGGGGTGCAGGCCCAGAGGTACGGATAGTGGCAGTGGGACATTCCCGTACACTGGAGGTCTGAGGGATACGAGCAAGGCTCTTGAAGGGCCTCCTACAAGTGATAAAGCATCGAGACAGTGCCCAGCATGCTCTAATAGATAAGCGGTATTGATGCTGTAGTAGAAATTGCTCTCATGCAATTTTATAAGAAAAGTTTTCTCTCTTAGCGTAAATAGGATCAATAATCTCACCCTGGCAGTGGTTTTCACTTTTACCTGGTGTGTAACGGAAAAATACTCAGATGCTTGTTTTGTTTTTATGTTTTCCAGAGATTCTACAGCCAAACCCAGACATTCCAGATTGCGCGTGGTACTCAGAAGCTTACGCTGCTGACACAGGGGCAAGGTTTGGAGCCACGCTTGGAATTCAGCCCGTCCGTTCTGGAGCTGGGGCCACTGCTGCCGTACGCACCCGGAGACGAGGCCGAGGTGGTGGTGAAGAACCCCTGTGACTTTCCCATTGAGTTTTACTCCTTGGAATTTGACCAGCAGTATCTCATAGAAGAGAAGGTGAGCAGGGGCCGCAGCCAGACCCCACGTGACACCCACTCGTGCTCCTCTCCGCCAGGACAGCCCCCTGACCGCTGCACCTCCTTCCCTTTGAACCCTGCCTTGCCCATTTAGAGATCACTTTGTAGCCTTTTCCAACCTACTTCCCATGCCCTGAGCAGAATCCGTTGCCCCTTTTGTGATCTCAGTATATATTTTAACCAACTGATTGAAAAATTAATACATGCTAATGATTAAAATTTAAACAATGAAGAATGTACACAGCAGTCATTCCATTTGAAGTCAGTTTCTTATAGACAGCATATTATTGAGTTTTTTAAAAAAATATTTAATTTATTTATTTTTAGAGAGAGAGCAAGGGAGGGAGAAAGGGAGAGAAACACTGATGTGCGAGAGAAACATCAGTTGGTTGTCTCTCACTTGTCCCCACCCAGGGACCAAACCTGCAACCCAGGCATGTGCCCTGACTGCCAATTGAACCGGCGACTTTTCGCTTTGTGGGACAATGCCCACCCCACTGAGCCACACCAGTCAGGGCTAATTGAGTCTTTTTTAAAATAGACTCTGGCAGTCTCTGTCTTTAATTGGTATGTTTAGACCATTTACATTTAATGCAATTATATTAGGGCTTAAATCTGCCTTTTTTTTTTTCTATTTGTTCTGGGCTGTGTATTTTCCAGTTGCTCCCTCGTGTTTATTTTTTTGAACTTTATATTTTAGAGCAGTCTTAGGCTCACAGCACACTTGAGGGGATGGTACTGAGATTGGGGTATACCCCTTGTTCCCATACGTCAGAGCCTCCCTCACTAGCAGTGTCCCTTTCTAGAATGGTGCATTCGCCACAACTGACGAACCTACATTGACACATCACAGAGTTCACTGTCCATGTTATATGTTCCATGGATTTGGACAAATGTATGACATGTATCCCTTAGTACAGTACCATACAGGGCACTTCCACTGCCTTACAAATCCTCCGGACTCAGCCTATTAATCCCCTCCTCCTCCCAACACCTAGTAACCACTGATCTTTTTAATGTCTCTGTAACTGGGTCTTTTCCAAGATGTCATATAATCGTAAGTATATAGTGTGTAGCTTTTTCAGATTGGCTTTTTTCACTTACTAATTGGTATTTATATTTCTTTCATGTCAGTTTGTGACTTGGTAGCTAATTTCTTTTGAGCACTGAATAATAGCCCATTGTCTGAAGGTACCACAATTTATTTATCCATTCCCCTACTGAAGGACATCTTGGTTACTTCCAAGTTTTGGCAAATTATGAGGAAAGCTGCTATAAACACCCACCACAGGGTTTTGTGTAGACACAAGTTTTTGACTTCTTTGGTAAACACCAGGGGGCTTGA
The DNA here is from genome assembly GCA_028533065.1 of Trachops cirrhosus. Classification (NCBI taxonomy): domain Eukaryota; kingdom Metazoa; phylum Chordata; class Mammalia; order Chiroptera; family Phyllostomidae; genus Trachops; species Trachops cirrhosus. The sequence goes on from CM052550.1 coordinate 17,267,367, forward strand.
TTGCTGGATTGTATGGTAAGAGTATGTTTACTTTTGTAAGAAGGGACCAGTCTATCTTCCAGAGTGGTCATACCATTCGCATTCCCATCAGCAGTAACTGAGAGTTCCTGTTGCTCCTTGTCCCCACCAGCATTTGATGCTGTCAGTGTTTTGGGTTTTAGCCGTTCTAATAGATGTGCAGTAGTATCTCATTGTATTAATGTGCATTTCACTGATGACGTTAGGTGTGGAGCATCTATTCATATGCTAATTTGCCACCTGTATATTTTTTTGGTGAAGTGTCTATTAATGTCTTTGGCCTACTTCTTAATCAGGTTTTTTGTTTTCTTATTGTTGAATTTTAAGAGGATTTTTTTTTACATATTTTGAACAATAGTCCTTTGTCCAATGTGTCTTTTGCAAATATTTTCTCCCAGTCTGTGGTTTGCTTTCTCATTCTCTTAATAATGTCTTTTGCAGAGCAGAAGTATTTAATTTTAATGAAGTTTTGCTGTTCATGAAGACTGATGATTAGCTATCTGTTATTTATTAGTTATCTATTGCTGCAAAACAAAGTACCACCAAGCTTAGCAACTTAAATGTTCTTATCTCATGTTTTCTGTGGGTTAGGAATGTGGGATGGCTTAGCTGAGGTGGCTCTGCTTGCTCAGGGCCCTCCCCCAACTCGGTCTTTGAATCTTCTCTTTTCTTTATATCCAGGGTTTATGCTCTGCCCAATGTAAATCCTGCCTCCAGAAATTTTTCTCTGAATGGAATTGGTCCCTCTGGAAGGGAATCTTTTCATTAGGTCTTTATGAAATTCTCAATGGCCGATGTTGACACAGCATCCTCTGTTGTGGGTCAAGTTCAATGGAAAGCAGAACTTAAGATTCTGAGATTTGCTTGTAGAAGTCCCGTGAGGGAGCGCTCTCAGGAAAAATACCTGAAAAGAAGAAGAAAGTGGAATTGGAGGAGAAAAAGACGAACTGTGATGAGATTGCAACAGACACTTCAGCTGACGCCACTGGAAGCTCGGGAGCTGGGCTGGCTCTTTAGAGTTCAGTCGAAGCCATTGGGCCAAGGCTTCATGTCTCTCCATCAACCAGCCTTTGAAAACCGGCCCGTCCTAAGCTCCCTTCTATCTCATTGGTCAGCTTGCCTGTCCCGACATCAGTACCACCCCTTTATCACTCCTGCTTCACAAGCCCTGGAATCTGATGGGGCAGTCCTCTGCCTTTATTCTTCCTTTTCAGTGTTTTAACTATTCTTAGCCCTTTGTTCTTCCATATATATTTTAGAATGACCTTATTAGAGTGGTTTTCAAACAACTAAAAATGGTGATCCTACAGAAGGTTATCTAACAAAACAGATTTTTCATATCAGTGGAGCCCGGTGTCCCTACCAGTCCAGCCAGCTGCAATAAATAGGGTCGTATCAGACTTATTTTTACTGTGTTTTATAAATATACGTACCCACTAGGGTTGCTACATTTAGTAGAAAGAAAAACAGTTTGCCCAGTTAAATTTGAATTTCAAATAAGCAACATTGGACATATTTATACTAAAAAATTATTTGTTACTTACCTGAAACACGGATTTAACTGGGCATCTCATATTTCATCTGACAACCCTGATGTATGTTTTATTCAACCTCTCCTCTTCTCTCTCTCTTTCATACACATGCACACATACTTAATACCATTGTACTAACCACCATATTTTATAAGAATGTGTCACTCAGAGTAGATAATGGAGTTCTGTATTTTTGTCAATGGAAAACAAACCAAAAAAATCACTGTATGTAATTTTTAAAACAAGAAGAAATTTCTCTTCCACATGTTAAATGCCCAGGCTCAAATGGAGCAAAAAAAAGATCCCACCTCCCAGGCTCAGGGCTCAGCCTTACCTTTAGACCCCTCCAATGGACCTGCCCTCTGCACACACCCAACCTCAGACAGGCGCAGGGACTTTACACGAGGAATGAGCAGACCCACTGAGGGCTGTGGGGAGGAGCAGAGCTTCCAGCGAGGCCAACGGCAGTTCCTGTTCTCCTCGAGCAGATCTTGCGGACGCTGAAGGGCTATGATTCCTACAACACCCTGCTGCTGCCACCCCGCATCCCTGGGGAGAAGCTGCCCACAGAAATGTACGAGTACTTCAACGAGATGAAGCAGTCAAAAGAGGAGCAGCTGAAGGTGAAATACCTGGAGGCTCTGGTGCAGGACAACGGTGAGAACTCATCTTAGGGGCCTGGCTCCTGCCGCTGCCCTGGCTTCTTTGAACTGTCCCTGGTGCCAGGCAGGTGTGAGGTGCCTTCTGCATTTTATTTCTAACCCTTACAAAATGCTCCTGTTATCTGCACTGCATGGATACACAGAGAGGGACACATTCTGCTCTCACTGGAATCTAGTGGGGAGTTAAGACAGAAACTGCTAATATAGATCTAGAACACTCGCTAGATACCAAGCCCTGCACCGAGGGTCTCACATGCACAGATGAGAAACTGAAGCACTGGCAGACATGGTCCACGGTTTAAGTGGCAGAATCAGGATTCAAGCCCAGGTCTCGCTGACTCCAGAGTCCAGGGCAGTAACCGCTCAGCTCCACGAATTCCATGTGTGTGTCTAGGTAATGCAAGGGAACACGTCACGTACGTGTGAAATCAGTGCCCTCAGAGAGGTGGGAGTTCACATGAGGAAGAGGTTGGCCCTCCAGAGTCCTCAAGCCAAACCCCAATCTCAAAGCTGGACTGTGCACTCCTAATCTGGCCCTTTCTGGCCCAGCCGAGTGATCCCATCATCACCCAGGGGCTCCCTTGTGTGTACTTGAACATCAGCATTCCTGGAGACCTGTAGGAGTCTGCGACTTGTCACGATGCACTTCTTCCTGCTTTTCCGTGCCCTCTTCCTGGACAACCCCCTGCTCTTCCTCGCTCTCTTCTGTGTAACAGTCATCACTTGTATAATTATTTTCTTCATACCCCCAGACAAGAAGCCTCCATAAAGGCAGTGGTCACATATTTCCCACTTGAAAGCCCATTGCCTGGAGACGCACCTGATAGGTCCTAGTGCCCAATAAATATGAATGAATGAGTTGAACAGAGTCCATTTCTCCTGCCCTTGGGTCTGTCATGTCTCTCCAGGAAGCTAGTCAGAGAATACTGGTTGGCCCTAAAAGGAGAGGATGAGAGATGAAGGCTGCCTCCTCCACCCACTCTCCGGGTCACATTCACTGAGCACTATTAGTTTGCTAGAACTGCTGTCACACTGGGTCGTTAACCAACAGAAATGTATTTTCCCACCATTCTGGAGATTAGAAGTCCAAGATCAAGATGTCAGCAGGGTCGTATTCTTCTGTACCTTCCTCTTTGGTTAGTAGATGGCTGTCTTCGCCCTGTGTTCACATGGTCTCCCCTCTCTGAGTGTCTGTGTCCTAATCTCTTCTTATATGAACATCAGTCATATTGGATTATGAATGGATTAGGACAGCCATACAACCTCATTTTAAATTAATTACCTCTTTAAAGGCCCCATCTTCAACTACAGTCACACTCTGAGGTACTGGGGAGTTAGGACTGCAACACACGAATTTTAGGGAAACCAGTTAAGTCCATAACAAGCACCCACTATGTTCCAGGCACTGAGCTGGAGTGCTGGGCGTGGGGGGAAAGATCAATGGAACAAGCCCCTACCTTTGAGAAATCACAGTCAGGAAGGTGGCAGGAAAGACATGTCAACTCAGAACGGCCCGGTGGCAGAGGTGGAGAGTGGTGAGCGGCTGTGGTGTACGAAGCACGTCCTGAAGTCAGGGAAGGGCCCTGTCGCTCTCATCCTCATCACACACCACAGCTGCGCGTTCCTGTTGCCATTTGACCAATTGAAAGATGGTCTAGATGCAGGGGTGTCCAACCTTTAGGTGTCTCTGGGCCACACTGGGAGAGGAAGTGTTGCCTTGGACCACATATTAAATACATAGCAACACATAATCACAAAAAATCTCATGATAGTTTAAGTAAATTTACAATTTTGTGTTGGGCTGCATTCATAGCCACCCTGGGCCCCATGCAGCCCGAGGGCTGCAGGTTGGACACCCCGCCAAAGCCAAGACCCAGGGGGTCCAGGGGGAGCCCAGGGAGGCGGACAGTCTGCTTCCCCAGGCATCTGCTCACTCTGCGCTCTCGTGCTGCTGACCGCCCCTCTCCTCTTCCCACACCACGCCCAGAAGGCCACAGTCCCAAGTCACATCACCACCTTCACAAGACAGCTGCAGCCTCTCCGGCTCAAATCCAAATCCTCAACAAAGAGGATGTCTTGGCCCTGGGGTAGAGAGGGGTTAATTTATACAATCACAGCCCTTCTATGCACCCAGCAAAACTCTGCAGGATAGGGGCAGTGAGGAGGATGCAGGGCAGACAAAAGGGTAGATGTGCTTAACGGTAACATGCAGAAGTGTTCATGATAAACTAAGAGAGAAAGCAGGCTACAAATTGGTACGTACAAGTTTGGTTTTGAAAAATTAAAAGTCCAAAATGTGAGAGGTTGCTACCTCTCCTGTACTGGTATCATAAAATTAAGTTGCAATTCCTCTGTCACCATTTCTTTATCTATCTATATCTCCCTTGCCCGTTGAATTTTATAATTTATTAGCTCTTCTAAATATTCCGAATTTTCTGGGATAATAATTTTGGATTTTTTATGTTGAAATGTAGAAACACTCTGAGCAGAGAAATTCGCTGCAGTTCTTGTCTGAGCTGGATTGTCCAGAGTGATGGTAACCAGCTCAGTGATTCTCCTCTTTGTTTCTCTTTCCTTTTCTGCCCCCATCCTCCCTTGCCCCACCCCAACTCGTGTCTGTGTTTTCCTCCTTGCTCTCTGGCAGAAGATGAAGAAATATCCCCATTGGATCAGGGAGCTTCCTCCAGCCTGAAGAGGCCCTCACTTAACCACGGGATCTCTGTCATGTCTGACCTGGCAGACCAGAATGAGTTCAAGAACAACCTATATGAAGAGGACGATGACGACAGCCTGGAAAAAATAGTGTTTCAAAGTAACCAAGCGTTTTAATGTTTTGGTGCCAGTTTTCTCTAAGCCAAAGTGGGAGGAGTGTTCACTGCCTTTTCACTTTGCTCCATGAAATGCATCTTCCAAACCTTCTAGCACAACTGTGTATTAATTCTGTAACGTGAACATGCCATCACTCATTTAGCCATTTCCCTTAATGTTGCAAACTCTGCTAGCTTCCCACGTTATTTTTTTCAGAAGATCCGCCCAAATGGAATTAAGAGTCAAAGAGAATCTGTATTTGCAATCCTAGTAGCTGTGGGCAAATATTAGCCAAAAAGGGCACTTGCAGGCAATACAAAGGGGGTGTGGGGTGCAGCAGACTGTGTGTGTCATTACCAGTCAACATTTAAACAGACAGTCGTTCCCATTTCCATCAGAACCCCGTGAACCCAGTGTGTCCACAGACGCGCACGTGTGCACACACACATTTTTAATCTGCAGCTGACAAGGTACAGAGCACCGACAGCCACTCCTCAGAGGAAGTCGGAGAAGTGGAGAACAACCCAGTGAGCAAGATCATCTCTCGCTACCTGGGCATTGATATTTCTGCAGAAGGTAGCGGGGCCAACAACCAGAAAGGCATCGCCATCATCATCCACGGGACGCCCTTTTCAGGTACGCTGCGGCCCCCCGGCCCCGAGGGGTTGCCCCTTTTGTGTTTATGACGAAACTCGCACGTGTGACTTTCAGGCCATGAGACTTTTTTGTTTGAAATTTATATATAAGAGGATTATCCCCAAACTGTTAAATTGCTAACCTCAGAGATACGGGACTAGCGAAAGAGCAGGGATACCTCATTTTTAATTAATACATCTGTGAATTATTTGAGCTTGTATCCTTTCTATTATATTATTTAAAAATAAAGGGGGAAACCCTTTGGCCCAGCAATATTGCTTCTAAAATTTTATCTTAGAAAGTTAATTAATGATGTAGACAAAGATTAACAACATGAATGTTCACTGCAACATGATTTACCGTAATAAAAAATCAGGAGCGGTTGAAGCAGTCATTGTGGGGGACTGGTCAGTTAAGCCATAGCACATTCAGACGGTGAATTGCTGTCACCATTAAAAACAGCGTCTTGCACACCCAGGTTCATAGTGGCATTATTAACAGTAGACAAATGGGAGGAACGGCCCAAATGTCCATTGACAAATGACTAGATAAACAAAATGTGGTACAATGGAGTCCTCAGCCTTAAAAAGGAAAAAATTCTGATAGGTACTACAACATGAATGAACCTCGAAGACATTGTGCTAAGTGGAACAAGCCACACACAGAAGGACCATAACTATATCATTCCAGTTACATGAGGTACCTGGAGCAGTCAAATTCAGAGAAACAGAAAGTGGAGTGGCGGTTTCCAGGGACTGGGCGACTGAGGAATGAGGGATTATTCTTTAATGGATACAGAGTTTCCATTTGGGAAGGAGAAAAAGTGCTGGTGGTGGTTACACAACAGTGTGAGTACATTTATACACCCGAACCGTACATTCAAAAATGGTTTTTCAGTACATTCAGAAACTGGGGCTCTGGCTGGTGTGGCTCAGTGGATTGAGCACTGGCTGGGAACCAAAGGGTCACCAATTTGATTCCCACTCAGGGCGCATGCCTAGGTTGCAAACCAGGTTCCAGTAGGGGGCACACGAGAGACAACCACACATTGGTGTTTCTCTCGGTCTCTTTCTCCCTCCCTTCCCCTCTCTAAGAATAAATAAATAAAATAAAATAAATGGTTAAAGTGGTAAATTTTGTATGTATATTACCACAATTAAAAAAAATAGTGCCATAGAAGTATACTGAATGAATAGAAAGATGTTCATGGTACATTGTTTTAAGTGAGAAAAAAATGTCATACTTATTACTTGGAATCTGTGTTGGTTTCCTATTAGTACTGTAACCACACACTTGGTGCTGTAAAACGATGCCCGTTTGCTTTCTCACAGCTCTGGAAGTCAGAAGCCTAAACTGGGTCAACCTGGGCTGCTTCCCTTCTGGAGGCTGTAATGGAGAATCCATTTCCTTTACCTCCCCTAGCTTCTAGAAGTGTTCCCTTCAGTCCTTGGCTCGTGGCCTCTTGTTCCATCTTCAAAGCCAGCACGGCAGCTAGCATCTTCCAGCCTCTCTCTCCATGCTTTCATCGTCACATCACCTGCTCTGCCTCTGACCCTCCTGCTTCTCTCTTGTAAGGTCCCTTATGATTACACTGGGCCCACCCAGGTAATCCAGGAGGATCTCCCCATAGCAAGATGCATCACGTCACCGCACCTGCTAAGTCCCTTCACCGTATGAGGTAGCGTGTGTGCAAGTCCCAGGGGTTAGGATGTAGGCATCAGCAGGGGGTCGTTACTCAGCCTGCCATGTAACCCCTTTCTTTTTAATAAGAAATATAAATAAAATAATTACATATACATACTTAACAGCCATATGCAAAATTCCCCTGGATCAGCAAATTATGGCTTTGTTTTTCTTTTCTCCTGTCCATTATTTCTGAATTTTCTGCTTTATTTTTAATGAGCAGGTATTTTGAAATGAGAAAAAAAATCAACACGAGTTATTCTTTAAGTAAAAAATGTCTTTCTGTTAGAATCAGAGACCATAAGAGCTACAAGGCTTTTGAAGATCAACTGATAGAATCACTCTTTAGGCCAAGGAGAAAACCCAGAGAGGGTGTGTGTTGCTGTACGTAGCACACAGCCTGTTGGTGGTAGAATTAGGGCAGAACCCACGGTCCCGACTCACGCTGCAGGCCTCCCTTCTCTCTTTTCTGCTGCCGCCTCTGACCACATGAGAGACTTGGAGGCAGGGCACTGGGAAAGATCACTGGACAGGGGCCTCTGCTTTAGAAGTTTCTGGCTAGAACACTGAGCAACTGAAAGCCCTGAAATTTAGCCCCCTTTCCTTTATAGGAAAATCCGCCACGGCAGCCAGCGTTGCCAAGCACTACAACGCGGCCTGCCTGAGCATCGACTCCGTCGTGCTGGAAGCCATCTCCGAAGGCAGCATCCCGGGACTCCGGGCCCGAGAGCTCTGCATCAGGGCCGCCATAGAGCAGTCCATGCGGGAAGGAGAGGACTCTGGTAAGAGCCGTTTCCCCTGGCGTTTTGTGGCCAAGTGGCCGGCACCCCACTGCTAACACCCATCCTCTCTCTTTCCCCTACTGAGCTTTTCTCCCACAGCTCGGTTGAAGGCTGATTGATAACATGCCACTAGCTTAGTAGCCCGGAGAAAAGTCCCCTTCGCCCGGTATCTATGGCTGTCCTGGCTGCCCAGTACTGGCACTCACGTGGCACTTCCGGGAACAGGACAGTGGGTAGCACGTGGCCCATACCTTTGGGGGTGTGACACCTAGAGAGGAGCAGACATGTGCGCATCCAGAGCAGAGGAAAAGAACGCAGCAGAAGTGCCAGCTCTGTGAATAAGTGAGCTTGGGGTGACTGGGTGCCAACAAGTGTGATTCGGGGACGTTTTCATGGACATGGCCTTTGAGGGAGCCCAACAGTATCGATAGGTAAAGACGAAAACAAAGACATTCCCAACAGAGAAACTGGGGGAGCTGACAGGAAGTTAGAGGTGGGAAGGCAGCTTGAGGCCAACTGTAATTGACCTTGATGCCAAAATTAGGAATTTGGGTTTTATTTGGAAGGAAAAGTGTTGCGTGGTTTCCATCTGTGGGGGAAACGGCCAGAAAGTAGCTCTTGTAGTGTCTGGTGGAGGCAGCCAGCGATGAACAGGCCTGGGCAGGCCGACCTGGCTGCCACCAGGGCAGCAGGGACTTGAAGGGGCGGGAGGCGTTCAGGGTGGTCACACCAGGATCGCAGCCCTCAGAAACCAAGACAGGGAAGGCGGGAGGAAGAGAAAGTTTGCTGGAAAGGAAAAGTAATTGGGTTTTTGAACCCATAGTAGTGAGGGCTGGTCGAAAATCAGACCTACCAGAGGTCAAAAGTCCTGGCTGCACCAGGTCATCTGAGGGCCTCTGGGTCAGGAGAATGGCTGCCCAGGTGGAAGTATACAGAAGCAGAGTGCCTGCTGAGAGCTGAATTATTTTATAGAAACACTCATAGCGTGACATCATCCCCAACAGTGTACGGTGCCTGCCAGTTGAAAACTGGCTGGGGCTTTCAGGCATGCGCCCTCCACTCAATATCTCTTCATGGGGAGCTCAGGGAGACGAAGGACTCTGCTTGGAAGATAAGAGAAATAGTTCTGTAGTTATATCAGGGAAGAAAAATAACTCTCCCTCTGCCCTTCTGAGTTCTCAGCTGAGACCCTTGTGATTAAAGAAAAACAGATTAACAAGAGAAAACACAACAAGTTCATAAACACGTACACTTCACGTACACATGGGAGATACTCAGGGAAAATGAGTGACTCCAAGTTGGCTTTAGAGTTCGGAATGAAATACCAGCGTAAAGGGAAGGGAGAGGAGGCACGCAGTCCTCCCAAGGGGCAAATGACTGTTAGGACCGATGACTGGACCTCAGGGAACTGGAGGGGAGGGGCGCAACCTGCCTGGGTGCTGGTGATGTCAGTCCTCTGCCCCGTCCCCCACCGCCAACCCTGAGGTAAGAGTCCGTCTTCTTTGGTTGATGAAACTCCCCGAAAGGGGTTTTGTGACCATTTGAGTTCATTTTGCAAGGCTGTCTGTAGGCAGATCAGGGATGTTCAGAGGAAGCCCCCTGTGCATTTGCTGCTTTTCAAGCGCCTACAGCTCGAAATAATCAGCATTCCCAAGCCATGTCCAGGAACTCCTAGAGTCATATTTCTGGGTGGCATATTCTGCTACCCTTCATGCTGAATTATAGCTGGATTATAATCCTGGTTCTCTCAGACTTTTGTTTCCTTTTCTGTCAAACTACATGTCACCGAGGTCTTTGGAGATGTGTCGGTATCCTGTGACAAATCGTGAGTTTGAGCTCCCTGTCTGAGAACGTAATGGCAATCTGCAGGCAGAACTGGGGGGATCTTCCTCAGCAAAGTGACAGGTGCAGCTGCTGGAGTAGAGGAAGTCAGCCCAGAAAGTTCCAGAAAGAGAGGGGTGGGATGGACAGGGCAGGATGGGACCTTGGGGACACTTCCATTGTAGGAGGAGGTTGTGGAGGAGAAGCGGGGGGCGGGGGGGCGGCGGGGAGGCTGAGAGGCAGAGCAGAGGCCAGAGGGGCGGGCAAGCAGGAGCACAGGTAGCGGGAGTGCAGGCCACAGCAGGGAGAGGGACGAGAAGGGCTTTCCGGCGTCTCCAGAGCCCTGTGGAGTGCAGGCACCGTTTCAGCTTTGTTTTCCTGGCAGCCCTTATCACTAGTGAGCATGCATTTCATTTACTTATTTCATCATCTCTCTCCCCCAGCTAGAATGTAAGCTTCTGAGGGCAGAAATTTGTGTTAGTTTTCTTCACTAATGTATACCCAGCACTCAGAATGGGGCCTGGCACATAGTAGATGTAGAGTAAAGATTTATTTCAAAAAATGTATTGAATCACTAAAGGAACACAATTGGAAATTTCTGGAAATTCAAATAGAATGAACCCTGAGAAGAGGACTACTGTAGTTCACAGTTCAGAGGTCATGGGTAACTTTGAAGAAAACCCTTTTAAGAGATGGTTAAGCCCGAACACACATCTGCAGTTTGCTGTGGAGTCAGCAGGCTGTGCCGGACAGGAAGTGGGGTGGCAGGAGGCTGGGGTGCATTATCAAAGCAGAGCCTGGAGGGACAGGGGCGATGGGGCCTGGACACACATAGGACCATGCGGCTCTATAACTGGAGGAGAATTTGGGGAGTATACAACTACTCCCCTAATATCATCTAACACTTTGCCCACCCTACCCCCAGTCCTCCCAGGAGCTGTGTGAAGTCCTTGTACCTATAACCAGGTACCAGGGAGGGGAAGAGGGAGCCACTGGGAAAGATAAAGCAAAGCAAAGTATAGCGAGAGCTCGCAAGGGAGAGTTCTCAAGGGCTTACGAGGGGAGAACCCCCCAAAAACCAGAATTCTCTTCTGGAGGGCGTGCCCCTCGCAATACAGGCTTTCCCCACTGGGTGAGTGTTCTAGGAACCCATCTGTATCAGTGAACCAGCTGGCGTTGTTGTGAGAGGCAGCATTCAGCTTCAGTGAATTTGTTTTTGGAGACTCTTTCAACATGTTTGCCCATTTCATGGTGGGTGATTTACAAGTGCACCTACCCACACCGCACTGAGTGTTCAGCAGTTTTTGACCAAAATCAGCATGATCCCGTGCCCCACCCTCCCTATTCACCTGATCTCACCCTGAGCAACATTTTTTTGTTTCCCCTGATGAAAAAAGTCCTCAAAGGGAAACATTTTGCCGATGTGGCAGAGGTGAAACAAAAACCAGCAGAAGCACTAAAAGGCATCAAAATCGACAAGTTCAAAAACTGTTTTGAGCAGTGGAAAAAACATCTCAGTAGGTGCACTGCATCAAACGGGGAGTACTTTAAAGGTGACTGAAGTTTAAACATACAGGAATAAATACACAATTTTTTATAAATAAACTCCAGGTTTTGAGGGGTCAACGAGGAACAAGAACCCGAATAACAGGTCTGCCTGAGAGCTGGAGAAACACGGAAGCGGCTGAGCACACGGCCCCAGCACCGCGCCTCCGGCCCCAACAGCGCCTGCTGGCCCCCCGCGCTCCTCCAGGCCTGGGCAGTCCATCCTTGTAGAGTCGGGGCCCAGAGGGCACCGTGAGACAGGACTTGCCTTAGCGGGTGGGAGGCTGGGAGGGGCGGGAGTCTGTCTTCAAGGCCCAAGGCACTCTAACAGGAGTTTTTCTGAACAGCTGTCATGGAAACTTGTAAATAATATGTCAATCACTGACTCTGAAAGGGAACGTCTCAGTGGGCGAGGGTCCTTAGGAGTGGCCATCTGATTGGAAGGAAAGCCAAAGGTGTAACGAAGAAATTAATGTTAAAGCTAGGTTTGCCAACAGGCACACTGTTATTAACTAGCCTGTTTGTTCATTTGGGCAGCTCTGCTGTGGAAGCAAGAATGAATGTCCTACCCAAGCTACCCACTGGCATCCCCACAGCCTAGAACCACAAAAGGTCAGGGGTTAGGTTCTAAGGGCAGGGCTGTAGTATACCAGCAGTTGCAGAAAGGATTGCCCTCTGGACTGGAAGAGAAAGTGAGGCAGAATAATGTGGGATCTGAGCAGTGAAGAGGCCTGGACTCCAGGCCAGGCTCTCCACGGAGCCATCATCATCCGGTCCTCAGTGGATGGAGCCTCTTCTCTCAGCCCCACTCAGCCATCCCCACTGTTATTTCCTTATTATCCTGTGGTGACCTTTAATATAAACCCACTCTCTCTGTGTAGCCCAGGAGACTGCTTCGGCCCAAATTGCCATTGGACCCATACAACTGAGCACTGAGACCCTGGGCAAGTTAACCTCAGAATCCACCATAGTAACCCCAGAAACAAAAGGTGCAAAACCTGTGCGTGGGAGCTTGCTGCTTGGCAAAAGCAAGGCAGAGAGCCACACCTCTGGGTCTCAGAAGCAGCAGCAGCAGCATCAGCACCCGGCCGAAACACCACAGGTACAAATCAGGGGCCCCTAGAAGGAGGTCTGGGATCCTTCCTCCTCCCCGCCTTCCTCAGCATCCTGCAGCCAGGTCAGCACAACTTCATTCCTGTGGGTGCCCTCCCCAGGCAGGTCTGAGCGCTGTCCCCACACCTATCCCCCCGAAGGCAGGTTCTTCCAGCAGATGTTCAGCAAGTGACTATCACGGTACAGGCACTGGGCCACTGGGTCGGGTGCTGGCAACGTGAAGATCAGTAAATCAAATTCTCGGCACTCGAACCACATGAAGTGTCCGGGGAAGGACATAACCACACCTTAAAACATTTGTGATAAAATGAGATTGGTGACACATAGGTATGTAAAAAGGATTAGGTTAAACCATAAGTCATTTCTAAAAAGCCATAGAGAAGGTCAGAGAGTTTGAGCCACATGCCCAGAGACTTTGAGAACAATCTTGGCAGAATAGCAGGTGCTGAAGCCAAAGACAGCGGACGGACGGCCTCAGCCTCCCACTGCCAAGCCTACCAGACAGCCCTCCTGCTCGCCCAGCGCCCTGCCCTCCCTGCAGCGGAGCAACTGCTTCTGCAACTGGGCCCCATCCCTTCTCTTTCACTCGAGACCTAAATTCCTGCAACTGTCTCCTCTCTGTACATTTGGGTTTTTCCCATTATCTGTTGGATTCTTCCTATCAGCATTGAGGCATGCTTTATACCCACATCTTTAAAAAATAGGTTCCCGTGACCCCAGGTTCCCCTCCCCTATTGCCTCATCTCTCGCCTTCTCTCCAAAGAATCGCTGCATGATCGCCTCCTGGTCCTCAGCACCGTCCTCCCTTCACCCGTTCCAACCAGGCCTTCATCCTCTCCACTTCACCAGCTACTCTCCTCAAGGTCACGGGCATTCATCTGGCTAAATGCATTGGCCAGTTTTTTGTCCTCACCTTCCATGATCTCTTGGCAGCTGATAACCCCTCCTTCTAGAAAGGCTTTCCTCACTTCGCTTTCAGAATACCATGCTTCTCCACTTTCCCTCTGTCTCCTGAATGACTCCCGCCCCGCTCCAGTGCCTCCCTCCACCTTCGCAAACTAGTTTTTCAGAGTAGGCTAGGACCGAGTCAGCTGGTCTTCTTTTTCGTATCTACCTTTTCTTTATAGGCGATCTAATCCAGTTCATTAAATACTTAAATATTTTCTTCATATACTTCCATGTTTTCTTAAATATTCAAATAAAGTATTAAAATACCTCAGTATATTCATTATGCTTAACCCTCAAGTTTGTATCTCCAGCCCGTGTCTCCCCAAGCTTAGGTTCATTTACCCAAATGACATTCAATATCTCTATCAAATGGCTTAGAGACATTTCAAAATTTACATGTCCAAAAAGTGGTTTTGCTCCCTCCCCCACAAAACAAAGCAATGCGGAAAGTTGCTCTTTCCTCCATCTTTCCTTTCTTAATAAATAACTTCACCCTTTTTCAGTTTGCTCAGTTCAGAACTCACGGAGTCATTCCCGAGGCCTCTCCTCCTTTCACCTCCACCTCAGATCCTATTGGCTGTACTTCCGAAATCCATCCCTTATCAGCCACATCTCAGCACCCTCGCCCGCGCCCATCCCCGACCCTGCTGCCATCATCTCCTGCCTCGACCACTGAGTTACCTAGTTCACTAGTCTTCCTGCTTCCACTCTTGTTACCTCATGCAGCAGGTAGAATGCTCTCTTAAAAAATCAAAGTCCCATCCTATGCCTAAAACATGCCAACAACTGCCTATAACGCTTGGAATATACTCTAGACTCCTTACGGTGGCCGGCAAGCCCGCATATTCTGGCCTGGCCAGGTCTTTGACGTTAAGCCTGACCGGCTTTCCCGTTGCTCGCTCAGTTCCCGTCACTCTGGGCTCCCACGTGCTCCCCAAATACCCACAAGTCCACGTGCGTTGTGGGAGCTTGCTCTTCCCTCTCTGGAAGACTCTTCTGTCAGGATTCCGCCTTGTTCTTTCACATTATGCAGGTAATGTGACAACCCTTCCTTTTTATTTTTCGTGACAACCCTTTCTAAATAGCCATTGTCCAGCTCTGTCATTGCTCTTTGTTCCCTTACCTGGACATTTTCTCCCTGGCACTCATTACTGTCTGAGATTGTATTATTGATTTGCATGTTCGTCTGTCCCTCTTCTGTCTCCCCCACTTGAATGTAGGGATCACACTGGCAGCAACACTGCGAGACTCGTGTGTTGTTGTGCCCCCGGCACTAGAGGGGACCCCGGTGCATAGTAGTTGCTCAGTGAATATCTGTTGAATGAGTGAACAGATGGGTGCTGTTCAGCATATACATAAAGCGCCTTGCAGTGTTCCCTCTTGAAGCCTAGGGCAATTCTTTAAGAAAGACAGGAATATTCCATTTTATACTGCAACACCCATTTTACAGATGGGGAAATGGGGCCCAGAGAGAGTATATGGTTTTCCCGAGGTCGCATGGCTTGTATATGTAGGAGCTGTTGGGGAACCAAGCTGGATTCTAACTCCTGGTCCTTCTCTTACCAAGGTTTCCTCCAGTCCCCTCCCCTCAGGGCCAACGCCGCGCAGGCTCAGTGTCAGCCCCAGTATTGGAGGGGACACCGGCCTCCTGAGCTGTGTGCTGCCTGAGGATCTACTCACCCAGATCCTGTCTGAACGTATACAGGTGCGTCCACACCCATCCTCGGGAGCTGCAGGGCTCACACACCTTCCCCCGCTGTGCTGGGACTCTGAGCCATCCCCCGCCCACAGCAGCTGGGAACCCAGGGGCCTTGGGGAAGAGAGATGGGTTTCCTCACCCTTGCAAGTCATTTACTCGTCCTTGTGACAGCCCATGTTCGTCCCCCCTTGACCCTGACTCAGTCTGCTGCCGGAAGCTACTCACCTTAAAGGGCCAGCGAGCAGAAGTTAGGCATTCAAAAACAAACAAACAAACAAAACAGAAACAAACAGATTCATGGCACAGACTATAGCAGTGTTTTTAAAACTATAAGTTGGAGCCTTTACGAGTTAGAGTTTGAAGGCATCTTAATTGCAGTAAAAAAATGTTTTAATATGTCATTAAGTGAGAAAAGATTATGTGCTATATGATTTCACTTGTATGTGGGTCTAAAGAATTAAATACACAAACCAAACAAAACAGACCCACAGAAATAGAAAGCAAACTGATGGTTGCCCGTGGGAGGGCGGTTGTGCGCTGGGGGAAAGAGGGGAAAGAATTAAGAAGTTCAGATTGGCAGCTACAGAACAGTCATGGGGATGCAAAGCACAGCACGGGGAATGCAGTCCATAATACTGGAATGACTATGCACGGCGCCAAGTGGGTACCGCAACTACAGGGAGAGCACTGTGTAAAGTATGTAAATGTCTGACCACTGTGCCGTACACCTGAAACGAATACAAATAATATTGCATGCCAACTGTAACTGAAAAACTAAAAAAGAAAGAAAGGCAGATTATGAAATAGTATGTAAAGCACAATTACATTTCCATAAAAAATTTATAAATGTATATTATACCCATAATAAAACTCAAAGCACATGTAAACTGTAGTTGTCTTCAGATAATTACAGGTTTTTCGTCTTCATTTCTGAATTATTTTATGATGACATATTGCTTTTAAAGTCAGAAGCTCAATAACTGCTTTCATTTTTAAAATCCGTATGCGTTACACAGTCACGGAAAAGACCGGCAGGGTTTGGGAGGGCACCAGCTACGCCTGTTGGCTGCTCGTGGTTAACAGGGAGCTCAGCTGCCCAGCAGGCCCCACAGCTGTGTTTGCTTTGGTTTTTGCGAACTGGGACACAATATTAATTGCATATTTAATATAATAAAATTGGACTTGAGGTTCCCAGAGAGGAGGAATGTCATCCCTGGAAATGACTTATGTAAAGTTTGGACTGTGACTGCCTTAAAGGTGCCATGACTCTCGGCTGATCTGAGCAAGGTGGCCCAGTCAGTGTGCAGGTGTTTCGGGAGCCCGGATGGAAGGCCCAGAGTCACTGGAAAAGCCCGAAGGAAGCCAGGAGAGCTGCGCCCCTCAGCGTGCTGGTCTTCGTTGAGAGAGGGAGCTTGCACTGCTTCCTGCGCCTGCAATGTTTTGCTACAAAAAAAAAAAAAAAAAAAACGGCAGACCTGAACTAGGCAGCATATTTCGTGATGTAGTTGGCTCACGTTCTGACACAAGATTCTTGTCTCTCAGACCCTGGCAGTAGTCAGTTCCCGGCCTGTGGTGGCCTCTCTGCATCACACTCTGAGGGACAGCATAGTGCAGCAGAGACGGTTCTTCGGTGGTTAGTGTTTCAGAATCATTATACTCCAAGGCAGTGATGCCACTAAGAAAGGTAGAAATGGCCCTCTGCTACCTCTATCCTTGCTGCTTATCACCCTGTGCGTGAGGACATCTTTCCTTTGCCTCTTTCTTCCCTGCATCTCCTGCATCTTCCCAAACCCTCACTCATAACATTTAATTCATCTTCATTATTTCTATAAAGGTAGAGTAAACCTTCCATGACTGATCAAATATTTTTATTTTTCTTCTTTATAACAACACCTTGAACTGAGCAGGTAGTTTAATGGTATTTTCATGGGGGCTCAGTAGGTCTGTAGAACCCGTTGCTGCACCGGTAAAAGCACCAACAACAGAGCAAGCCGCTGTGGAGAGAACAGATGGTCCCGTGGCCATGGTAACCGTCTTTGCTCTCTCTGGTTTCAGCTGAGTGACTGCTACCAAGGGGTGGTGTTTGATAGCCTCGAGACTCTCTTTGCTCGGAATGGGGCTGCTGCCCTCCTCTGCCTCCTGAAGGCCATTGGCAACCGGGACCACATCTACGTTCTCAACGTTGCCCAGGATTACGCAGCCATGAAGGCCCAGGAGAAAGCCAAAAAGGAGCAAGAAGGCAAGGCCCCAAACCCTCCTGGACTGTCCTGCACAGGCCCTACCAGGTCTTCCCTTTAAACATGGCTTTTGCCTTTTAAAAATGCTTCACTGCCTTGGTAACCCATTGGGCTTCAATGACACTCTTACCTTTGCCATTTCCTCGGTGCCCCACCTCTGCCCCAGGCAGTGGCTGGGAGTTCCCATTTTCTTCTACTTTGCATGTGAGGGAACTGAGACAGGAGGGTCCTGCTGAGAGATCACAGAACGAAGGGTGAGCCTAGCTCTTCTCGGCAGCACAGGCGTTCCTCGTCCCCCAGCATCTCAGTGTTCACGGTCGGCTCTAGAGTTACAGCTGACCTGGGGGGCACTCGTCACAGGTCCCAGCTGGAGCCAGGTGGCAGATGGGCTTGTTGGTTTAGCTCAAGCCAACTGTGAATTCCCTGTAACACCAGAGATGCTGCTAAACTTTTCAAAACCACTTCTGCATTTTAGCCCTCTGTCTACTGCAGCAGGCCTTCTGTACACTCTATTTTTTTTAATATATTTTATTGATTATGCTATTACAGTTGTCCCATTTCCCCCCCTTCACTCTCCTCCACCCTGCACATACCCTCCCACCTACTTTCCCCTCCTTTTTTTCATGTCCATGGGTCGTACATGCAAGTTCTTTGGCTTCTACATTTCCCATACTATTCTTGCCCTTCCCCTGTCTATTTTCCATCTACCATCTATGCTACTTATTCTCTGTACCTTTTCCCCCTCTCTCCCCCTCCCACTTCCTCTATTGATAACCCTCCATGTGATCTCCATTTTTGTGGTTCTGTTCCTGTTCTAGTTGTTTGCTTAGTTTGCTTTTGTTTTTGTTTTAGGTGTGTTTGTTAATGATTGTGAGTTTGCTGACATTTTACTGTTCATATTTTTTATCTTCTTTTTCTTAAATAAATCCCTTTAACATTTCATACAATAAGGGCTTGGTGCTGATGAACTCCTTTCTTTCACTTGACTTTATCTGAGAAGCACTTTATCTGTACACTTTAGATGTCTGTGAATGGTGCATTGTCCCCATTTCACAGACGAGGAAAATGAGGTCGGAGATATCGAAAGTCTTAATTAAGATCACTTGGCAAATTAGTAAGGTCGGTGTAACTCTAAGGCCTTTGCCTTTTTTTCCCCTGTCATTACACCAGTGGCCTGGAAAATTTTTTCACTGATTTTAAAAATAGATGCACATAGAGTATTATTAAATAATAAATTCCCAGTTTAGTCAGAAGCAGACCCGGCAAATGTTGGCCCCCAAGAGAGACGGTGACGCTGTGCCCGGGAGGCGGAGCCTCATTCTGACCTCTGCGCTGTCCACATCTCTGCCCCTCCTCACTTGGCCTCACCCCGCTCTTCTAGACAAGCTACACACATCATAATGCTTTTCCAGCAAAGGGAATATTTATAACACGGAGCTCTCTTAGTTCTTAAACAGAACTCCAAGGCTGTTTCCTTATATTCTCATCCAGAGAAAAATCATTAGGAAGAATGTCCCGGCAGTATTTCCAGCAGTATTTCAGCCTCCAGGTTCCTAGTTTTCCAATAAGCTCAATTCCCCATAATGATCAACCTGAAAGAAAGTATCTCTTTTCATTTTCTCAATTATCTGTGGATTGAAGTTTTTCACAGTTGCAAATGGGCTCATCTCCCCTGAATCGTCTGCATTTTGAAAAAGCCCGGAGAGAGCGTGCAGTAACAATATTACTGTATTAAAATCTAATTTTTATTGAACATTTGTGAATGTGCCAGGCACTGGGCTTTCCGTGATTGCTTATTCATTCGATCCCCACAGCAGCCCCTACGAAGGAGGATTCTTGTTCGTATCTGTTACTTTCCCTCGGTAAACGTTGGGGAAAGGACTCAGTGCAGGTCTCTGAGCCCAAAGCTGAAACAAGAATGTGAGGTGTGAATGGGAAGCGAGTGCCTTCATGCGGAGTGAGAACCACACGCTGGGGCCTGGAATGTGCATGGTGCGGAAGACCACCCCGAGCTCTGTCACCCTGAGCTCTCTGGTGGCAGACTCTCACAGCGGGTCAAGTCCGAGGTGGTATGTTTCCTGTCACCGCGGTGACACAGCACCACAAACGTGGTGACTTGAAACAACGCAGTCTTAGTGTCTCATGGTTCCAGAGGTCCAAAGTCCTGAAATCGAGGCATCAGCAGGGCTGCATTCCTGTGGAGGCTCCAGTGCGAACCCCTGCCCATCCCTTTCCCACTGTCTAGGGGCCTCCTGCCTCCTTGGCTCGTGGCCCCTACCCCGCCGCCCTCTGGAGTTGGCTGCTATTGTCACATCTTCCCTCCCTCTGCTTGATCGTCACGTCACCACCTCTGACTCTTAGAGGTTATATTGGGGCCACTCAGATAATCCAAGAAAATCTCTCCAACTCAAGGTCCTTAACTTCGTCACATCTGCAGAATCCTTTCTGCCACATAAGGTAACATATTCGCAGGTGCTGGCATTAGGACATGGGCACAATGGGGCCACGGTTCAGCCTGCCACAGATGGAGGCCAGTGTTGGACCTGTGTGGGTGAAGGAGGTCCCACCACAGATGAGGGGTGCTGCCGCCACACCAGCCCCCTCTCACCGTCACAGGCCCGGCGCAGCCTGTTCAGGCTCAGAGCTAAGCCACGGCGGGTTCCCCCAGCCAAAGCCTGCTGAGTGGCTTTTCCTCACCTTCCCGTCTCTGTTTCCCCATAGAGCACAAACGCAAGGAAGCGCTTGAGAAAGAGAAGCAGCGTCTCCAAAATATGGATGAGGAAGAATATGATGCCTTGACAGAGGAAGAGAAACTCACGTTCAATCGGGAAATTCAGCAGGCCCTCTGGGAGAGGAAGAAAAGGTTGGAATCGGGCTGGCTTCAGCAGAAGCAATTCCCTCAGGAGCAACTTCCCCTGGGCACACAGCCCATCCCGGAGACTAGGGTCCTCCTCCAGGGTAGCAGCCATGGCCACGGGAGACCCAGGATGGCCAGCCGAGAGCAGGAAAACATCTTGTCCGTCCAGGGTGCTGGTTGCTGCAACCTTTCAGGGTTTCCCCAGTTCTCTCCTTCCTTCTCTCTGTGGGCCATTTGGGATGAGGCGAAGGACTATGCAGTATCATGGGGGAGGGACTTTTGGCCCCAGTGCTATCCTGGAGCTTCCACCGGCTCCCCCAACAACTGTCCCCTAGGTTTGGCTCTTCTGCCTCTGTGTCCAAGGGGCCACACTCTTCACGTGGCTGTGGTGGTTGCTCCCCAGAACTCAGCCATTTCTCCTCCTTCCCTGGCCACCACCTCGGCCTTTGGTGGTGCCGTCCATCCCCTGAGGTCTGGCTGCTTCTCCGATTTGATTTTTGGCCTCATCAGTTCACCAGAGCCCTTGAGCCAGCTCCCAAGCCAGCGCTGCTGGCCACCTTCTAGGCCCATCATTGGGACCACACAGGAATGACCAGATCCCCTCCACATCACCTAGGGCCCAGGAGTCCCCAGGGCTGCTACCTCATCTCAGGCTCTCAGATATAGTGGCAGTGGGACATATGTCCTTGTTGCTTTCAAATGTGCTGTGGGGCAGGGGGTTCTATTTCCTACCCCTCCCTAGGATTCCAGCATTGGGTAGGGCAGAGCCAAGATACCTGCCTACAATTGAACCTCCTTCCGCCTTCTTCTATCTCTAGACTCCCTCCCACTGACCCCAAAGAGCCTTTATGTCCTCTCTGCCCCTGCAGTATACCCTCAGTTCTTCTCCTGCTTGGTCTATTGTAAAGTGCCCAGTCCTCCAGAGGTTGAAAAGCCTGGCTTTGGGATTTCAAAAATCTCTTTTTTCTCATCCAGGCCATCGCTTCTAGGCATGCATCTCATGGTGGACTTAGAAAATGCAAATCTGATCTTCACAGCTCAGCAGTGATTTGTGTGTGCTCCCCCGACACGCACGCAAAGCAATGAAGTAGTGATGAGTCAGCTTCAGTGGGTGGAGTGTCACAGCAACAAGGAACAGCCAGGGATTCCTAGAGAGGAAAATAGATGGGTTTTGTGTTTTCAGAGATGCCCAGCCTTGGTGCCCTCGCTGCCATTAGCAGCAGGGCAGGCCCAGCTGAATCCATAGCAGGAAGGGAAGGAAAGAGAGAGAAGGAGAGGACTGTGGCTCTCAGATCCAGCACCGTGGTTCCAAGCTAGCCATGGTAGGGACTGCTATTAAAAACATCGTGTCTTATTGTCTGACCATCAAACACCAGTGTAGGAAGCTGGGCCTCCTCCGTAGTGATATCGGAACAGTCTTTGAAAGCTGCTTTCAAAACGTGCCAGCATCAAGCTTGTTTTCAGCTTTGGCCTTGCTCTCCTTGGAAAGGAGGTTGGAGTAGAAATACAGATTAATTGAGAACTCTTAGTTGAGCTTCAGTTCATCAGTTTTACTGAAGACCATTCAAAGATAGATGTGAGCCATCCTTCCCTTCCCTCCCTCCCTCCCTCCCTCCCTCCCTTCCTTCCTTCTTTCCTTCCTTCCTTCCAGTTACCCAGCTTTCTTTTGTTCCTTTTTCTTGTGCCCAAAGCTCTGCCCTATGTCTCCCAACCAGGCAGGGAGGGGCTCGGGCAGCAGGCCTCTCAATTCACTTTTCTCTGCCTGGTTTAATAAAGGGAGTTGGAGAGATTGGCAAGGGAGATGCAAGAAAAGAAGCTACAACAGGAGCTTGAGCGGCAAAAAGAGGAAGATGAGCAAAAAAAGAAGGTCAGAAAACCAAAGCAAGGAGCAGCAAAGGAGGACTCGCCTCTGAAGAAATCCCAGACATCAAGCCGGCAGGTAGCAACCTTCACTTGCTCTTTACCAAGAGACAAAAGCAGAAGGATCAGCCGTTGTGACCAAGCCTTCAATCTAGCACATTTCCCCTCCAGAAAATTGACCTAATACTACTGGTTGGATTTTATGATGGAGTAGAAGGCAGGAGGACAGGGACCAATATCTGGTGAACACCACTTATGTGCTAAGTACTGGGCTTATGCTTCACGTAATCCTGTCATTTTTGGCATCCACCCACCCTGTTAGACAAAGACAGGAACTTTGTCCGAGGCTTAGAGAGATGAAGTCGCAGTTCCAGGATTTCATCTAGTTACCTCTGACCATAGCCCTTGTTCTTTCCACTGCCCCCTGCAGTCCCCCAGACGGTGCTAAACAGGCTAGTGGTAAAGATTTGCCTCCAGTAAGCTACAAGGTCAATGAAGCCCCCGTGTTCAACCAGCAGCTTATCCTTGACAATAGCCAGGGGAGACTCAGCATAAGCTTGTCCGTGCAGACAGGTACCAACCAGTGTATCAGCCTGCCAAGTTTAGGGGTCAGATCCCTGTCCACAGTGATGGAGAAGGGGCAGAACAGCCAGAGCAGCACCCAGGGGGGGCTGTCATGGCTGAGGGGTGCAGCTGTCTGCTGTGCATGGTGGCCGTTTCAGCACTGTGAGTTGTGACAGTGAAGGTAGAGCCAGACTGCCAGACAAGGTGCAGACTGGTCCCGGCAGGGGAGCAAGACACAGTGACCACAGTGCCCTTCGTCCTCTCCCAAGCCGCCTGAAAGCAGGTATAAAGTGATCATGTTCGGTGATCTTTTCCTATGGATCCTGCAGATTGCCAGCTCTCAAACCGGAATGCACGGCAAAGTCACCGTGTACCTTTTTCAAAATTTACAGACCTGGCCCCAGCCAGATCTATAATGAGGAAGGACCACAGAATGGGTATTTTGATAAAGGTCCCCATGGTAATTCACGGGCACAACCCTAGACGTGGGTTCTGGAGTCCTGTGAGGGCTTTGTACAAAACAAAATGTCGTCTTGCTCTTTTTAATGTAATTTACTCTCCCTTAAAGAACTGTTTTAAGCGTATTTTATTTGTTTTGCCTTCTAGACTCTTACTTTTTCCAAACTAGATGTCAAGGTGGACTCAATAGAAAGAAAAGTATCTGAGAGGGAGCCAGTAATGTCTGAGAAGGAAGAACCAACCAAGAAGAAAAAGAACCAACTGGTAGATAACCTCCTGGGGGCCCCTCTTGGCCAGGAGCAAGAGGACAGTGAAGTGGACCTCCTGAGGGACGCTGACAAGCCTTTGGCCCAAAAGTTTAAGATCTACGAGTTGACTTTGAAGGATATCCAGAACATCCTCACTTACTGGGACCGGAAGCAAGGAGTTCAAGTGCATCACACGGGGGCTGACGACCTGGGCCACGAGCCCAATGACCAGCGCCAGGTTCCATCCACGGGGCGCAAAGGCCGCAAGGACCGGGAGAGGGAGCGCGCAGAGAAGGAGCGAGCCGAGAGGGAGCGCCTAGAGCGGGAGAAGGCTGAGAGGGAGCGTCTGGAGAAGCTCCGGGCACTGGAGGAACAGAGCCCTGGAGGAGAGGGGGACAGGGAGGAGGACCACGAAGGAAAGAGGGATCTGGGGGTGCCATTCATAAATATCCATATACCCGACTTGGAAGGCTCCAGCTGGAAGCAGGCCCTGGAGAATGACAGGCTTCCCAAAGTGGATCAGGTGCATACCCTTCTCTGGGGTGGGGTGTAAGAAACCAGTGAGCAGGGACTGTACTCATCATCATGGAGGGGTTTCTTCCTGCCTAAAATCCACATCCCCTTAATTCCATTAACCTCTGGTGCCCCCTTGCACAATACATGAATGGCTCAAACGCCTTTTTGTGCATGGTGAAAATCCATAGACAGTTCCACAGATCCAAATTATTGCTTCTAACCTCATAAAAAAGCCACTTGGAGGGCTGATTTTTAATACTGATGGTACGGTGCTGCATGCTGGCAAGGCCAGTGTACTTCGAGGTAAAGCAAGAGGCTCAGCCACTCTAAAACCCTTTCCCACAGGCCTCCCTCCGGAACAAACTATGCCATTAGATCACTGTCATGTCCCTAAAGACAAAAGGTTTTGCATAAGCAAAAGCCACCTTTGGCGGTGGTTTGCAGGGGGCAGTCATGATAGCCTTTCGTCCAAGGACAAGCTTTTTCTGTAAAACACCAGAAAGCAGATGTTTTAGGCTACAGATTATACAGTCTCTGTGGCAACCACCAACAATATGCAAGTGAATGGGCATGGCTATGTTTTCTTTCCAAAAACAGCAGGCCAGATTTGACCAGCGGGCAGTTTGCTGACCTCTGGTTTAGTTTATCAAATACTAGATGCAACCTTAAGAAGTAGAAAAAAAAGCCCGTGAGGGATACCGAGCAGGTGAGTTTAGCTGAGAGGACAAGGACAGTGCAGGAGAGCGTCCCAACGGGACCTGGCCTTGCAGAGTCTTGCCCAGGTGGTGCAGGTGGGCCACAGGGCCTAAAGGTCCCCCGAGGACCCAGGACACCAACTCTGCCCTTTCTCAGTTGTGCCTCAGGGCAGCCTGGGGTTAGGAATTGTCCTTTTTTGGGGAGGGGGAAGTAGTTGTTTCTTTTTAAAGGACATTTCATCTTGGTTTGTACTCTGTAACTACAGCCAAGATTATCTTTTTGTCTTGTTTTATACTCTCCACCTTCCGAGCCATAGGCAGGAAGAACTCCCGGCTCAATTAACTTATTCATCCCTTTCCTCCCGGACGTTCTGAATCCTGGGAGCTGGCTGCAGTTACACATTAGTCAGGGCATATCTTTACCCGCCTGACCCACTGGATTAGAAATGTGGGGTTACCTGCAGGGAGCTACCTGCAAGGCCTAATAGGCCATTTGATCCACAGAATGGACACTCAGGTGGCCTAGGACATGTACTGTTGCCATAACAACACCTAGCATCCTTGTTCTGAGGGTTCTACATGCTGAGAAGGAAGTTACTACTAAATTTTCAAGCCCTCTGCTCTGGAGCACACTCGTTCATTCTATGTCAGATCAGAGTGGGAGAATAAAATAGGAATAAATTCTCTCAAGTTTCTATTCAACTTCTCTCTTCACTCCCATCCTTCACCCTGTTCCTAAAACCTTTGCTTTTCTTTCTTTGCTGTGTTTGACCTGCTGCAATCCAAACTTCCTTTCACCTTTGAAGGAAAGAATGTTTAAAGATAAAAGAAAAATTAACATGGAATCTGAAAATAGAATAACTATAGATATCAGAATCTTAACAGCTGGTCTCTTTAAACAGAAACTCCTCCAGTGCCTACTGTGTGCTGGGCTATGGGCTGTGTTGACCCAGTTCCTGTCCTAATGCAGCATACAGTCCATTTGCCTCGTTAATCAAACAGTCAACAACAGAGTGACAAATGCCCGGTCTGGGGGCGTGGAGTCTGGAAAGGCCTGCAGAGCTACGTCAGAGGCCCTCCGCACCCTCCCCTGACACATGCCCTCTGCAGTGACATCTGCTGAGAACGTTGAGGGAAAGGCGGGAGGTCTGCACCACCCTGTACTTCCTGGGAGGAGGTCGGAGGAGATTGACAGTGGCCTTTTTCCTTTAGATCCTAGACGCCTTGGGCCTGGGTTCCTCTGGACTGCCCATCCCGCCTCCTGTCTTATTCTCAGTCATCTCCTACCCTGTGAAGCGGCTGCCCTTGGCCTTAACGGAAACCCTGGAGCACTTTGTGTTTGTGACTCCACCATCCGAAGAGCTCTCCCTGCTGGAGGACAGAAGGGAAGAGTCAGAAGAAGATCTTTCGAACACCACCACCGCGAGCTCTCTGAAGGTAAAGAGTGAGCAGCTTGTCCTGACCTTAGTGGGATGTCAGATAGGTGGGGGAGAGCGTCTCTCGCCACGTGGCCGAAAATTGAGTGTGGTGCTGGGTGTCATGCTCACTCAGGTGCTTCCCCTCCCCTCACTGGGGGTCCCGCCTGAGCACCCTGCGCCAGCCTCCCCAAGCGGCACCTTCCCCAGCTCCGACTTTTCCTACTTCCCAAGAGGAAACCGGGAGTGACTGCTTCTCATATTCCACCTTTACCAGTCCCCATGGGAATGGTCTAGAGAACTTGTCAAATTAACTCTGAAGCTCATCTGCAAGAAAAAAAAAATAAGCAAAACTAGCTCTTCTGAAAAGATAGTGTAATGTATGTGTGAAGCTGAGTAACTTACACAGTGCATAAGAATACAAGAGTCAGCAGACACAGGTTGAGGGAACACACACCACGTGAGAGAAAGGACAGACTATGGAAGAAATTAGGACGGGAACATGGGGTACTTTGGGTAGTCCCTTGGTATCTCTCCACCTGACACAATGCAGTAAAATCAATTCCAGCTGCATTAAAAATATAAGCAATCAAAATGAAATGATGTAAAAACAGAAGAAAACATATAGACAATTACTAGAATAAATTACAAAGGAAAAGTAGATTAAAAATTATAGAGGGCCTTTTTATTCCCAGAAGAATATGGTGGCCGCCTACAAACCATGCACGTCAGCAAAGAATGAATGGAATCCGCAGCAAACACAGTCACCGGCAGACGCTGCCTACAGCTCAGTCAGGTGACAGAGAAGGGCCCGGCCGTCAGTGTCCCAGCAAGCAGGGATCGGCATCTCAGTCAGCAGCCTCTGTGGGCAGGCCTTACTAGAGCAGGGCCCAAATGAAAAATAAAAAAGAAAAAAAATCCAACATCAGAGGTGACTGCTACTCTCTTCTGAAAATTGGCCATTACCAGGAAAGAGTTAAGCATTCTTTTTTCTTCCTTTAACCATTTTAGAAGGAATTCTAGTTTATCCCAATTGATGAAGGAAAGCTCTTAGTTTGAGAAGGATGACAGCTAAAATTATAGAAAGAGTGGTAGAACTAGAAAAATATTGTTCTCTTATCCCTCGTGGGGCGGGAAGGGATTAAGGAGTGCCGATGGATACAGAAAGCAGTGGTTTGTTGGGGAACAAGACACTCACTGGAGCTGGAGCATCACCCACAGGTGACCAGCCAGCTGAGAGGGGAGGAGTCTACTTCAGCCTGGCCACGCCCGACAGGCCTCACAAGCACACTTTGTGTCTGTAATCATGGGCCAGCCCGACACTCTCCATCCCTCAGTGTGGTGGAGTGTGTTGTACACAGCATCCTCTGTAAAGCTAACCAAGCTTTTAAGCCTCGTTTTCAGTTTATGGGAAATACAGGGAATAGAGGAATAAGGTAGGTGTCACTCTGAGAACGGTTGGAAAATTTCAGACTATGGAATATTCCGTAAGAAAACAGAACCCATCTCTCCAAAAAGTGTGTTTGGGAGGGGGAGGGGGCCTATGTCAAGGGTATCAAAGTCATTTTCACCGGGGGCCACACCAGCCTTGAGGTTGCCTTCAAAGGGCCGAATGTCATTCTAGGACTGTGTACATGTAACTACTGCTTAACCAGGGGCAAGGAGCTCCAAGCTGCTGCCAGGTGGAAACAACGTGGAGGGTCAGGTCCGGCCCACGGGCCTTGTGTTTGCCACCTGTGGTCTGCATTAACAGATTCTGAAGAAACACAACAACAAATGCAAGATAGGAGCCCAGTCCCTGCCAGCATCAAGCTTTCTTGAAGATCTTAGCCTCCTTCTCAGGGAGTGGGGTGCCAAGGAAAGCTCTAGACTTCCACTTGCTTCCCTTCTACTCTAGCATAGGAGGCCGGGCCCTACTCTGCCCTAGGCAGCCACCAACACCCTGAACCCTCGGCAGGGTCACCCCAGACTGCAGAGGTGTTGTAGGCACCCATGTCTTCTGTTCATATGTCTATAAGGTGAGCATTTCAGACCTCGTGCTCCCCTTTCATTGAAACCCAGGAGGAGCTCACCGTTTTATCTAAAGGGAGCAAACAGAAGCTGAAAGAAAAACTAGAACAGGTTCGAGAGACTCCAAAGGACAAACGCCACGTGGCCGGCAACAGGAAGAGCCTTTCTGCAGGAACTTCTGGAGCCATCGCCTCGCCGTCAGAACTAGACTCCGACAACTTGTCTGAGCAGCTCTCCCAGGAGAAATTCATCAGGTGGGCCTCCGGGCAGCCCAGGGAGAGAGAGGCTGAGGCCCCACATTGAGGGTGCAGCTGTCACGGCAGCTCATGGGAACCGGGCTGTTCTGCCCGGGGGCCCTGTGGACCGCCATGCCTGACCCCAGCAGGGTAGGGCTCCCCCCAGGCGGCAAACCTGTCTTCTCTTGGCCCAAGGGAAGCATTCTCACTGGAGAAGCCCCTGTGGTCACTTGCAGGCTGAATTACTTCCGCTGGATCGTGCCACCCAACGGCGAGGTGACGCTGCGAGTGCAGTTCTCTGCCAGCGATCTCGGGAACTTCGACCAGACGTTTAACTTTGAGATCCTCGGGACGTGCCGCCAGTACCAGTTGTATTGCCGTGGCGTCTGCACTTTCCCGTACATTTGCCAAGACCCCAAGTGAGTGTTCTTCATTTTGAAAGTAAAGGTTGACAGACACATTTTAGCTCCCCCCGCCAAGCTGTTTTGAACAAGGTGGTTCTTGATGCTAACATGGGAGTGGGACAGCCTCCCCGACCCCCTTGTGCTGGGCTCCAGCGTCTCGGACACTGGCCAAGTCACAGGGGTGACATGACACCATGAGACTGAGATAAAGTTCGTATTTGGCAAGTTAGTTTGTTTACTCAACTATTAAGCAAACTTAAACAGATTTTATATGTACTGTAGGACCCTTTGTGCTACAATATGAATATACATGGGAATCTCCACAGATGAGCTGTTTTCTGAGCTACCGAGCACCATTGTGCCCCCTGGGTGCCACCTAAAGGCACCTGGCTGAACAATCTAGTGGGCAAGCCCCTTCCTCACCCCCGGGGAAGGGACTTTTTACAGCTTTTCCACCAAGAAGAGCTCTTTTGCAATTCTAAGGAGCCACATTGGATAAAGAAGTCAGAAACTAGTTAATATCTACCAGAACTAGTTTTCCATAGGGATTTTGGGAATTTTTCTAGCTGGGCACACAAGAACAGGAAATTCAACTCAGCTCTATCATCAGCCCTTCATTATGAAAGACAAGAGTGGCATCTTTTTCTCAAGTTCAAACTGTACTATTTTCACTCAGGGCCAGGGGGAGGGAAGGAGCAGGAATTAAGCCTCAACAAAGGTCTTCAAAATAAGAGACATTCTGTCTCCAGGCACCTGGACGCTTTGCTGAACAGGGAGTGTCGGGTTCGTGCAAACCTCAAGTGTTGGCACCAAACTTCCTTTCAGGCAGCCTCTCCTCTTCCTTCCCTCCCCTGTGTTCAGAGTGGTGTTCCCTCACCGGAGGATGGACATGAAAGCAGATGAGATCATCTTTAAGAAGTACATTGTGAGCATGGAGAGGTTTTACTTCGGGCCACTGCTCTGTGGAAAATCAAGAGATAAGTAAGTGTTCTGTTCTCTCAAAGCAGATTTTAGACCCCTGGGTTGGGCTCATGAATCGTACCAGCAGAGTTTCTATGTGGACATAGGTTTTATCACTGTTGCCTCAATCCCCAAACCACAGATTAGGAGAACTGGATTCTTTTTTTTTTTTTAATCCTCATCCAGGGACATGCTTATTGATTTTAGAGAGAGAAGAAGGGAGGGCAAGAGAACAGGAGAGAAACATTGATGCAAGGAAGAAATATCTATTGGTTGCCTCCTGCACATGCCCCGACTGGCACTCAACCCACAACCCAGGCATGTGCCCTGACCAAGAATCAAACCCGTGACCCATTGGTTCACGGGACAATGCTCCAACCCATGGAGCCACGCCAGCCAGGGCAAGAACTGGATTCTTGCACCCCAGGTTTCTGCTCAGCACCCAGATGAGTGGGGGTGCCACTTTCGCAGATGGGAAAGTCTGGAAGAGGGTTAGGTTTTGCTGGGGAAGGATAGGACCAAGAGTTCACTTTGGAATATGTTAAGTTTGAGAGGCTTGGAAGATATACCTAGTAGCCACATAAAGCAGGCAATAGGCTACAAAGTTTTGGTTCTCAGAGGAGAGGGGCCTGTCTTCAAGACAACAAAAGCTATGGGCATGGGTGAGATTGCCTAAGAAGAGAGGATATAGTAAGGAGAGAAGGACCAGAAATGGAGCCCTGAAGAATTTGACCACTCATAAGAGTTGAAGCCAAGCCCCGGCTGGTGTGGCTCAGTGGACTGAGTGCCGGCCTGCGAATCAAAGGGTCACCAGTTTGATTCCCAGTCAGGGCACATGCCTGGGTTGCGGGCCAGGTCTCCAGTTGGGGGTACACGAGAGGCAACCACACACTGATGTTTCTCTCCTTCTCTTTCTCCTCCCTCCCTTCCCCTCTCTCAAATAAATAAATAAAATATTAAAAAAAAAAAAAAGAAGCCAGCAGAGGAGATGAGAAAGAGGGTCAGAACTATTGGTGGAAACCAGAAAAGGGTGTTGTCGTGGAGCCACAAGAAGAGGGTGTAGTCAGCTACTGACCACAGCTGAATGCTGGAGAGACGATAAAGAGATGAGGACCTCAATGTCCATGGGGTCCAACACCAGGGAGGTCACTAGGGGCCTTAGCAAGAGCCCTTTTAGGGGAAATTCTGAGGAGTAGCCCAGATGAACAGACTTGAGGAATCAGTAGGAGGTGAGAAAATGAAGGCTGGGTGTGAAGGTAGCTCATCGGAAAACCATGGCCGTGAAGGGAGCTGGAGAGAGTTGAGAATGGGAGGGAGACATGGAGTCCAGGGAAGGCTGTTCATGCAGTGTTGTTCTTACAATGTTCGGAGGCCAAGGGTAGGGAGGGAGGGAGAGACTGGAGTTTAAGGGGAAAGTATGGTTCATCAGTTCCCTGAGACAACACAACTGAGCGTGTAGATGTTGGCCTTTGCCAGGAAGAGGGGCCATCATCTCATACGAGGAGGGACGAAGGTGAGATAGCTTCAGGTGCAGGTATGTGTACAGGTTTGGTTGGAACCATGAGAAGGTTCCCATGCAACTGTGTGTTTTCTCCATGGCGAATGATGCAAGGAAACCC
This sequence comes from Trachops cirrhosus, assembly GCA_028533065.1. Taxonomy (NCBI): domain Eukaryota; kingdom Metazoa; phylum Chordata; class Mammalia; order Chiroptera; family Phyllostomidae; genus Trachops; species Trachops cirrhosus. Next base: position 17,298,694 of record CM052550.1, read on the forward strand.
CCAACAGTAAGGGAAGTGGAGGGAAATTAAAAACGGTAAGAAATGGAGAAGGTGTGAAACCCTTTTTATGGAGCATGGGAGAGGGACAATATTAGAGAAATAGGTCAAGATTACCAGGCGAAATGGAAGGCTCAGGTGAGGCTGATGATTACACATTTTCAGTGATCCTAGTCTCTTCCGTTACGTACAAATTTCTTATGTAGGCAGGGAGGCGAGACACAAACTAGAACGGAGGTCTCAACATGTCAGCACTCGATCTCGAGTGTACCGTGATAAGTAGAGAGGGTTTATTTCTCTGTTTACTTGGCAGAACTAATGAGCCATCCTTTTTTCTCCTTTCCCTTAATAACTCCCATCTGTTTTCTGTGCTGCTGGACTAGAAAGTGAAGGTGGAGAGGGATATGGGTCAGGTTGATGGACATGAGGTACAGAGAAGCCTGGGGGTGGGAGTCGAGTGAAAGATGGCCATTCAGAGAGGCATGTGTTCAAGACAGCACTGGAATTACCCAGCATTTGGGGCCAAACAGCACTGGGCCAGGAGGAGGACAATTACAGTGGCCCAGAAACGAGGACCAGTGCAACTAGGCGTAATGCATTTATTCTTTAAAACCTTACTGAGCCACAGCATGCTAATTTGCAAAGTGGGAAAATAGTAGCACCCACCTTACAGATTTGTGAAAAGTACACTGGGTAACGCACAGGAAACTTTAAGCACAGTGCCGGGGTGTAGGTATGAAGGCCACCACCGCTTTGGCAGTCAGTCACACAGAGCGCTCTGTCTCTCTGACTCTGATTTAGTCTCTGCTGTGCACTCTCCTCCCCTCCCCCATCACATCCTGTCCAGAAAGCTTTTGGACTGTTTCTGGGCACCAGTGGGTACCATGGGACCTTACTTTCCTGACCTGTGCTTTGATCTCTGAAGATGTGCATCTTTACCGGCATTTCTTGTGCTTTCCATGGCTCCTTTCTTATTTGGTATCATTAACTGAGCAGCTTTTAGTGCCCAGGCTGCTTGACTCTGTGGCTCTCTCCCTAAGGTACCAGGAAACAGCCTTGTAACATCAAACTATGCCAAACGAATCCGTGGAAAAACAGTAACTTACTATGCGGGTGTAGAAGGCAGTGAATGAGGTCATCTCTAAGACAAATGTGAAATAAGTTACTCAGATGATCATCTCTTTTGAGAATATAAGCATTGGGAATGATAGAGCCGTATAATTCTCAGAATTCTTTGCAATAATAACTACCATTTGTTGGGCATTTGATACCTGCAGCTGTCTTAAGAACACTGGGTGCACTATTTCATTTAATGTTCACAGAAATTCTAAGAGGTTCATCATCCCATTTCAGAGATGAGGAGGCCAAGGTTTGGGGCGGGGCAGAGCGGCAAGCCTTTGCAACTTCAAAGCTTGTGCTGTCAGCCACTGTGCCACTGCCACAGTGTAACCGCACTGCCCTTTGGAATTGCCTCGAACCTCACAGTGGCCTTTTCCACCGGAGCTCTTAGTCAATCCTCACATGCACACCCATAATTCATGCCTGATTTTTGTTCACGTCCAGGTACAAGTCCTCCATATTCCCAGGCAACACGGTGACACTGACAATCCTGAACAATTCCCCAATGGTTGCGGAGCTGTTCTTCTGTTTCCAGCATGATATCAAAGCAAACACCTACTTTCTGGAACCCGTGAACATGATTCTAAAACCCAACGAAAAGCAGGTACAGCCCCGTGGGAACCAGTCCACCATGGCAAGACTTGGGAAATTTGAGGCCTTGGCATCCTCGGTGCAAATGCACTTCGTTTTGACTCTTCCACTAGGAACTGACCGTATGGGCCTACCCTACTGCAGTCGGTGTCTTTGAAGACAGCATTGTCTGCTGCATCAAGGACAACCCAGAGCCAGCCATCTTCAAATTAAGCTGCCAGGGAGTCCGCCCAGAACTGGAAGTGGAGCCCAGGCAATTGCATTTTGATCGGCTTCTGCTGCACAGGTCAGGTTCTCAATGACACCAGGACTGGAACGGACTTTAAAGAATACTTCGCTCTAGGCTGACCAACTCATCCTGATTTCCTCAGGGCTCTATTAGGTCCTGTGTTGTGGGAAACTTCTGGTCCTGTGCGAATCGGGATGGTCAGTGACCCTGCTGAGTGCGCTTGGGTTCAGCGGCTGGACTGCAGCAGGGTCCAGGCTCCGCCGCCCACGATCAGCTGCCGAAGTGGGTGCATATTTGCTTTTCTCTCAGAAGGACTAGCTTCTTCCAGATTCTCAGAGCAGTCCACTAAAAAGGTTAAGAATCTTTAGCCTAGAAATTAGAGAACAAACAGAAAGCACTAGACCAAAACTAGAACTTACCGTATTTTGCCATTTATAATATGCACTTTTTTGCCCCAGTTTTTGAGGGGGGAAAAAGGATGCACATTATACATGGGTGGTGCCTGAAATACCTTGGATCTGTTCTTGTGTTTTATAATTATTTGTTACATAAACTTTCTTGTACTATATGTTCAAAAATAAATGCTCAAATTCCTTTATAACACAAAAACCAAGTATCTAAGTATACATAAATAAAAAATTGAATTAAAACAAGAGATTTTTTTCCTGAAAGTTTGGACCCAAACCGTGGCTGCACACTGTACACAGGAGCACACGGCAAAAATACAGTAAATCTATTCACTGGAACCTATGATTCTGAATAAAGAACTTTTATTTCTGGGGCTGCTGGGGCAGAATATTGTTACGATATGGATCTTGCATTCTTTGATCAATACCATCAGGCCCATTCCCTGATAAATACAGATTAGTGAACTAAGTAATAGTGAAATAAGCAGAAGTACATTTTCTGACCTGCCGTGATAAATCAATGGGCAAAATGTCTCTTGGTCTCTGCAGAAAAGAATCCAAAGTAATCCTTCTCCGCAACGTCACGGCCCTGCCCGTGGCCTGGCGCATCACCAGCCTGGAGCACCTGGGCGATGACTTCTCTGTGTCCATGATGCAGGGCACCATCCCCGCCAAGGCCGAGTACAGCCTGCAAGTGCACTTCCAGCCCTCCAAACCCGTCACCATCAAGAAGGCGATTCGGTTGGAGGTGAGGCTTCACCTATCTTCAGACTTGGTCGTCAAAATATATGCACATTGGGTTCCCTGACACACACACATGGGCTACCAATGCATACACTATACACACTATACACACCACACACAACACACATGCATACTACCAACACACACACTACACACATATGCATACCACACACACACTGTACATACCGCACACACGCATACTACCAACACATACACTACACACACTACACACACATGCATACCACACACACTGCCAACACACACACTGTACACACCACACACACGCATACTACCAACACACACTACCAACACACACACTACACACACTATACACACATGCATATTACCCACATGCTACCAACACACATACTATGCACACTACACTACACACACATGCATACCACACACACACATACTACCAACACACACACACAAAGCTAGGTCTTCCTGTTACACGCTCCCATCTAGTCCCCATCTGACAACCCCCAACCCACAATACGTTGCTCTGCACACACTGTAGCTCCCTAAAGGCAGTCTCGTTTATAGCTGGTGTCCTAGTGCTAAGAACAGAGAACTCAATCAATGCAGAGTGAACGAGAAAGTGAATGAATGAATGGTGTTACTCTCCCGGGTAAGCATCAGATTCCTGTCTCAGGAAATGTCACCCTCCACCCAGCTACTCCCGCAGATACCTAAGAATCACCCTTGATTCCCCCCTTTTCCTGACGGCCTCCCCTCCACCCTAGTCCTCCAACACGTCTTGTCAGCTCCGTCTCCCAGCGTGTGTCTGCCCATGCACTTCTCTGTCTACACTGCCCCCACCACCCTCGCCCAGGCCACCTGCCTGGCTCTCACCTGGACCTCTGCAGAGGCTTCCTAACTGGTTTCCCTCTTCACATTCCCCCCAAGTGTCCA
>CM052550.1:17303195-17326499 GCA_028533065.1 Trachops cirrhosus
CTTCCTCTGTGTCTGCATCTCACTCCACCCCGGCTCTCACCCACTGGCCCCGTCACATGGTCTCTCAGCGTTTCCCACAGGCTCTGGGGGGAGTTGGCTCCCGCTCCAGGGTCCACTAAACAGCACTGCTTCAACAGGGTTCTTTCAATCATCCCACCAAGGGAATTTCCTGATTGTGCAATAACTCACCCTGTCTTCTGTCCTTCAAAGAACTACCCTTTTCTGATGTTACCCCATTTCTTTCTTTTTTAAAAATATTTTATTTATTTATTTTTAGAGAGAGGGGAAAGGAGGGAGAAAGAGAGGGAGAAAAACATCGATGTGTGAGAAAAACATCGATTAGTTGCCTCTCACATGCCCTCAACTGCAGACCTGGCCTGCAGCCCAGGCATGTACCCTGACCAGCAGTCAAACCAGCAACATTTTGGTTTACAGGCTGGCATTCAATCCACTGAGCCACAACAGCCAGGGCTCTCCGATCTCTTTCTTTACTTTCTTATGTGAACACTGTTAGCGCAAGATCTCTCCTGACTTGTCTATTAATCTGTATTGGTTTCCTAGGGCAAACTGAGTGGCTTAAAAACAATAGAAAGTTACTCTCTTACAGTTCTGGAGGCCAGAAGTCTGAAATAATGTGGTCTGCAGAGCTGTGCTCCATCTGAAGGCCCTAGGCAAGAATCCGTCCTGGGCTCTTCCACATTCTGGGGCTCAAGCTGTTCCTGGGACTGGTGGCTGCGTCATTCCAAACTCTGCCTCCACATTCCCACAGCCTCTCCTCTGCTGTGTCCTCTCCTTTCTGTCTCTTATAAGGACACTTGTCATTGGATTTGGGGCCCACCCACATAATCCAGGATGATCTCATCTTGAGATCTTTAACTTAATTACATCTGCAAAGACTCACTCTTTTTTTTCAAGTAAGGTCACATTCACAGATATCAAGGATTCAGACATGGACATACCTTTTCAGGCCACCACTCAGCCCACCGCCCCAACCTATCCCCAGTGTCTAGCACCGGCCTGAGCGTAGGAGGCACTCAGTAAATCTGTCTGTCGGATGAAGGAATGAACAAATGTCATGGGATTGCAATGCTTGAGTCACTTCTGCAACAGTCAAGTTCTTGCAAACTTCCCCCAGAATACCTCCAGGGACAAAAGCCCTACCAACACTTCAAGGAGCCTGAACTTCCTTCAAACAGGTCTGACTGTTCATTCTTCCTTGGGTTGAGTTCAAATTTCTTCCTGTAATTTGTACAAATTAATCCTGTTTCTACCTTCTGGAGATAGTCAGTGAATCTAATCTCTCTTATTATCTACCCATGACAGTCCTTCAAATCTCTGAGAACATGTATTGATAGATTTATCAGTCCACAAATGTGTAAGATCCCCGAGTGGATAGTCAGCATTTCTAACGCCCATCTCCACAGGCCACAGGTCCCTGCACAGTGGACCAGGCCACGTGGCCGGTGGAGGCCTCATCCTCCAGCTGCTGGATCATGGGAAGGCTGGGATTCCCAGGGTGGGGGTGAGGGGACACAGGAAGCACGGGAACAGAGGTCACTGTGACCGCTGTTTCCTAACTGGCAGGGAAACATTTCTGTATTTTAACAACTGAAGTGGCATCGCTGTGTGTTCCGGCCAAAGCAGACACAGTGGGTCTCCCCTCAGCCTCCCCAGATTATATTCCTTCAACATCTACATGAGGAAAGGCCTTGTCTGGTGAACTCATTTTTTCAAATTTGTGTTTTTCCTCACTTAACAAAATTTATCTCCACCACCACCACTAGTGGGGAAGCAAAGGAAATAAAATGCTCTGGGTACTTGGCATCTGTTAGTAGAAAAGTAGTATTTAAATTCTGGAGCTCATAATTCAAGTTCTTCTATTTTCCCCTCCTGCTCTTGGCCCTTCTTGTCATCTCTGTCAGAAGGTGGGTGGCAAAAGAAACATGGTAAAACTGAAGTTGATTCTATTTTTTCCATGAGGCATTGGTGAAATGCTTGGTGAAAGAAAAGATAGAAACTCTAGTTAAAACTTGAGTTTGGTGACATTTACAAATTTCCCTCTTGGCAACCAGAGCACAAATAATAGGGAATGGTGACTTAACTATGCAACTTGAGGCTTCAGGAGAGAGGCAGGTGTTCTCCAGACGGACACAGGAGAGCTGTACCCACTGCCCAGTGGCCCTTCACCTTGACAGATGGACCCTGTAATTCTTCCCCCATTAGCCTCCGGAGTCAATGATCGGGTCCAGCTGACAGCTGATACCAGTTTCTCAGGACAATAGGGGAAGAATTACCACCAGGGATGACAACAGAGGGGGACAGTGAACAAGTGGAGGCTCGGCGTGGTTCTTGCCTTTTTTTTTTTTACACTTCCAACTTTAATGGTAGTAATGTTCATGTAAATAAAGCATTTAAAATTTCCAAAAGAAAAACATTAAACATTTATTTTATATGAAAAAATCTAGTCTTTTCCCCACATATTGAACTAGAAACAAAGTACAGAACAATTCAGGTTTATAAAATTAGTAGATCCCTGGCTGGTGTAGCTCAGTTGGTTGGAGCATCATCCCACAAAGCAAAAGGTTGCTGGTTCAATTCCCGGTCAGGGTACATGCCTGGGTTGCCAGTCCAGTCCCAGGTCAGGGCGAGTACAAGAGGCAACCAATTGATGTTTCTCTTTCACTTCAATGTTTCTCTCTCTTTCTCTTTCTCCCTCCCTTCCCCTCTCTCTAAAAATTAAATCAATAAATAAAAATTTAAAAAATTAGTAGAGCAAGGATGATTAAAAATATACAAGTTTTCCATTTCTGCTATTAGAAGAATATTTTTAAGTTTATTTTATTTAAATGTTCTAAAGAACACTTTTCTGTAATGTATACTTGTAGCCCAAACTTCAGCAATGTCACCACAACCATGCAAATAATTGAAACCCAGTAACTGGACAAGATAGAAAATGCAGTCTCTTTTCCCCATCCCTATATTGACAGTCTACTCCAGCATCCCCCGAAGGGTGTTACGAAGAACACTAATCCTACCAAATGCGCAGTGAAGACAAAAACTGAATACATTTGGAAAATACTCCTCTCACACCGCATGGAAACACTGTGTGTTGTGTAGTTCAGGCTCCGCACACCTGGCAGGCCCTGCTTCTGCTGAGGACTCTCCCTCTACAGGTGCTGGACACGGACAACCTTGTGGGCGTTGTTCAGATTGAGAACATCCTGATCCTTGCAGAGTCCTATGACATCGCCTTGGACATCACCTTCCCCAAAGGTCTGTGGGCCCCTTCGCGGAGAGGGTGTTTAGAAGTCACAGCTTTTAGTGCAGTATAGCTCTTGTGAAGGGAAAGTTGCAGGGGTGACCAACCCTCGGCCCAGCGCAAAATTGTAAATGTACTTAAAACCTTCTTTTTTGCTCATTGGTTTTCTTTAGTGTTTGTGTATTTAATGTGTGGCCCAGAAACCTTCTCTTCTTCCAGTGTGGCCCAGAGACACCAAAAGGTTGGACACCCATGGAGGGATTTTTGGGGAGGAGTAGAATTTCAGTAAATAATAACACAAGCCCCAGAGTGGTGTTAACAACATTACTACGAATCTCAGTTTCTCCAGCTGGAAAGGACAGCAGGGAGGGGTGATAAATGTAAACTCCGCAGCGCTCTTTTCTGATCTGAGAGTGAGCACCTGTCTTCCTGCCTGTATTTGTTTCCTAAAATGGCTATAACAAATCACCACAAACTTTGTGGTTTAAAACAATGGAAATTTACCGTCTTACAGTTCTCTGGACCAGAAATCCAAAATGGGTGTGACTGGACTAAGATCTAGGTGTTGGCAGGGCTGTATTCCTTCCTGGAAACTCTGGGCTGGAATCCATAGCCTTGCCTTTTCCAGCTTCTGGGAGCTACCCACATTCCTTGGGTCATGTCCCTCCACCTTCAAAACCAGGAATGTTGGGTCGAGCCCTTCTCTGGTTCTCCCATTTTTGTCTCCCTCTTTTATTTTTAAGGATCCTTAAGATTATACTCAGCAATTCAGAGAATCCGGGATAATCTCCTTATGTTAAAGTCAGATGATAAACAACCTTAATTCCCCACTGCATGCAAACTAGCATATCCACAGGTTCCAGGAATTGGCATGTGCCTGCCTTTGGGGAGGGTGGTGGTGTTCTGCCCACCGCACTGCCGTCACCCAGGTTAGACCCGTCCCTTGAACATGAGCTTTGCCCTCATCCCTCCTTTCTCTGAGAGATATCCTTCTCGGCAAGACTCACAGGCTGTTAGAGCTAATGTTTGCCTAGATAGCATCAGTGTCGTGTACAGAGATATTTATTACAGCATTATTTATAGTCATGGAAGATTGGAAATAGCCTAAATGTCTATCAATAATGGAATATTAATATTGTAGAAATAACATTATGAACTGTAGGACAGCCACATCACGATATATTCTGTAACCATTAAGATCACATTGATGAGTTTTTAATTATGTGTGGAAGTGCTTATGAGGTAATCCTAAGTGAAGCAGTAAAAATTTATATGTAATATCCCAACTCTGTATAGTACACACTTGGTCTGAATTTTTTTTTTAAATACTGAAAATTTTAGGTCCCGGGGTAGAAGCCAGAGGGGGCTGCCCCATTGAACTGGGTGCCAGAGCGGTGTCTGTTGTTTGCTAAGACAGAATAACAACAGGTTTTTCTCGCTGCAGTGTTTCAGAAAACAAATTCTCTGAGGTTGTAATCATGGATTTTCCATGTGAACTTCAATAGGAAGTTCCCCTGCTTCTCACTCCTGTGCCCACTCACCCCTCCCCACCCCGGCCCCTGGCCTCTGCAGGAGCTGAAGGAGGCCTCGATTTTGGGATTGTGAGGGTCTTGGAGGAGGTGAAGCAGCCCCTGCAACTGAAGAACCGTGGGAAATACGAAATCATGTTCAGGTAACCTGGACACCATTGGGCATGTGTTTGTCTGTGTCCACTCATGGGGAGAAGAATGTGTCTGGGAGATTTAAAAAAAAAAATTGAAGAAATCCTAAGAACCATCTCTGTTTTTAGCCTCTCCTGGTTTCAATGAATGGAATTCCAGCTGCCAAGAGAGTAGAGATTCTCACACTGCTCTCAACTCTGTGACTTTGTAGAGACCTTTTCGGGCCCTCTGCGTGCACCTGGAGCCACAGGGGTCTGGGGTGGGAAAGAGCCCGAGATGGAGAGGTCGTGAGGAGGAGATATGGGGTGGGGGGAGGTCCTGGGGTGGAGGGAGAGACTGGACATGGGGGACCTGGCCTCAAGCTGCCCTGCCCTCCTTTCGGCTTCTCTGTTTCATAAGTTGGCATTCTACATAAGATTTCATGTGAAGAAGAGATGTTCCGGTTTTCTTTTTTAACTTTAAGAACCACTGTATTATACATTCTAAATGGCAGCCTGGTGGCATGGAGGTCCAGCTCGTGTTCATCTATTGTGATTAAAAATTAAACACTAAATAAGGGAGTTTCCTCAGAGAGGAAAGGGTGGTGCTGGGTGGACAGAGGGAGGAGGTCACTCAGGTGGGGTCACAGCCTTCAGTGGCAGTGCCAGCACCCATGGCCAGTCTGTCCCTGTGAAAGATCATAACTTCCCCCAGAAGAATTCAGAGCTGATCAAGGGACATCCCCTTGCAGACTTGAAAGAAATTCAGTGCATTCACGATAGTGTTCTTTCAGCTCAGAGAATGCTAAAATTAGAGAGGTCCCACCTCCATAATACCATTAGTTGGAATTGAGTGCATTGAGATAAATACAGATAAAAGCTTAACAAACCTAGAAGAAAGCCACTGGCACTTAGGAATTAATGCCAAATGTAATCATGCCTGTTTGTGAGGGTTGTTTCAGATTATGGCAGGGTGTTAGCTCTGCTCTTTTAGGTTGCAGGGAACAGAGTCACCCTCAGGTTGGAGCAAGTGATGAGGGGTTTGTGCAGGGAGGTAAGAAAGTGCAGGCACCCTTGCATGCAGCAATAGAGTGACCAGGTCTCCTGGGGCTTGGGGATGACACCTGGGTCCCCACAGCAACTCGAGGTGTCCCACCTCAGCTTAAGTTCCTTGCTCCTTCTCCAGTGCCCCTGCCATTCTCATGAGTCAGCTTATCCCTGTGGTATCTCCCACCCCTGCTGGGCCACGACCACCCTTTCCAAGTGCCTCTGTTGCATGGCCTCTGTCCTTGCTCTCTCTTCTTCCTTAGATCCCCTGTCTCTGCATCACTGTTCTTTTGTGTGTGCTGTATTCAGTCTCAGAGAGAGGAGGGAGGGAAGGAGGAAGGGATGTGAATTAATGTTGATCCTTATCCAGCATCAAGTGTCCCTGTTGGACAGAGATCTGCAAGGGCACCACTTGACCACAGGCTGATGGCTATCTTTGCCTCAAGCCCGGTCCATCCCTGGCCCAGTCAATCCTGTCTAAGAAGGGGTGGTCACACAGTCCAATGCACAGTGAACACTGCTAGGCAGAGTAAACACGGCCAGAGACATGACACTTAACAGTCTAGAGTCTCTAGTATCTTGGGTTCCCTGGATAATAATTTATGCCAACTTTTATTCTTGTCTTTCAGCTTCTATGTGGACTCCATAGGGATTCCTGTGACCAATATAAATTCTATGATTTTATTCCAACCCAAGAAGGGTTCACTGTCCCCAACAGAAAAGCCCACAAATGTCCAGGTGTTCTTTCATTCAAAAAAGGAAGTGAAGATAGAGCACCAGCCAATCCTGCGCTGTCAGGTAAGGGAGCTCAAGGGGAGGACTCAGTGGCAGGATTGTAGGACTCATTGAAAAGAAGAGTTCATGGGCCCTAGCCGGGTAGCTCAGTTGGCTAGAGAGTCGTCCTGACATGCCAAGATCGTGGGTTCAATCCCCAGTCAGGGCACATATAAGCACCAACCAGTGAATGCGTAAATAAGTGAAATAGCAAATTCTCTCTCTCCCTCCCTCCCTCTCTCTCTCTCTCTCTCTCTCTCCCCCTCTCTCCCCCCAAATCAATAAATTGAAGAAGAACAAGAGTCCATGGTCAAGCTCACACTCCAATGGGGGAAGGGGAGGTTGGCCTAGGTGGCAACCAGAGAGGATGTACCAGGGTTTGGTCCCTAGCTAGCAGACACAGGAAGGTTAGCTGGGAGGTAAACAAAGTCATCAGAAACCGAGAGCGCCAGAAAGGAAATGTGCACCCTGGTCTTTGGTGAGCACCCGAGACAAGGAAGCTGAATTCAGTCATCACGTGCAAAGGAAGAGTGCAGCAGTGAAGGCAGAAGGCCAAGTTGATCTATGTCAGTGATTTTCAGTTGGTGTGCCACAGCATACTGGTGTGCCGTACGAATTTTTAAAACATGCAGCAACTGACTCTTTAGTCAGAGAAACTGACCTCTTTTCCCTTAGACTGTCAAATTGAAAAATGACAACAGCCAACACAATAGCCATTTGGTATGGATGAATCAAAATTATACTTACTTTTTGAAAAATCAGCAAAAAATATTTTTGGTGTGCTGCAGACTTTTAGTAATTAGTTTATGTGTGCCACGAGATGAAAAAGGTCGAAAATTTGCTGGTCTGTGTTGGTCCATGACTAGTACACAGTACATTGTATGTTAGTATTTGCTAATATTGTTGATGCAATAACACAAAGAGAATGAAATGAACTTGGCTTCATGTCAATGATGAAAATAGGGAATGAATTAGACAGCCATCGGAATTCTGGAGCTATGCCAGTGCTGATGTCTTCCCAATCCTTCTTGCCTTTCTAGATCATTGAGCCCAATATTGCAGAAGGAGGTGAAATCATCGCCAGCATCCCAATTAAGTTTTCTGTGAATGCAGTGTTCTCTAAGTACAACATCACCCCCTCCTCCGTCATCAACTTGGGGGCTTTGATCTGCGGCACTCGTAAGAGCACCACGTTCACCATAGAGAATCAAGGTGTTACTGACTTTAGGTTTGGCCTTTATAGGACGACGGGGGTGAGCTCCATTCATCAAAAGAAAGTGTAAGACAAATATTTGCTTAACTCACACCATTCCCTGGTTAACTAGTGCTTTATACTGTACAAAGAGTTTCCATATGTTTTATCTGAATTCACCAAATTCCCTGTTTTGTTGTGTTGTGGATGAGGTCATGAAGAAATGACTCATCCACAATTGTGCAAGAAATCACCCGTAGATCTCAGTTCTGAACCCGCATCTCTGACTCCACATTTCACATACTATCTAATTAATTGACTTTAATTAGTTAAAATTGTTTTATTAATTTAAAATTGACTTTCTAATAAATTGTTTTGAATCAGAAAAAAACAGCTTTACATTATTTATAATTATTTTATATTTTTGTGAATATCCTCTTTCATTTTGGCAAAGTTTCAATGTATTTAGAGATTTTTGGTTAAACTGTCTAAAGTCTCTTGTTTCCAAATTTAATTTCAATATAATTTTTATTTATTTTATAGTAATTTAATAATGTTTCCTTATAGGTAATATATTTGTGTCTTACTTTAAATTGTTTTAAATTTATTTTTCATTTTAGCATGCACAAATTCATGCAAAACACTCAAAAAAGTATAGAACTTAAGTTGTTCTGGTCACTAAGCAAGTGAATGCTCAAATATATAAATCTCTCAAAAGTTTAAGATTGCACCTCAAATACATTTGAATATTTTAGGGAATCTAACCTCCAGGCAAACTAATTATTGGGTAAACTAGCTTCAAACAAAGTGGACAGTTACCCAAAACCTGTGTTTGTACTATTGCTTAAACTAAGTCTCAGAGACACCATGACTACAAATGTTAAGAAAAGGGACAGAATTTAATCCATTTGCCATTTCGTTTTTAAGTGAGATCAGGTAAAAGATTTTATGTCTACAAATAATTTCTACACACTGCTTTCCAAAGAACTCAAGTAAACATTTAAAAATTATTATCCTCTTGCAGTAATGTTCAGTGTCCTTATGAACCACACAATCTGTACGATTACTACATCATTTTCTCACAATTGTTGGATGAGTTTGGCTAATGATGAGTGCTGACTATGCTACCCTGGGGTCCTCTTGGGCAAAGAAGGGTCATGCCCCATTCCTAGGAGAGGGTACCTTGCAAGCAGACCGACAGGTGGTGTTTAATGTCACCACCCCACTGTAAGGGTGTACTTACTCTTGCTTCTTTCATCAGAACCAGCCATATTAGGCATGCAAGGTCCCGGGAAAGTGAGAACTTCTACAAGGCTGGCTCTACCAAAACAACCAAGTTCTCTGAGTCTGTTCAGAAAGAACTAAACATCTCTAACCAGGTAAGCACCCTTCCCTTGTTCACAGAAACTCTGTAAGGCCACCTTCCAACTAGTTCTTGCAGCGCTACCTTCACAGAATAGCAGGATCTGAGTCTACTCTGGTGGGAATATTAAGTAGTGTATTGAAATACCACTTTTAAGACCTTTAATTTGGTTATCCTATTTTGCTTTAAAATTTTCATTGGGTCCTCAATGCCTTAAAATTAAATTTCAACTCTTTATATATTCTAATTAACAACCTTTTGTTTATAAGAAACAGAAGGCCATTTAGACTGGCTTAAATAAAAGGAGATGTGGAGACTTCTGCTTTTGGTAAGATGGAGTAGATACGTTTTTTTCCTATTCTTCCCAACCAAATACAACTAAAAACCCTAGACATTATGCATAAAGCAGATGGAGAGAAAAACAATCAGACCAACTAGGGTCCTTAGGACCCAATGAACAGCACGGTGGTGAGTTCCCTGAGTTTTCTTTTTGCCTCATCTATCTCATCTGGGCACTGAAGGAACCAGCAACCCAGAAACATCACCAGGCACAGACCCAAAAAAGGTCCCAGTGGAAGCCTGCTCCCTCTAGCCAAAGGACCAGGAATAGAGCAGCCTAGCAAGACAGAAAATTTCAGAAAAAACTGTTCTGGTATGGTTGAACATGACAGAAAATCTATGATCCTACCCCACCAGTGCTAGCAAAGGACAGCCGGAAGACTTTCGCCCTATCCAGGCTCCAATGAGATATCCCAACCCCTTGCCAGAGTGGTGTCCCGAGAACTCCGAGTGGGTAGCCAGGAGTTTATGAGCTCCCGCCACCTCCACCATGGTTAGTGCAGACCCCACGTGGGAGCCTTGAGTTTCACCCAACCCAGTGGTAATGAGATGTTCCTCGCCGCCGCCACCCCCGCCCCCCGCACCCAGTGGACCTCCCTACCCCATGGCATCAACAGGACAGTAAGGAAGCTCTCCTCCCCTCCTTGCCAGGGAGGTATCAGTTGAGGACTAATGGGGAGCCGGCACTCCCACCCTGATCTGGCAATAATGAGAAGTCTGAGTGGGGAATCTGGACTACCAGCCCTACCTGGAGGTCATGAGACAGTGTCCCCGCCCCCCTCCCCCTGACAGAGTGGTGTCAGAGAAAGCCAGGTCGACGAGAAGGTTTAAATAAGATCCATGGTCTCATAATACAACACTCAAAATGGTTCAACTGAAAATCGCTCGTCACACCAAGAACCAGGAAGATCTCAAACTGAATGCAAAGAGACAATCAATAGACACCAACACTGAGATGACAGGGACGGCAGGGCGATCTGACAGGGATGGTAGAGCAGCCAACATGAAAGTGCTTCACAGAGCAATTACAAACACGAGTAGAACAAATGAAAACATCGTCTCAACAAAGATAGAGGGGCTGTAAAGAAGAACCAAGTGGAAATTTTGAAATGAAGAAAATAACCAAAATTTAACATTTAATAAAGGGGTTCAACAACAGAGTGGAGGGGCGAATCCCACCTGGGTAAGTGTCATGCGATATGGAACATGTCTGTCCCCCAAAACCCTCAGTCATGACTGGTCAAAGCAACGGGTTCTCTCTGGGCTTCATCTGAGACCTTGCCGGGAAGGAAGCACTGAGAGAGCCCATCCCTGAGGCCCTCCCTTCCTCTAGGAAGAAAGAGCTGGGGCCCGGGGAAAGCCTCTGGGGGAGCCCCCACCAGTCCCTCTTGGCACCATCTCACTGCTCTGGTAGGAGGGCTCAGATTCTGTCACCCACGCTGCCTCCAGCCCTCCCACAGTCCCACTGTCTCCTGCAGGCTCGCTTCACCCACGGCATGTTCACCGTGTACCCTGGGTTTGGCACCATCTCTCCCGGAGGAATACAGACCATCACTGTTGACTGCGTGGCTGACCCTGTGGGCAAGTGTGAGGAGTTTATAGCTATTGATATCTCTGACCGAGACCCAAGAGACAATCCTGCTGGCATTCCTTACAGCCTGTTGGTGGAAGCCTGTATCCCAGGTACTGAGCACTCAGATGGGACAGCACCCCCTAAAAGACCTTCCTCTGTAACACCTCTGCCCAGGCACATGTCTAGCAAACATGGCTGGGCTGCTACCTTTGGGACCTGAGAACTTCTAATATTTTCGGCCATATTTTTTCCTTAAAGTGTTACAAGGCATGCACACCTAGAAGATGGTGTGCAGCTCTAAACTCCTAATGTTCCTGAGTTTGGTTTAGGATTCTCAGATGACTGGTGTTCTCTGGGAATCATGGTGTGGTTGTGTATAGCACAAGCCCCAGAAACACGGGATCCTGCTCACGGCCAGGTCCCTCCCTATGGGCCACATATGCACAGAAAGTAATGGTCAGTGGTGGCGCACGCGATAATTTTAACTCAGCAAGATCTCACATGAAGCACAGAGAACTTTTGCTTTGACCATAGGCACCCTGTAGCCCCGCACCAAAGTGAGTCAAATGCCTCCTTCCCTAAGCCAACCACAGACCCTAAGCTCACCCTCCTTACTATTGGGAGGAAAGGGGGTTGGGGCCTGACGACCCCCAAGAACAGTAAAAAGAAGAGAGAATAGAACATGCCCCATCACACACCCCCGAGCTCTCCTCTGTGACCGTCCTCTGTTGGAATCCACACCTCCAAACGAGGAACTAGATCAGTGGGAGTCAGGCTATCGGGCTTCATCTCAGTCTCCCCTCCACTCCCCAGGCTTCGTGACGGACAACAATGCCTTGATATTTGAGGAGCACCAGATCTGCAGCAGTGCCAACCTGCACAGCATGCTGCAGACCACAGAGACCAGGGGGCTGTTTGTGGAGGATGAAAACAAGTTCATCTTCAGCAGTGTCCTGGTAGGCCACCAGGCCAAGGCTCGGTTCAAGATCAGCAACGTGGGAAAGATCGCCTGTGACGTGAACATTGTAGTTAAGCCTGTCTCCAACAAGGTAAGCAGCTCCACTGGGCCCCTGCCCACCACGGTTGGCAGAAAGCCAGGGAGAGGACTCTTCAACACCCCTGCTCTGGAGCCTCTGTACCCGAGCGGGGATTATCTGGCACTCAGGCCCTGCCGAAAGTTACAGGAGGGGACTGGGCGGTCTCCCCTAGGCCAAGAGCCATGCATTTGACCCAGTGGATGTCTCCTGTGGGTCCTTCTGTGATACACTAGTACACAGGAGTGAGGAACTCAGTCAACCACCGAACGCTCACTGTGCCTACGGTAGGCACCGTATATTGTAGGACAGCCAAGACAAGGGCCACCTCAGACAGGCTGCCTCGCATCACATCCTCATTAGGTGAAGGACATTTGGGGGATATCAGATTTTAAGGATGATGTGAAATGAGCATTTATTGAGCCCCTGCTGTATGCTAGGCACTGTGCTCAGTCATCTACATCTGTTGGCCTCATTTTATCCTCACAAATCTGTATCATGATTTTATATTATTGTCCCCATTTTATAGTTAAGAGAAATTGAGGCTCAGAAAAGCTAAATTCTTTCCCTAGGTCCCAGAGTCTAGGGATATAGGGCTAGGTTTAAAGCCAAGCTTCATTTGCATACAAGGTAAATAATAAGGGCCCATCTCTGGGCCTGCTGGACTTGAAACTGTGTTCCCCTCTGGGTGAGACCACCGGAATAGAAAATTCAGGAAGCCAAGAGAGGGCCAAGTCAGTAGGTGTCATTCGCCCTCAGGTTTCAATCAGATGCACTACAAATGCTGCCTAGTCTTAGCTCAGCCGCTCAGCTCCCTGTCGAAAGTGGAATTTTGGCCCTGGTGGTCCTTATGCCCCAGAGCCGTCATTGTTCAGAGGGTTGCTGGTGGTGGGGAGACCACCCAGAGCGGTGGCCTAGCCTAGAGCCAAAAACAGAGTTTGCATTCCCAGGGGACTGCCACCCACACAGAGAGGCAGGGGTTGAGAGACTATCTAATTTCTTCCGTGACTTCCCTCAGGCCCTGGTAACATCCAGTCATTACTCTCTGACCTTATTTGGGACAAAGAGGAACAACTTTCTTCCTATTTTGTACTAAAAACATAAAAAAGTGAGGAAGCCTGATTCGTAAACAAAGATAGATTTCTAACAGGGGGTTTACAGACACTGTATGTTCTCCCCCACACTAATTTGTAGACTATCCATTGGAAAGAACAAAGAAAACTCGGTGCCCTCAGGTTAAGAACAAGAAGAAAGAGTCAGTCTTGAATCCCACCTGCCTCCCATGAGAACAAAAAACCCTTTTGTGGCCGGGCCAGGGGTTCCTACAGTCTTCCCAAAACACTGCCACAAGATGGGGACAGATCAAGTGCTGTGGGAGGCTGTTCTAGGTGAAGCTCTTGGAGTTACAAGGAGCAGGAACCTGCTCAGGACAGCCCAAACAAAGGTTTGCTCCAGTGAGCCAGAGACCTCAGACAAGGGCAGGACACACCCTGCGGCCAGAGCCTGTGGGACTGGGGCTGTTGCCTGGAATCCCGCTTTCAGACCAGTAGAGGCTCTGTCCATCCTTCAAGGGCCACGGGTTTTTGACTCATGCCATCTCAGTCGTTCCATTCTCTAGCCTGGTTTCCATTTTGGCTCCACATCAGCAGCCCCCAACGGTCTCTGGGCATCTTAATTTAGTTCAGAGAAACTGAGAGACAGAGATTGATGTCAGACGAAGATCTGGATTGGTTCTTCCGTTTGAGTCAGAGATCACAGGTCTAGCCAAGTCCAGCCAGTTATTGCTGACAGATGGGTCCCAGAGTATCTAGACTGCTCCAGGGACGTGACCGTGCAGGCAACGGAACAGGTTTACTGCAGAGCTCAGAGGAGGGAGGTTTCCCTGGAGGGACGTAGAGATAAGCAGCACGCCCTGTGTTAATGCACAGTAGCTAACACACATGCCGCCCCTGCCGCCCCCACCAGATCACTGCCCGCATTGTCGACATCTTTGAAGTGGAACCCAACAAGATGTGTATTGCCAGTCGCTCACATGCCTTTGTCACAGTGTCCTTCACCCCCCAGACTATGCAGACCTACCAGTGTATCTTCGAGGCCACCTTGGACGGCTTGCCCAGGTACCAGCTCCCCAGCAACCCCTCCTGCAGTAGGGCTGCAGGCCACACTCCATGGAATGTCATTTTTGCCTTGCCAAGCTGACAGGCCTCTATCTCCCTATTCCCTGTAGCAACCTGACCAAGAACCGAAACCTCGTGTTTGATATCGTGGGAGAGGGGAACCTCCCTCGAGTGACCGTTGTGCGGCCAATTCTCCATAACCAACATGGAAACCCCTTGCTCCTCTTTAAGAGGCTTCTTCTTGGTCATTCAGAGAAACTACCTCTCATCCTCAAGAACAATGGCACTATCCCTGCCAAGGTACTCTGGAGGGAGAAGCATGGGGTGGAAAAGGAGAAGAATCATTTAGAAGTAAGACTTCTGACATCAGGGTCTCTGCCATCCCTAATTTATGAGGACTTCTTTGATGTTCCTCATACATTAGACTTGGTAAGACATGGGACATGCAGAGGGGAATCAGGCCTGGTCTCTACCCTCTAGGTATGCCTGTAAGCAGATGACGTAGTGCACTAGTAATTACTGTGTGAAGCAATGTACAATGGGGCACACCAAGGCCAGTGAGTGGGAGGGATTATGGATGTTCTTAGTGTCTTCTTTATTTTTTCTGTAATGAACATTGTATTTCTATTAAGGAAAAACAAAAGAAACCTCATTGGGGTGACAGATGTAATATCTGTAGAGACTTCTGATTCAGCAATTAAATTATGTTTTTATTTTACAAAAAAGTGTGAAATTTAGTAGGGGTTATGCGAAGGACTATAGGACTTTTGAAAATGACCTTGATCCCATCTAGGATATCAAGGAAATTTCACTCTAAAATGACATTTGAGCGGCATTGAATATAGCTGGGTTTTCATTGGTGGGCGTGGGGGTGAATGCATCCCAGGTAGAGAAAGAAAACTGCAAAGACAAATGCTCAGAAGCAAAAAGTTATAAGATGCAGACAGGACCTAGTAAGCACCAGCTTCGTGAGAGCATAGTGTACAGGCAGAAGAGCAGTGCGAGTTAAAAATAAAGGGTAAAGGAACTACTTGTGGAGGGCTTTGGATTCTATATGTGTATTTTTAAATCATGCAATATGTTATTACTGTTATTGTTGTTGTTTATACAGTTAAGACTCATTTAGTTCTACCCACATGGTTATCATTTTTATTGCTTTTCATTCCTGCATCTCCAGCTTTCCACTGAAATCCTTTTCCTGCCTATTGAAGAATACTCTTTAGTATTTCCTCAATGCATGTCTGCTGGTGGTGAATTCTCTATTTTTATTTGAAAATCTCCATTTTTTCTTCATTTTTAATGTAATTTTACTGGCTATTGCAGTCTGGGTTAGCAGTTGTTTTCTTTCAGCAAATGGGATCTATTATTCCAGTGTGTTCTGGTTTCCATTGTTACTGAGATGCCAGCTTCAAGTCTAAAATGTTCTTTTAGGATAGTATTTTTCCACTCTGGCTGGTGTGGCTCAGTGGATTGAGCACTGGCCTGTGAACCAGAGGGTCGCAGGTTCAATTCTCAGCGAGGGCACATTCCTGGGTTGCGGGCCAGGTCCCCAGTTGAGGGTTTGTGAGAGGCAACCACACATTGATGTTTCTCTACCACTTTCTCCCTCCCACCCCCTCTCTAAAAATAAATAAATAAAATCTTTTTTTAAAAAAGAAGATAGTCTTTTCCCTCTAACTGTGTTTGACGTTTTCACTCTGTATTTGTTTTCTGTCGTTTCAGTATTATGTGTCTAGGTAGGGATTTCTTACAATTTATCCCTCTTGAATTCACTGAGCTTCTTGATTCAGCAGTGGATGTCTTAAATCAGTTTTGGAAAATTCCTAGACCTGTCTTCAAATATTGCTTTTGTTCCATTCTGTCACATCTCTCCTTCTGGGAAGCCAATTAAACATGTGCAAGACCATATCCGTATATCCTCCGTCTCACAGCCTCACTGTATTTTCCATTCATTTTCCCTGGGTTTCATTGTGCATAATTTCTTTGGACTTGTCTTCAGTTTATTAACTTTCCCTTTACTCTGTGTAATCTACTAGTAAACCATCCATTAAGTTCTTGAGTTGTTACACTTTCAGTTCCAGAATTTCTATAAGATTGTTTTTCAAGTCTGCATAATCAGTTTTTATAATTTCCAGTTTCGTGCTGAAATTGTCAGACACAGTTTTGATTTCTTGAACACAGTCTTCACAGCCATTCTGCAGTCGATACCGGGTAATTCCAAAATCTGAAGTCTCCGTGGGCCTGTTTCTGCTCTCTCTGCTTATTTTTCCCCGTGTTGTTGTAGCTCCTCCTGTGCCGGGTTATCTTTGATCATGTGTTGGGTATTTTATTTGAAAAGTTATTTTAACATAATTGGATGAAGGATGATGTTATTTTTCTCCAGAGACAATTTGCATTCACTTCTACCTGGCATTGGAAACTCGGGACCACCCTACACTGGTTTCAGGGCTCGAGATGTTCTGGATCAGAGAGATGACTCAGAGCGGGATTGCTCTCCGTAAGAGGGCTGGTGTGTATCCAGCCTACCTTCTGCCTTATTGCGCAGACCCTTGGGTCCCAGTCTAGAGCAAATAAAGCGCTCTTGTCCCTCACAGGACATTTGCCCTCTTAGCACCAAGAGACCATCGAGAACACAGTTCACCCTCCCACCTACCCTCTACGGATTGGCAAATGCCGCAGGTCAAAAACAGTCCGGAATGCTGGGCTGCTGTCTGCGGATTTCCACATTCTCCCAGATCTGGGTCTGGTTACTCTTTGTTATCTTAGCTCTGTGATGCTTTTAAAATTGTGGTGTTCCTGTGGTATTCTGCATTTCTTGTTGTTGTCTTAAGTCCAAGTATGCCATTTCCCTGTGTTCTTTCAGTTATTATGTTATCATAAATGTTCTGTCATGTAGTTCAGTGAATTCCTGCCCACCCACTCCCTATTTTTCTAACTTTTCTTAATAATTTTTGCATATCAAGTCTCTCAGATTAACTTCACACATCATTTTATAATGTTCTGCAAAAATTTCCTTGGGAGTCCTATGAATTATTTGGGAAGAATTTCTACTTTTAGAGTACTTAGGCTCTCCACAGGAATAACCTTTAAGATTCCCACCCTTTTATTTAGCTCTTTTACATCAATATTTTTTCATATAGTTCCTGCATATAGTTTCTTATTAAAGTTATTTCTGAATATGTAATTTTTTATCGAAGAAGCTTCCTCTATGATGTCACTGTTCCTCCCTCCTTTGGGCCTCATCTTTAATATTATTTTATCTTGTTCATGGTGTTCACGATGGTGCCAGCATGACCGTCTTGTGAAAATGTTTGCTGATATCTCACACCTGATATCAGCTACATGATGTTAGTTTTTAAGTCATATACATGGCTCCCAGCGGGCCGAAAACATCCTTTTCCTCCAAGTAGGTCAGTTGCCCACCTTGCTTCTTCTCTTATCCTGGTAGGACACTCAACATGGCACTGTCAGGCAACTAAGGCCCTAGCCTCTAGGGGATACTGTTTTATAGAGACTCATTTTCATGCAGTCCTTCACAGAATCACAAGTAGTCATTTCCACTTGATTAGCCTGGAGTATGTTTTACAGCTACCTCTGTCAATAACAGTGGCCTTGGCAACCCCTCTTTGACACTGCTTAGCTGGGTGATCTGGAAAGTCACCTGTACTCCCTGGGCCCCAGTTTCTCACTTGGCTAACAAGAGCTGAACTAAATCTTCTTTTTTCCTCTCTAGGTCTAATATTTATTCTATCTCCCTCTTAATAAGAAACAAAGCATTGGGCACTAGGCACGATGGCTTGGGGGGCGGGCGGAGTGACGTCACACACTGCACAGTATCTCGCCCTAGACTCAAAACCCACGAGCGGCCTGCAGGTGTAACACTTGGTCCTGCTTTCCTCCTGCCAGCTGCACGTTGACCTGCAGGACCAGCTAGAAGTCTTCTCCCTGAAAGGGAGGCCCACCACCTCCTATATCTACATCATAGAGGAAAACACACCCCAGGCAAAAGGTAAGTTGAGGAAAAGTAGCTTCCAGAGGACGACGGGACCCAGTTAACTGTTTTGTTAGGGGACTAATTGGGCCACAGACAGAGTAGGATGCCCAGTTTTGTCACCCATGGCCACTCTCAGCAATGCTCATCCCCACACTAGGGCTGCTTTCCCTTGAGTCAAGGGCTTTATGGATGCATCTTCCTTTAAAATGATTCTAAGTCATTCTCTCTTTGCAGCAAAGAAGGCTCACACAGCCTCCCTGGTCGTTCCTCCTGGAGACACAGCTGAATTCGATGTTGTTTTCCAGTCCCTGAAGGTTGGGAGGTTGATGGGCAACATCCACTTGTCAGTGGTCAACAATCAGTATGAGGACACGAACATCCACATGGTGGGAGAAGGCTACGAGGACGACATCACCTTGGACAACATCCACGGGCTGGTGGCTTCCGCCAGCCAGGAGGCCTCCAATATCTCTGAGGCCACCGTGGAAACAACCATGGAAGACTTGGTGGAAGGTGGGAGACGAAGCCGTGAGGTGTTGACAGCTCTTGGCTCTTGGATCAACAGTGAAATTTAAATAACAGATCAACTAGCTTCCTGGGAATTTAGGGCTGAATCTCCTCTCCATCACTGTATGCTCTTTTGTGCCTGGCTCCGGCACTGCATTCATTCATGTGTCCCCTCAAGGAACATTTATGGAGCATCGCTGTGCTCCTGCCAGGCACTACACTGAGCCCCAGAGTTCCAAAGAGTAATAGGAGCCCCTACCCTTAGGGGGGATTGTAGTTTGAGCTCAAATTCAAATGTAGTCAATAAGCAAAATTCAAAATTCAAACTCCAGATTAGCTAAGAAGTGAACAAACATCTCTCTTTAGTTTTCCCTGTTTCTATCTATTAGCTGGCTTACATAGGCATTGTCTGCTTCATCTGAGCCATGCATCCTACACATTCCAAGAGAGTTTCTGGGCTTGTTTAATTAGGCGGGGTGTGGGCTTGCGCCTTCTCTAGAGCATCGTTCTCCACAGTCTGTCTACTCAATGCACTGAGAACCAACAGCATCAGCGTTACCTGGGAGTTTCTTACCGATGGGAATTTCAGACCCTAGCCCAGCACCTCAGACATGCTGAATCAGAACCTGCCTTTTAACAAGATCTTTAGGTGACTTGTGTGCATAGTAAAGTTTAAGCCACCCTACTCCGCAGTCTATCAAGTTCTCCAGCTTCACTGAGTTGACTATACTCAGGGGCAGGAGTATAGTCAAAATTTAAAATACTTCATCATTATTCTCAAAAAGCATTTGCTAAGCACCCTAATTGTGTGCCTAATTGCTATGAAGTGAGTTATAAATATAGTTTCACAGTTGTTCTAGGAGCTTAATTGTCGTTCTGGAAGGTAGCATTGCGCAGTCTATATAACATGGGTAAAAACCAGCATGCCTCACCCCTGTTCGTGGCTACAGGGTGGTGTCTCTCTTATCAGAAGTCAAACAGGAGCCAGCAGTGAACCCTAGTTCAGAAATCAAATTTCACACTTCTAATAGGCTTGCGAGATTTAGAAAATCGGAATTTAGGAGTCCCCATTAAATAAGAATTTCAGATATGTGATGAATTATTTTTTTAGTTTGTGTCCCAAAATATTGCATGGGGCATATTTATACTAAATATTACTCATAGTATATGTAATTCAAATTTAACAGGGACTCCTATATTTTATCTGGCCACCCTAACCCTGAGGAGGCCAAGGTGGACGGATGGACAGACAGATGAACAAATGAATGGATGGATGCATGAGTAGATTCCCCAAGGAAGGAAAGCTTACTGCTCAGGACTCCGGGTTTTTCCGATAGAAACGTCCAGGAGGGAGGAGTTGCATGAGGGCGAGGTGAAGTGTCTTTCAGGTGCTGCCCTCTCTGAGTAGGATCCCCCTATAGGAAGAGGCCAGGGAGGACTCACCGGCCCTCTGCTTGTATCCTTAGCTGCGCTGGTGGACCACATTCAGTTTGGGGACTGCCACATTGGAAACAGCTATAACGTGAGCTTCACAGTCACTAACCACAGCCAAGTGAATGTAATACGGTTTGAATGGCCTGTTTTAGCTACAGTTTCCTTTTCCCCACAGGTAAGTGAAAGCCATTCGCTGTTTTCTGGGCTCCCTTAGGCCCAAACCCAATTTGATTGTCAGTTCATTTCCATGGACACAAAGGATGGGATGGACCTCACTCTGACCTAGGATTGGAGGACACTGTTCATGTGCCCCACGCCCCCAATCTAAGAGCAGAGAATGAGGTTTGCCAAGACGGATGTTGACTGAGGAATTCCTTGGAAGCCCGTGTGGACAGAACAGGTCCCAGTCTTCCTAGCCCAGAGCGTAGAAGTGCGTCCCCCGCGTGTGTTCTTTAAGCGCTGGTCCTGCAGAAGCGGTTCTGCAAGGACCAGCTTCTGAAAGATAAAATGGGGCGATGGTTTCTGTGGACAGCTGAGGTTTGGAAAATGTTTCAAGTTACATCTTTCTCTTAAAGGTCCCGGTGCCCTTCAGGGAATATGATAAAACCTAGTTCACTGTGCTTTACCGGGATTTGCTAACCCCTTCTTTTAGCAGCTCACAGCACACACTTGATGAATTGCTGACCAAGGCCCAGACAATGTGGAAGCGGGTTCTAGCCTCTGGCCAGCGGTTGCTTTGCATAGATAGTTGATTTCTGAGTTCCCAGGACACTGGATGCACACAGATACATCCACCGCCTCCTGCTCTGTTTCAGCCACCATGTCTGCAAACACAGAACTCCAAGGGGACAGAGAAAGGAAGGTTGGGGACCCTACCTTTAAATCTCTGAGCGCTATCAGGAGGAAGTTTTGCTTCCCAGAGAGATGTGAATAGTCAGTCAAAGGAGGCAGAGATAAGCTTCTTGCAGGCCATTTACCTACATCACATGTGCCCCCCACACACACACACACGCACACACACGCATCTGTGGCCTTGGGAAGCACAAAGCTTTCTTCTCCCTTCACTTTCCAGAGGAGGCAGAGTTTCGAAAACATGAAAGAACTGTGATATGTATCATATAGACATGGTATACTGTGGGCTTTTCATGCGTGTGTGTAGGTATGCAAAATCATACACGGTTTCATTCTACAGCCCACATCGGATGTCCCATGTGTCTGGAATGCTTCAGTGCATCTCAGCCTTTCTGGTCTCCACACTCCTTTACGCTCTTAAACACTATTGAGGAGCCTGCAAAGAGCTTTTGTTTATGTGGGTTAGATCTATCAGTATTTACCATATTGGAAATTAAAACTGAGAATGTCTAAAAACATGCATTTATTCATCCATTTTAAAATATCATAACAAACTCATTACATGGCAATATAAAAATAATAGTTTTATGAAAATGGCTATATTTTCAAAAATAAAAAAATTGTGTGAGAATAGTGGCATCACCTTACACTTTTATAAATCTTGTTAATATCTGACCTGAGAGAAGAGAGCTGATTCTCATATTTGCTTCTGCATTCAGCATAATGCTGCATCATCCGTCACTCCATTGTATAGTCAGGAGGAAGTGAGAATGAAAAGGTCAACCTCTTAATATGTAGTCGGATGAAAATGGTTTTGGCCTCATGGACTTTTGAAAAGGCCTTAGGGACCCCAGGGGTCGCCAGACCACAGTCCGAGAGCCACCCGTGTGCTGCGTACATCGGTCCATAATCTGTATAGGCCGCATTGATTGAGAAGCCCAGGCAGCGAAGAGTATGGCGTCTGGGCCTGGGTCTGAATCCAGCCCTTCCACTGTCAATGGTGTGACCTTGAGCAAGTTACAGTTTTCCTTGTCCGCAAAGCAGGGGTGACAGCTATGCATCTTACAGGGTGGGTGTGGGAACTGGTGGAATTGCATGCCGGTTTAAATACCAGATTAAATAGTGCCCGAAGTGACAGTGTGATAGATATTAGCTGCTCTTGTTTTTATGATTATATTTCTATATAAGAAGCTTTTGTACATTCTTAAGATTTTATTTATTTATTTATTTATTTTTACAGAGAGAGGAAGGGAGGGAGAAAGAGAGGGAGGGAAACACCAATATGTGTTTGCATTTGGTGGCCCACAACCCAGGCGTGTGCCCTGACTGGGAACTGACCCTTTATTTTGCAGGCCAGCACTCAACCCACGGAGCCACACCAGCCAGGGCGGCTTTTGTACATTTTTAAGATAATCCACATATCAGGCTTAAATGATGCATTTTTTTGTTTTTGTTTTTGCCAAAATCTACCTCTCCTCTAAAATGGCACAATTAGGTGAGTATTTTTGAATTCCCAAAAATACTAACACCAGGCTCTTCCCCAGATAGGCCACCTCCACCCTGGGTGTGCCAAGGACATAGTGGTAACCATGAAGTCAGATGTGCCCATCAACCTGAAGAAGATGGAGATCAAGTGCAAGCTGTCCAAGATCATGTTTCAGCAACCTGCGGACCAGGTTCCTGACTGGGATGACCGCATGCGCACAGTCAAGTGGGTGGACATGCCCAGAAGCACCCCCGGCCCTTTCACCACGAAACGAAAAGTGAGTAGGGACTTCAGTCACAAGTCTAGCTAGACTGGCCAGGCCTGGATGCCCAATGCTCTCACGTGTGACATCTCAGATTTCCTTCTTGTGTGGAAAAAAGAAAAACTTCCCATTCCACTTGACTCAGATTTTTTTTATTTTTTTATTTTAGATTATTCAGTACAGTTTCTATCCTTTATTCCCATTCCAGCCCACCCACCCATCCCTCCCATTTCCAACCCCCCTAGTTTTGTCCATGTGTCCTCTATATTTGTTCCTGTAAACCCTTCCCTTCTCCCCTGAAATTCCCTCCCCTCTCCCCTCTGGGCCCTGACAACCTGTCTTCTATTTCAGTGTCTTTGGTTATGTTTTACTTGTTTCTTTGTTTTGTTGTTTAGGTTCCTGTTAAAGGCAAGATCATATGGTATTTGTCTT
>CM052550.1:17326999-17416862 GCA_028533065.1 Trachops cirrhosus
TGCCTTACAGAGAAGGGCCTCATCCATCCTGAAAAGAAAGCTGAGGTGAGTGTGTGTATACGAATGAGGGCCACTCAACTGGGGCTTTAATCACTCCATCCCTCTCTGCACTGCAGGTGTGCCACAGAGACAGAGTTAGGGAGAACAGCCTAAGGGTACATCCATCAACGCGTATTTCTTGATTGGCAACCATATACATCAGGCAGTCCTCGTTGACAGGACAGGCCTAACCTCTACTGGTTGGCCACGGAGAAGCAGATTTCTAGTATTTGGAGTTTTAAAAAACTGAGATTATTAAAGCAGGAAAGGGAAGCTGGATACCCAACAGTGCCCAGACACTATAGGATAGTGTTATTTTTGTCCAAGACACTGGCAGCAGTGAAAGGACACAGATATGTTTTCATCTGGTCAGGTCAAAGGGCAAAACAGAAAATTGGAGCCATGTCCACGCCTTAATCCTACTGTTTCCACAGTCATCCACGTTAGGGGGTCCGGCTCAAAGCAACATGAACTCACTGGCCAAAATAGATCTGCGGGCCCCATGTCTTATAAGTCCTGCAGAGAATCCTGGAGGCAGAAATAAATCCATGAAACAGAACTTACAAATTCAGATGCCTTCAGGGAGGTCATACAAGTGAACAAAGCAGGCCAAGGGGACCATGATAGGGAATGCTGGGCACCAGAGCCGGCTGGCCACGGTGCTTCTCCAGAGATGACCACCACACAGACAAGTGGGCCCAGGGTTGCCAAGTCTCCCAGACTTTTGGGGAAAAGTCAAAATTCCAAATTTCTCTCTGAATCTCTCCATTTGTACATGCCATCCAGAGACCTGGTGTGAAATATGGCAGCCTAGCCATCAGGGGCTGTGATGGTGAGGACCCCCTTAGAAAGGCACACAGGGCAAACAGACATTGATGTGGCTGGCATAACCAGATGCACATGCCCTTCAGGGAGGGCAGAAAGGTAGTGGTGACCTGGTAACGTCAGCCATAGTAACCCCAGTGCTGACAAGCCTCCCAGGGCACATGGAGTAAATAAACCGAAGTGCCTCTTACCACTCTGCTCCAAACTCTCTTCATAGATTGTCTTCCAGTACACGCCTTTCCATCTGAACATCACAGAAGCATTCTGGACTTTCTCAATCCCCGAACACAACATCACAGTCCCTTTCCTGCTGGTAGGCAAAGCCTCTGACCCTCTCATCAATCTGGATAAGTCCCACCTCAACTTCAGTTGTCTCCTCATTGGTAAGGCTGCCTCTTGGTTTACATTTGGAGTTGCATGAACTATAGGGGAGGGAAGTGGGACCAACCCAGCAATGGGCTCCAGGAGCAGACTTGGGTGGGGACTTTTCTTGGTACCTTCCAGGAGCGTGTCTGAGGGCATTTCTCCCTGTTCACAAAGCCACAAAATATTTACCACTCAATCTGATTTCCACGAAGTATCTCCTAAACCCATCCACTAATAACCAAAGGAAATTTAGGAGCCTCGTTCCAGAGCCTACTTGAAAGATTCCTTCAGCGCCTGGGCTGGCTGTCTTCACTTGCAGCGCCTCATGCCAGCCCCATCCTCCTTGTGTGTTCCCCAGGTTACAGGCTGTACTTGTTTGCTTCTCGGTGTGTATGCAGGATTTCTCTGCCATCCTTTCATGCATTTATATGGTTCAAAAAGTATTATCGAGCCTTGTGGGACCTAGGCACTCTTCTGTAAGCTGGGGATGCAATGGATAAAACCGAAGTTCCTGCCCTCATGATGGTTATATTCTCGGAATAGGAAGCAGACTACCAACAAATAAAAAAGCAAAATATGAGGTCTGTCCAGAAGGTATCCAGCCATGTAATCTGAAAAATAGAGACATTTATTGAAGAAGATATAAGAAACATTGTACATAGGACAATGACACCTCAGTCCTCTTCAAAGCAGGCACCTTGGGACCTCACACAGATCTCGCAATCACCATCAGCTGCCCCATTGTATTTTCCTGAATCTCATCGACGGTCTAAACCTCTTTCCTTTCAAACGTGATTTTAGTTTTGGGAAAAGCCAGAAGTCTCAGGTTGCCTAATCTGGGCTGTAGGGGGACTGAGTCACCTGGGTGATTTGATGTTTCGCCAAAAAACTCTGCATGAGATGTGACGAGTGAGTGGGCATGTTGTCATGATGAAGCTGCTAATCACCAGTTGCTCATAGCTGCAGCCTTCTGAATCATCCAAATAGTTTCCATGGAAGAATGTTCAAGGTTAATGCAACATTTGATGTTCTCCTCATTTGCTAATTTTGAATGCAATGGCCACACAGTGCACATGCTCACTCAACAGCATCTACCACCCCCACTGACTAGTACAGTGAACTCATTATTGTTCATGCATGCACACTCCAGTCCACTCTCCTTGACTGCCAGGTTACACCAATGTCATGCAAACCATTCTCAGTTACATTAACAGTGGCTGAACTCTTTCCAGACAGACCTCATGTATACCATGTCAGATGTTGATAAGGGTTCTAGAGAAGAATAAAGCAGGTTAGAGAGAATAAAGAATGCCAGTTGGCAGTGGGAAGATGACATTTGAGCAGAGACCTGAAAGAAATAATGGAAGTGATTGCCAGGTCCCTTATAACCCTAGAACTCTATCCCATGGGTGTGTTAAGTGTGTGTGTTTGTGTGTGTGTGAAATGCAACTAAAGCCAGAGGGTTTTTAGTAATTCAGTTTTTAATTTAGAAAAGTAATGAGCCAATCAATGTAGTATTGTATAAGGAAAAGTTTCATAACCTCTCCCTACCCATCATATCTCATCCTTCTCTTTCCATCAGAGAAAATCAGTGTTAACAGTTTGATGTGTCATATTTCCATGCTCTTCTTATACCGACACATATAAGTAAGCTGGAGGAAATCATGGTATTTAGTAAGGTTTTCAAAAATAAGTGAGTAATATATCATAAGAATGATAACAGCAAGACAAACAGAATTTAATCTCAGAAGGCAAGGATCATGCATTTCAATATAATCATTACATTAACAGTTTAAAAAAGAACAACCACATGATCATATTAATACAAGTTGAAAGTCATCACTAGATAGACTGAACAAAAACTCTAATAGGAAAACAGGAATAGAGGAGAACACTTGAATAAAGAAGGTTAGCCAAAATCAAGAGGCAAATGTTATCTCATAGTAAACCACATCAATTCAAATCAGGAATTAGGCAGGGCTGCTCATTATCACCATTATTACTGAACACTTTCTTAGTGACTTTAGCAAATACAAGAAAACAAGAAAAATAATTGGCATAAACATTGGGGAAAAAAGAGACAAAACCATCCCATTTTGCTGTGGCTGATTACTTCAAACATAGAGAACTTCAGAAGGCTCTAGAAAAAAAGCAAAATACTAAATCAACAAGATAATTTAGTAAGCAGCTGGATGCAAGACAAGTATGCAAAAATCCATAGTTTCTCTTTCTTTCAGCAGTAAGCTCCTAGAAACAGGAACAAAAATCCTCTTTAGTATTGACAACACCTATACAATGTCTAAGGGTCAACATAACACGAGAAGCACAGGAGCCTTATGAACAAAACCATGGCATCTTATTAAAATGTCCCCAAACAAAATCTGCATATTTGTCAATTCTGCCAAAAGTAAATGCAAATTTAATCAAGTTTCCATTAGAATTGCAGCTAGAGCGGCCAAGCAAAATACAGACACAGAGTTAAATTTGAATTTCAGATAACAGCAAATAAATTTTAGTATGTCAGCATAAGTATGCCCCATACAAGATTTGGGACATAGTTATACTAAAAAATTATTTGCTGAATCTGATAACCTTAATCCCAAAGGCTTGCACGGGTGGGGAGAGAACTGGATACAATGGTTCGAAAGTTCATATGGAAAAATAAATGCTCTATGATAGTCCAGGAAAGTAAGAAAAAGCACACTAACGCTAGCAGATGGGTTGACCAGCACTGTCAGAACTCTTAGGACACACCGGAGCTCCACTTGAAAGAGCTCCATGCAGTGGTGCTTTAACGAGGTATGAGCAGAGCTAAGGCGCCTGCCAGGGAAGGTGAAGCCACCATTAACATAAGAAGGAAGGCACTGGGTCTGAAGAAACAAGGAGGGGAAGAAAAAGTGTCACCTGGATCCCAGGAGAGCTGTGACTGAGGCAGAGGTGCAGCCTAGCAGGAGCAGGCACTGGGTGGGTAAAGTTCTAGAGTGAGAGCTGGAACCCCTCCAGGGGAGGAGGGTCCCGTGTAGAGCTAGAGGAAGAGAGGCAGTCCTAGGCTGAGGAGCTTGGAAGAGGGAAGAGAAGAAGCAGAGCAGTCTCTGCTGAGATACTTCCGGAGCAGGCCTGAGGCCTTGCCTGAGGCCTCGCCTGAGGGCTGATGTTCCCTCCTCAGGCCGAGAAGCCAGGGAGACTGTGTACATCATCAACAGGGAGGAGCAGGCGTTCAGTTTTGCCTTCCTGGACAACTCCCGATATTCGGAAGGGTTCAGCGACAGCCTGGTCGTCTCTCCCATGGAAGGCTGGCTCTCACCGATGTCCAGGTAAGGAAGTAGGAAGGCCCCCAGGGCTTCACCCTCCCCACACGGCAGGAGTCCCAGGCCGCCGGCCAAGAGAATGAATCAGTTTCCCTTAGAGGACCCCATCTGCAGTACAGTCTTCCACCTCTGAAATGTAGGTGTTAGCAGTTCCACTCTGTCCTATGTAGTCCCTGCTGTTCATTTCCCTGATGAATTGTGGAGCAGTGAGAATTTTAAGCCCTTGTTTTCAATATTTTCCTTATACATGTTCTTTTCCTCACCATCTATTCTATCTGTGAATCCATAAAGCAATGTCCTGCCGTGCCTGGAAAACCTTCCAAATTCATCATAATTCGGAGTTATCACAATGCCTTTTACTCATAGTGTACCAGGTAATTCACTGGGCTCACATTCTTTAGCAGATCTTAACACGTGGCCTAGTCAGCTAATCTGTTGTCTTATTCCCCAACCAGGTTACCAATTGATATTTTCTTCACACCAAAGCAGGAAGGAGATGTGAACTTTAATTTGATCTGCAATGTAAAAAATAAAGCCCACCCTTTGACC
Source organism: Trachops cirrhosus (assembly GCA_028533065.1). NCBI lineage: Eukaryota > Metazoa > Chordata > Mammalia > Chiroptera > Phyllostomidae > Trachops > Trachops cirrhosus. The sequence continues at coordinate 17,332,087 of CM052550.1, forward strand.
TTAAATGTCAAGGCTGAGGGCTACACTATGAATGCAAAGGTCAAGTGCAAAGACAGGACTGGTTCGGTCACTCTCTTGACTCCCACTCAGACTACAGTTGTCAACTTCTATGAGGTAAAGGCGTGAGAGGGCCTTGCTTTCTCTGGGTTTTGACACTGGCTGGGAAAGGCAGGCAGTACCAGTGAATAGTAGCAGAATCTCTCTGTTCGAAATGCCAGGGTGATCAGGAGAACAGAAATATTCCAGGAGCAGCTCCTTCCCCAGACTGTGTATGGTTTTGATCTGAACACTTTTCTTATTTTACTTTTCGGGGGGTGGAGAGATGGTAGGGAAGGGGAAGAATGCTTGTATTAAACATGCAGAAAGGATGCTTGGCTACCAAGGGAGGTCTAAGAATTAAATTGCCATCTTACTCTTCCGATTTGAGGGGGCCCAACACTTGGTCGGTCTTGCTGAAATATCTGGCCACAATTTAATTGTTCTCAACTCGCTCACATCATCTTCCATTCCTATTTCTCAAAAGATACCTCCCCACATTGTAACATATCCCTACCCCAGAGGAGTGAGCCATGCTTTGCATTCACTCAACATACCACTCTGTTCTCTCTCAGGTGGAGTTGAATGAATGTGTCCAGTGTGAATTCACCTTCATCAACACCGGGAAGTTCAACTTCAACTTCCAGGCAGAGCTATCTGGCCCCAAAGCCCTGCTGCAGTACTTGGAATTTTCACCCATTGACGGCAGAGTGGACGTGGGGCAGAGTGCCCCTGCCTTCCTGTCTTTCCAACCATTTAAGAAATGTGTCCTGAAGGGCCTGGAACTCAGAATCAAGGTGAGACCATTGCCCGACGCTGAAAGCACTCGCAGCATTCTGCCTTGGAAGGTTACTTCTGAGCGCTTCTGGTCCTCTCCACCCCGGAGCATGGATGTGTTGGGGATAGTCCCATAGTCTCTGTTAATGGTAACAACCAAGGTGCGTAGTGAGTAAGTGTGAATTGAACAGCAGGCGAGCATCCGTGCAATAGTATATCATGCAGCCATTAAATTAAGGGAGATAGACGGGAAGTGGAGAGCGAGAGAGAGAAAGAGTATGTACATTTTCCATAAGTTATCGAGTGAAAAACCAAGGAATTGTGATGTCAGCAGGGATGGCAGAGAAGGACCTCTGAAAAACTGCTCTTCTACAGCAATGAGAACACTAGCACAAACTATCAAAATCAACTTTTTCAGAACTCCTGAAATTAACCCTTTCACCCTTGGCATATTGGCCTTTGACCCCCTGGTCACAAGATGACAGTCCCTCCTGCAACCCTATCTATGTCTGCATTCCTGAGTGGAAAGAAATAAGGGGAAGAACCTGAAGGCAAAATACTTTCCCAGCAAGACTTTGACTCTTTATTCAAAAATAGGATGCCTTTCATTTACATCCTGATGACCTGAACTGTGATGGCCACCATTAGCTGCAAGGAGAAGGGGAAATCGTGTAGTTCTTGTCTTTTCCCACCTGACTTACTCCACTTAGCATAACACACTCCAGATCCATCCATGTTGTTGCAAATGGCAACATTTCATCTATTTATGGCTGAGTAGTATTCCATTGTGTCTGTGTACCGCATCTTCTCTATCCAATCACCCACTGAAGAACACTTAGGTACCGTAGGATGTCACTCATATGTGGGATCCAAAACAAAAAGCAACAAATGAACAAACAAAACAAACAAAAATAGACTTACAGACACAGACAACAGAATGGCGGTTACCAGAAGGGAAGGGGGTGGGAAGGGGACAAAGAGGGTGTAGGGAGTCAAGTAGAAGGTGACGGAAGGAAACTCAACTTCAGGTGGGAAATACACAACAGAATACACAGGTGTCATATTATAAAATTGTGCACCTGAAGTTTATATAATGCTGTTATGTAATGTTACCTCAATTTATTTAATTTTTAACATGTTTTGAAAATGGGAAATCAAGTATTTTCACCTGGGCACATTGCCAACCAATCCGAGTCCTGCAAATGAGGAAGCCTTGGGAGTTAAATGTTGGGTAGTAACCAAGTCTGTCACACCCCTCTGCCTTCAGCATAAATCATCATTCAGGAGCAAAGCAAGGACCAGTGCAGGGTCTGGCTGCAGAGTGGCCCACCTTGCCTTTCTTAAATAAACAAACTTCTAACCAATGAGTCAGAATATCTGCAGATGGGACCCTGGGACCTGTATTTTTTTAAACACCAGACTGCCTCCCTCCTTCACCTGAGGACTGAAGGGCCCTTTCCTCCCACTTCTAATCACACTCCACTTGCCTTTTCCTCCCGGCAGATAAGCCACGGTCCAACATTTATGTGCAGCATCTCAGGCTGTGCTGTGAGCCCTGCTGTCCATTTCTCCTTCACCAGCCACAACTTTGGGACCTGCTTCATCTACCAAGCCGGGATGCCCCCATACAGACAAACCCTGGTCATCACCAACAAGGAGGAGACGGCTCTGAGGTAAGCAGACTTCCCAGAGCCTCCAGAGGATGATCCTGCAGCTGTTTCTGGGACCTACAGCCTCCACCCTGTGAGGTCCAGCCACGACCGGAAAAGAGGGTTATGGGAGTGAGTCAAACACAGGTGGCCATGAATCCAGTCTCCTTTCCCCACCACTGATACTGATACTTGGATAGCCATGCGCTTCCCCACAGAAAAGACTCTTCCTGGAGTGAGGAAGGCAATGCCAAATGACCTGATGGCAGGCTCGATGGCTTCCATTTACTTTCCCCATGCAGCAGACGTGGAAACTGAGGTTAAGAGAGTTAAAAAGGGAATTTCTCAGGTCAGTGATCTCATAGACAATAGTAGATCTCTACTGAGCCTAACAGTCTTCTGATTCAGATCCACTCTGCACCACCCTGTGTAGAATGTTCTAGTCCAGGTTTCTGGGTCCTGTTACAGCCCAAACAAAACAGGGTCTCCAGAAACCGGCCAAGGGACCTGTGTTTATCCAAAGCTCTCTCAATGAGTTCTATGCCATAGAACTTTCTTCGATGACAAAACGTTATAGATCTGCCCTGTCCAATGTGGCAGCCTGAGCTACATGTGGCTATGGAGCACTTGAAATGTGGCTAGTGAAACTGAGGAACTGAATATTTATTTTAATTTTAATTTCCATTTTAATTTTAATTTAAACAGCCACAGCCCTGGCTGGTGTGGCTCAGTGGAGCACCAGACCACAAAGCAAAGGGTCACCAGCTTGATTCCCAATCAGGGAACGTGCCTGGGTTGTGGGCCAGGTCCCCAGTAAGGGGGGCATGAGGCACAACCACACAATGATGTTTCTCTCCCTCTTTCCCCCTCCATCCCCCTCTCTCTAAAAATAAATAAATAAAATCTTTAAAAAATAAATAGCCACATTGAATAGAATAGGTCTAGATTCAAATCTGAGCTCTTCCCCAGCTATGTGACCTTGGGTAAATTTTTTAAACTCTGTGCCTCTGTCTCATTGCCTCAAGTAGGAGATAATAGTACTTCCCTTGTAGGGCTATTAGGAGGATTAAATTAGTCCATCTAGAGACAGTACTGAGAACAGTGCCTGGAACACAAGAAATGCTCAGTTATTACATGCTGTTGTGGTGGTGGTGGTGGTTATCCTGAATATTAAGTTAGGAAAGTGCCACTAATTAAACATCGTTTCTACTTGCACTCTTTCTTGCATGATTTAACTCCATGAGCCTTACTTTGTTCACAGCATTAAGCTCTATTTACTGGCTTAGCTGTACTTCTTCTCTAAGCACTGTAAGGCAGACAAGGAGATGCTGTAATGGAAAGGTCTAGGTGCCTTCCCACCCACAGGTGGAGTAAGCTGGGCATGATCTTTGCAGATCCCTTGCAGTTGAGCAATCAGTCAGAATAATAGCAGCTCGCCCGTTATGGCGCGTTTCTTCTGTGGACTGTGTAGTGACTGCTTTAGTTGCTTTATCCCATGTAATCCTCCCAACTACCCCATTCTACAGATACGGAAACCGAGGCCCAGATGGGCTAAGTAGCTTCTCTGAGGTCACATGGCTAGTTAGTGATAGAGCCTGGATCCAAACCCTGTCTGGCTGACCCTAGACGGCGTACTCCTCCCCACCGTCTTTGCCACCCAATTACTTCAGGAAGCACTTCCTTCTTAGGAAAGGTACAAAACCTGAACTGCATTATCAAGAAACAGGATGAATAGAGTGAGAAGAGCACCAGGCAAAGGGCCATGGGGCTTTGAGCTTGAGACCTGGTTCTGCCAGGATCTCAGGGTGTGATTTGAGGTAAGTGACTTGACTTTGCCCCAGAGAATGTGGGTTGGATCGTTGCTGGGGTTGCTCTCGGCCCTTACATTCTATGGCTGTAGGACTACAGGGCAGGAAATCCATCAGGACCAAGCTCCGAGGGATAGGGGGACCAAATCAGTGCCTGGGGTCAGCCTCCTCAGAGCTTATGCACCCTCTTCCTGATTTTCCCCAGCATAGACTGTTTGTACACCAACACCAACTACCTTGAGGTGAACTTCCGTGTTGATGTGATAAAGCCAGGAAAGACAATGGAGATTCCAATCACCTTTTATCCTCGAGAAAGTATCAGTTATCGAGAACTCATCCCCTTTGAAATCAACGGGCTCTCGCAACAAGTAGTTGAAATCAAAGGAAAAGGCACCGAAATGAAGGTAAGAGTTTGGGAGGTCTTCGGACTGGCACCCTCCTCCTTGCCCTTCCCAGCCACTGGCCCAGCGGAGCCCACACCCTGCCTCTCCTCTCCACATCTCCTGCCCCTTAGCCGCTCTACCAGAGGTCAGCAGTCCCAAAGGAGGGTGAATTATCAGATCAGACTCAAGTGAATCATAGATCTTACTCAACACCCAACTTTACTACAGCAAAGGATGTAGGCAGTGAGCACAGGCAGTGAAAAACTTTCTTGGGAAGTTTGAGACTCCCAGACGCAGAATCCCAAGCATGTCCTTTTTCTCCCATATGAGGGCATGTTTTATTCTCAGGTCTAACAGGCAAGATTTGTTTTAAGCAATGTGCGCAGATATGTCTCAGTCATGGAACATCTTTCCTTAACACCATGGTGATTAACATTCTCCAGCCAACCACAGGTCCCAGGACTGGATTTCACCAAGGGCACTGCTTCTTACCAGGTGCTCGTAATAGAAAGGGAAGGGTGCAGTCCTCCTGCTGATCCCTGTCTTCCCAGGGTCTGGTAAACATCTAAGTGTCTGTCTGGTAGGAGTATTTGCATTTAATGGGTGTTTGGGAAGACTGAAGATCTTCCAGTTTTCTCAGGAATGCATGGGACACTTCAGCAACCAAGAGAAAATGGGAGGGGTGTATTCCTGGCTGCCTTCCCATCAAGCAAAGGAGCAACAGGACCGTGCCACCTGCTGTGCCTGTGCCCAAGCCAGTGACAGGGTCCCTTATGTTGTCATTGATTCATCCATGTGTTCATTCGTTCTTTCACTCATTCAACACCCATTACATATTAGGTACTTTGGGAAAGTCCAGAGGTGACTAAAATATGTTCTCTGACTTCTAAGAGCTCACAGGCTGGTGCTGAAGACTCACCTTTTAAACAAAATGGAAACATGTGGGCCGGATACATAGTTGGAGGGACAGAGTGCAGTTTAGTGACCAGTGGGTGCTCCTCATTGTGGTCAGCGCCATCCTGGAGGGCAAGGCCCAGCCCGACCTTCATCTGATCCAGCCTGACATTGTGTCCGGTGCTTTAGATGAGGACTTAGAAATGCATTTATTTACCTTTCTACCTCTGCTGCCACCATTCTGGCTCAAGTCACCATCCTCTCTCACACCTCAAGGCTTCCTCTCGTGCCCTCTTCCAGACCATCTGCACGGAGGACCAAGCCGAGCTCTCACAGAATCCACACTCGGTTGGGTCACTCCATGCTTCACTGGCTTCCCACCAGCTCCAGATTACAACCCGACCACCCCCCACACTCAATCTTCTCAAGTCTCCCTGGGCTCCCAGCCACAGGCTTGGACCGAGCCACTCCCTGCAGCTCAGGGCCCTGCTCCTCCCTGGAGATGCTCTCGAACCGCACACCCACCCTGACTCACCCCAATCAGACCCTGCCCTTCCTTTAACTCTCAGTGTAAACATGCCTCGGGGCCTTGGGGGGGTCTCCAGAACCCCAGGCTATCTCAGCCCCCTCCTATGTGCTCTCAGGTACCGGAGCTTTTCCTTCACATCTCTTACCCGGCTGTAATTACATAACTGTTGTGTAGTGGACGTTTTATGCATAAACATGTTTAGTGAGTGAGTGAATGAGCATCTCATGGGAAGAGTGCGGGGCCCCAAAAGGGAGGGACCTCCCAAGGCTCACCAGGGCGGGCGTGTGATGTTTATTTTCCCCATTAATTGACAAACCCTCCCTTCCCGCTGTCTTTCTTGTCCCACAGATTTTAGTCCTAGATCCAGCCAATAGGATTGTGAAGTTAGGAGCTGTCCTGCCAGGGCAGGTTGTGAAAAAAACAGTCTCCGTCATGAACAACAGCCAAGCCCAGCTCACGTTTAACCAGTCGGTCCTGTTCTCAATTCCAGAACTCCAGGAACCTCAGGTTGGTGCTCGGGGCTCCCAGGGGCCTCTTCGTGCTTCCTGGTGACGTAAATGACCTTGCTAACAGCACGGACAGCTCACGGGTCTCCTGCACCTGCAATGTGCCAGCACACTCGAATGGCTTTCCACACACCACCTGCGTTCACAGAAACAGTCCGGTGTTCGTGCGTTCATTACTCTCATTTTACAGATAAGGAAACCAAGGCTCAGGGAGGCTACATTCCTCTAAAGAGCAACAGAGTGAAACAGAAAGAGAGCTGGACTTGACACTGGGAGTCAGTGGCTGCTAGTGAATATACACAGATCCTCGAGGTAGAACAGTTGAAAACTGTGGAAAATCGTAAAGGAAAACAATTTTGCCCAGACTCTCACACCCAGAAATAATCACTTAACATTTAGGTGCCTATCTTTCCAGTTTTTTCCCTATGTATTTTTTTTACAAAAACAAAATGACAGCGTTCATGCCGTTTTGAAATCATCGAGCAGTAGATCGGGAACATTTTCCACGTCCTTCAGGGCCACGGGTTCGTTCCCTCCTCCACTGTGTAGGTAGGCCGGCTGTCCGTTTCTGCTTATTTCAGGTGACTCGGATGTTTTACATCGTAAACAACCATGTAAAGCAATTCGGCCGAAGCTTTGTGTGCATCCTCAGCTCTCTGCTTAACACAGGTTCCTAGAAGAGGGCTCGTTGGATCAAGAAGAGCATGTTTCAATGCACATCACCAATCTGCCCCCTTCCCGCCCCCATCAGCTGTGAGAGACACACGCTTGCTCCCTGGACAGAGAAGCCACCAGGCCCAGGCGCCTGCTCCCCGTCTCACAGGCAGCAGCGTCTGGGTGGCCCCTGTAAACGGGCCAAGTGTGCTTCATTCCAGGGGTAAACTTATCCATCCCCTCAGCCAATTCATTCCTATACTCAGTAAACAGGTGCTAGGTACTAAAAATGTAAAGATGTGTCTTAGTCAGCTTGGGCTGCCTTAACAAAATGCCATAGCCTGGGTGGCTTAAACAGCAGACATTTGTTTTCTCACAGCTCTGGAAGCTGGCAGTCTGAGATCAGAGTGCCAGCCTGGTCTGTTTCTGGCGAGGGGGTTCCTCCTGCCTCGGAGATGGCCACCTTCTTGCTGCGTGTGCACACGGCAAAGAGCAAGCAAGACTGAGCTATCTGGTGTCTCCACTCCCAGCACGAGGGTCTGTCTCATGTGACCTCTTTAAAGCCTAATTACCTCTGGTAGGATCAGAAGGGAGCTGCTCAAAGGAGGAACGGGGGCCACGGAGGGCCTCACAGTGGAGAGAGGTCCTCGCTGCATGTCACGGGGCGAGGAGGTGTTCCCAGGCACACAGACTGGGGACAGTGTTTCTGGCAGGCACGGGTGTACAGCCTGGAAAGAGCCAGTGCGTTTGGAAAGCCATATGTGATTCAGTGTGACAGGAATACTGTGGACCATCTGGAAAGGCAGGATACAGAAAAATCGGCTGTGAGAGGCCAGTCAAATCAAGAGACCCAGTGGGCACCTCAGCCCAGGACCCCCTGTTGCTCACTTTGCCATTTGGAGAAAGAGGGCACACTTGTTGCTTCCCGTCCCTCATTAATCTAAATGAAAGTCCTCAGTCCCAGTGGGTCAGGGCCCTTAACAGTCTGGCCATATCCATTCTGTTTCTTTGGTCGGTCAGACTCAACTTCAAGCTGCCACAGTGACCTGTGCTGACACCCTCCCCCGGGGGTTGGCTCCCGACATCATTGTGTCGTGAGAAATCTCCAGGATCACTCTGCTATTGCACCTCTCAGCCCATTATCGCACCCCCTGCTGCCTCAGCCCACTTTCTGGCCACTGCTCAGAACTCTGTACCAAAGGGAGCTCAGGGTTGAAAAGGGGTTTGGCTTCTTTAAAGCTGATTTTGATTTGCCTTTACCAGGACAAAGTGGGGAGAGAAGACCATACAAATTCAAACGGTGGTTCTCCACCTTTAGAACACACAGGTCTCCCAGAGCACTTTGAAAATGCAGATTCCAAGCTCCTCCAAGGACACTGATCCGGTGGGCCTGGGGTGGGACCCAGGGATCTGCATTGTGACCAGCACACCGGGAAGTGCGACATAGGGACCCTGGGGAGTACTCCTCAAAAAACCCCCAAGCACTGAGGGTTTTTATTTCCTCTTGCTATTTCCTCCACCAGAGTAGGCGTTATTGGCAGGAGGTTGGAAAGAGAATTAATGTTTATTGAATGCCTGCTCTATGCCACACCCGTTATACAGATGAGCTGAGTTCAGTAACTTGTCAAAGATGACACAGCTGGTAAGAGGCAGCAGGAGGGAGATCTGCCCCCTGGCCTGCTGCAGCCCCAGCAGCAAGGCCTCCAGGAACGGAGACCTCAGAAACCCCTGTCCTCAGCTGCTGAGTCTCGCTGTCGTCTTTCCCAGGTCGTCACCTTGATTCCGTTCCACAACATCACTCTGAAGCCCAAAGAAGTCTGTAAGCTGGAAGTCATCTTTGCCCCGAAGAAGCGTGTCCCTCCCTTCTCCGAGGAGGTGTTCATGGAAAGCATGGGGCTCCTGCGCCCCCTGTTTCTCCTCAGCGGCTGCTGCCAGGCTCTGGAGATCTCCCTGGACCAGCAGCACATTCCCTTCGGACCAGTCGTGTTTCAGACGAAAGCCACGCGTCGCATCCTCATGTTGAACACAGGCGACGTGGGTGCAAGGTAGGAGCTGGAGCAGGGAGCTGGAGCGGACTGCAGGGTCGGATTAGACACTTGTTTTGCAAATATGGCCACTTTGGATCTTTTCCCCCTCCCTTTCCCATCTCCTTCCTTCCCTCAAAATGTGACAGCAGTGGCCTCTCCAGGGTGATCCTGCTCCTGTGATTACCAAAACTAATATGATAGAGAATTTTGCTCAGTGCCTGTTATATGCCCTTTACATGGCTCCTGTCCTCTAACCTCAACAATTCCATGAGACCAATGCTATGACTGATGCATTTCACAGACGAGATAACTGAGGTACAAAGAGACCAAGTAACTTTCCCAAAATCCTGCATTTAGCAAGAACTTAACCAGGCACAGGTGCAAAGCTGAGCATTATTACATAGAAGATCCCATTTGATTACCCCAGAACCCACTAAGGTAGGTACTATATTGTACCCTTTTCACAGATGAATTTGAGGCCCAAAGAGGTCAGGCTTCTTGCCTGGGGTTACACAGCCAGGAAGTGAGAAAGATGGGATTGGAATCCAGGTGTACCCATGGCCACTTGCCTTTCCAGGCCCTTCCCTCTTGCTAGCAGGTGCCCGCCCCAGTCATGCCACCAATGCTGTGCAGGCTGTGCACCACACACCTGCAGGGGCGCCCTTCACACAGACTCAGTGTGAAGGGCCCTTAGGGTGCAGTGTGGCAGGCCTGGCAATGGACGTACATCGGTCTGCATCATCCACCCTCTGTCTCCTGACTGTACCAAATGCCCAAACAGAGGGATGACCCCACAGGGCCATCGGATCCCAATGCCTTAACCAAGAGCAGATGCAACACTCACATGAAGAGATCATCTCCACCCTCCTGGATTTGACCTAAGAGGCACTGTAGGGAGTGGTTAAGGCCATGGTCTGGGGAAGGTTTCAGTCCTAGCTCAGCTGCTTCCGATACAACCCTGAGCACACATGTGTAAGCATGTTCATGTGTATGTGCCCTGATGTGTCACTGTGGGCAGTAAGATAAGATGCAGCCCCTTCCCTCCTGCTCAGCTCTGAGAGGGAGCCAAGTCAGTGTACACAAGAGTGACCATGGCCGACGTGCCCACCTGCCTCTGCTCAGCTTAGAAAGGGAGATGAGTTATCTTACCCAGGAGTGACTTGGCCCCTACCTGCCTCTGCTTCACCAAGCAATCTCTCCTCCCTAGTCCCATGGAGACCATGAGGGGACGAACCTCCAGTGTCTCGTTCTCAGCAGCACTGAGGACAACCCCAAACACTTGTAAACTACCTTCCCTGTCTCCTTTTGTCTTGGAAAAGGTTTAAATGGGATGCCAAAAAATTCGAGCCTCATTTCTCCATCAAACCAGAAGAAGGCTATATCACTACAGGCATGGAAGTTTCTTTCGAAGTCACCTACCACCCCACTGAGGTGGGCAAGGAGAGTTTCTACAAAAATTTGCCCTGCTTCATCCAGGGAAGCAGTCCTCTGAGCCTAACCCTGTCTGGAGTCTGCGTAGGACCACCTGCAGTAAAAGAGGTCAGTCAGTGCTGCCCACCGGTGGCCAGGGTGGGCCTAGCAAGCCACGCAAGTGAACTCAGCCAGGCCTTCCAGAAACAGTCCTCACTGCCCACACCAAAGAGTCAGACCTGCTCCCTCTCCGCACGGGGCCTTCACACATGCTATTCCCAGTGCTGGAATATTCATTTTCCCCTCTTCATTCAACTCCTATTCATTCTTCAGCTCTCAACTCCAGCATCGCATTCTCGAGGAGGCATCTCGAGATGCATTGGCATCTCTGGCCAGATCAAATTCTGTCATAAGTTGTGAGTAAAGGGTGAACACCTTTACTATGGTTTTAAAAAACAATAGTCTTGGGTTAACCCTGTGCTAGCTCTGCTGCTAGAAACCTAACCATGCACACCAGCTGTGTTCCTGGCAACATGGCTTATGGCAAAATGACACCTGACCCTCCTCTCTGTAGTTGTGTTAATTCAAGAACGGTATGGAAATAGAATCATACAGTACGCTATAAACACGTGTGCACAAATCTTGGCAAGAACTTGTGCTTTTATTTTCCCAGGGAAATATTTAGCAGTGGCTAGTCTGGGTCATAGGGTAGGTGTACGTTTACCTTCCTAAGAACCTAGCAAACTGTTTTTACAAAGTGGTTGCGTCATTTTACATTTCCACTAGGAATGTCTGTCATTTTTATTTGCGTCACATCCTTACCAACTCTTGATATGGTCTTTTTGGGTTTTTTAATGTTGGCCATTCTAACAGGTGTGTAGTGGTATTTCATTGCAGTTTTCAATGTGCATTTCCCTACCAACTAACGATGTTGAGCACCTTCTCAGGGACTTATTTCCCATCCATCTATATTCTTGGGTAAAATATGTGTTTAAATCTTCTATTTTTAATTGGGTTTTTTATTTTCTTATTACTGAGTTTTCAGGGCTCTGTATATATTCAGGACACAGAGTTTACATTTAGATGTCCGATCTGTTTAAAGTTCATTTCTGTATGCAGTGCAAGCTGTGGATCAAAATTCTTCTTTGTGTGTGGATAGCTAATGATTCCAGCACCATTTGTTTAAAAGATTATCCTTCCCCACTGAATTGCCTTTGCACTTCGATGACAAATTAATGGACCATGTATGTGTGGGCCTATTGCTGAGCTCCGTTCTTGTCCATCGATCTATTTGACCCTCTTTACACCAATCCCACACTGGTCGATGCTGCTACGTTCAATAGCCGGTTCTCACCCCTCATCGCACTTGACCTGCCGGTGGCGTTTGGCACCTGGAACAAGCACCTCCTCCTGCAAACAGTCCTACACAGGGCTTCCAGGAGACCACCCCCTCATGGCTCTCCTCCTCTCCGCTTAGCTGCTCCTTCTCTTCTCCTCCTCTGATTCTTCTTAACATTGGAGTATGCTGGTCAGCAATTAGTCCTTAAATTGCTTCTTTTTTTTTTTTAAATACACTTACTTCCTGATAATCTCATCCAGTTTCTTAGCCTTAAAAAAACATTGCTAAGCTGACTACTTCCAAATGTGTACTTCAGCCTGAACCTTGCTTTGAAGTCCAGATTTGAAATTCCACTGCCTGTACAAGGGGCCTCTTTTCTTCCAGGTGGTAAATTTCACCTGCCAGGTGCGCTCCAAGCACACACAGACCATCCTGCTTTCAAATCGCACCAACCAGACCTGGAATCTGCACCCCATCTTTGAGGGTGAGCACTGGGAGGGGTCTGAGTTCATCACCCTGGAGCCCCATCAGCAAAACAAGCCCTATGAGATTACCTACAGGCCGCGCACCATGAACTTGGAGAACCGCAAGCATCAGGTAGGATGCACAACCCGTCAGTTTCCTGGCACGACTGGAGGAGGAGGAGTGTGAGAGGTTGAGAGACAGAGTTTGGCAGTTCAGAGAATCTTCGCTCCCAGTCCTGTTGAGATACAGCCTTGGTTGTCATCATAACAGACCCAGTTTTTCATTCTGATTATTTTCACATTACATCATATCATGAGGATTTTTCTATTTAATTAGGTAGTCTTCATGATAATCATTTTTAATGATTGCCTAATATGGAATGAGGGTTCCATAATTTATTTAACATTCCCCAGTTGTTGAGTGTTTAAGTTATCTCCAAATTTTTGTATTATAAGTGGTTCTAATACATATGCATGTATATGTACATAACTTTTTCCGCTGGAGGGACTTTTCTTCAGTAAGTTCCCTTGTCTGTGATTCCTGATTCAAATGTGTGAATGTCTTCGTGACTCCTGAAACAAGCCGCTTCCCAAAAGTGTTATGCTCATTTGCAGAGCCTCCATTAATCCTGTGACTGCCATGCCTGAGGGGTACCTAATAAAGCCCCCTCTGTATCATTCTGACCACATTTCTTCCTCTCCTTAGGGCACCCTCTTCTTCCCCCTGCCAGATGGGACCGGCTGGCTGTATGCACTGCATGGCACTACTGAGCTCCCCAAACCCGTGGCCAATATCTACCGTGAAGTACCATGTAAGACGCCCTACACTGAGCTCCTGCCAATCACCAACTGGCTGAACAAGCCCCAGAGGTGAGGGGGTGGGGCAAGGGCTTTGCGGGGGAGGAGACAGAGAGAGGACTTCCCCTGTCTTCCCTTGGTAAGGGTCTCTAGAGGACACTGGCTAAAAGGGTCAGAGGAAAAGCTCCCTGATGTTGCCGGAACTCTAAGCCTCCAGAGAGACTCTTCTGTTCAGTGCTGTCTGTGAATAGCTGATTACTCGTACATCCCCTACCACAGTGCCTGGCACAAAATAAGTGCTCAGTAGATGTTATTTATTCCTCTTATTACTGTTACTGCTATTACCGTAACAATAACCATGATTGTTATTATGGAGTGCTCAGTCTCAATACCTAAGCCACTGGCCAGAGAAGGACATCCCTTGGATCTTGTACTTGCAGTGGGAGTAGAGTAGAACACAAGGACTAGAGGAGCTCGAGGTCAACCAGCCTAGTCCCTCCCTTGGTGGTGAAGGAACCGAGGGTTGGGAGAAGAGTCCACCTGCTTAGCGTTGTAGGTAAAGGCCCCAAGTCGGAATCCCAGTTCTGCCAATAACCAGTCGTCTTACCTGAGCACGTTACCTTCCTTCTCATGACCTCATTTCCTCACTGGTGAAATGCAGATGGTAATGATACGCGCCTCCTACAGGCATCACAGGGACGAAATGCCCGTAACACACGCAGAGCACTGACTCGGTAGCTGGCATATAATCGGTGGTCAGTAAATGGTAGTCACTGTCATTGCTAGTGACGGAGTGAAGACTAGAACCCTGGGTCCTTGTGTTTTACAGACATTCAAGAGTAGACCCAGCACCTTGCCTTTTTCCTTCGGGCAGAGTTCACATTTGCTCTACTCTCCCTTCTCATGCTCCCCCAGATTCCGGGTCATTGTGGAAATCCTGAAACCAGAGAGGCTAGACCTGAGTGTCACCCTAAAGGGCCTCGACTACATCGATGTGCTGTCTGGATCCAAGAAGGACTACAAGCTGAACTTCTTTTCCCACAAGGAGGGGCTCTACAGTGCAAAGGTACCCACACGTCAGAGGCGCTGCCCTGAAACCCGGCAGGTCTCAGCCTGAGGCTGCCAGTCCTGGTGTGAGGGCGTGAAGGTGTCCTCCCTAGCCAGCCTGTCCTCATCCTGTCAGGCAGTTTAGAGTGACCTGGCAAAGGCACTCAGGGTTCCCAGCCTCTTGAAGACGACACCAGATTGCAAGGCCAGCCAGCCTTCCTGACTGGTCCCACGCCGAGTTTTGAAGGCAGGAGAATCATGGAAACCTTTATGCAGTAGGGAACACCGGACCGGCAACTACCAGACCAACGATAATAAGCGTCCCGTTTTCTGAGTGCTCATGGGGTGTCCAGCCTCGTGCTGAGCACTCAACACACACAGCGAGTGACGTCAGAGCCAGGGCTCAACTCAGAGCCGCCTACTCCAAGACACCATGGGGCCTTTCACCTGTGAGCTGGTTTTCCTAATCCATTCATTAGTTCAGTTAATACCCACTGAGTATATATGTCACATACCGGCGCTGATAACACAGCAGTCACCAGAATGAGGCGTAGTCCCTGTTCTCACGGAGCACACAGTCCGGGGAAGGGGCACATTAGCCGAACGGCTGCACGATGACTGTGTTGTTATGGAACGGGGTAAGTGCTCGAAGAACAGCAGCACATATGGCTCAGTAGCTCTCCGGAGAGGTCAGGGCTCAAGATAATGTATGGGAATTAGCCTTTTATCAGTGGTATTTGCAGCTATGTGGAGAATGGAATTACCTAGGGAAAGATTTTAAAGTGAAGAAATAGAACCCAGGAATGCGTCTCCCCCTCAAGAAGAGATATTGGCAAAGCCCACCCAGCAGCACGTCTTCTCCTCTCCTGCAGTCACCGAGGAGGCTGCTCCCCTCAGATCACCCACAAACAGGCTAACACCGAGGAATCAGAAAGCACCTGACGGGGGAGAGCCGCCATGCAATAGAAATATCAGCTCAACAAACAAGACCTCCTGAGATAAGAGTTATTAAATCAGACGGAAGACTTTTAGTAAATATTATAAATATACTCAAGGGAATAAAGGGAGATGATCATATCCATGAAATAAGAACAGGCTGTTGTGGAAGAGAATTCCACTGGAGACCTTGGACATGAAAATAGGATATTTGGAATAGAAAACCATAGAGGACAGCTGAACAGTATGATGGACTCTGAGAAAGAGGTTACTACTCAGTTACAAGAGCTGAGTAGTACCACCAGACTTGAGTACACGAGCACAAAGAACTGGCAAGATGAAAGGAAAGAAAAACAAATGTTGGAGAGGGTGTGGAGAAACTGGATCCATCGATGTGAGAGGATAATACCGCAGCCACTTTGGAAAACAGGCTGGCAGTTCTTCAAATGCCTGAACATAGACTTATCATACGATTCAGCCATTTCATTCCTAGGTACGTAGACAAGATAAAGGAAAACATGTGTCCACACAAAAACCCGTGCATAAATGTTCATAGCAGCATTATGCATAAGAGCCAAAAATGGAAGCGACCAAAATGTCCATCAACTGATGAATGGATAAATACAGTGGGAGGTTATCTGGCAATAAAGAAGTGGAAGTGAAGTACTGATTCGTGGAACACATGGGTGAACCTCAAAAACAAAAACAAACGTGCCAAGTGAACAAAGCCACTCACAAATGACCACGTACCGTATGATTTCATTTATATGAAGAGTCCAGAACAGGCACGTGTTTGGAAACAGAAAGTAGATCAGAGACAGACCCAGGCGTGGGGGGATGGGCAAGGAGGAAATGAGGAGTGGCTGCTAATGGATGCAGGGCTGCTTTCTAGGGAAATGAAGATGTTCTAGATCAAATAATCGGACTATGACTGTGTAATCACAAATGAGATAAGTGCTTTGTGAATATACTACAAGTTACTAAATTGTACCATTTAAATGGGTGAATTGTATGGAATGCGAATTATATTTCAATAAAGTCTTTTTTTTAATGATAGGAAAAATGAGACATAATATATGTCAAGAAGTTGTAATATCCACCTAAGAGGAGCTCTTGGAACAGAAAAATGAGATAATAGAAGGAAGAAAATACCCTACAAAATAATTGGGTAAAAGTTTCCAAGGCTATTGGAGAAAGAGAGCCTTCCAATTGAAAGGACCCACCGAGTCGCCAAACAGGAAATGAAGGAAAGGCTCACCTCTAAATACATGGGAACAAAATTTCAGAGGACTTGGATAAAAGAGAAAGTCCTAACTTATTCTAGAAAAATGAAAAGGAAATAGTAATCACAGGAACATCGGATTTTTCAAGGCAACACTGAATACAAGAAGCCATGGAGACAGCTATTCAGACTACTTAGAATCATTTTAATCTAGAGCTCAAAACTATTATGAGGGCAAAACAAACACATTTTTAAACACACAAGGACTCAAAGTAACCCACCCATGTACACAATCTCTACAAAATTAAAACCTTAAATTAACAAAAATTTTAAAGTAAGTAAATGAATCGAAGATGAAAGTACAGGGATACATTGAACAAAGAATCTAAACTAAATTAATAGGTAATTTCAAATAATTGTTGAGAAGCAATTTGAAACACTTCTTATGACCTCAGGATAGGAAGTAGCAAGAGTAGGAATAAAATAAGGCAATGAAAAATATGTTCTCATTCTGTTGGAAGCAAATGGGGAACTAGGAGACATTTTCCTGTTTACAGAGGAGGGCAGGGAGAGAATAGAGATACTCGCAAACTGCAGACGTGAACAGGAAGATAAGTGCAGGGTCCAGCACAAATAACACCCCTTTTTTATGAGCTGCTAATCTACACCAAACCTTTTAATGCAAAATCATAAGCATGTAATTCTGTAATATAACAGTATCACACTCAAACACACCATAGGACATTTTAGGTGAGATGTTCCAATTGCTGTCCATCTCGTGCGAGACGTTCACACGCCCTACCAACCACACTCATGGCGTTACTTCTGCCGGACCCTGCACATGTACTAAAATGGAAGCGTAAAGACAGCTGTGTAAAAATGACAATGAACCCAGATCACAAACTCTCTGTACAATAATACAGATTAAAATTAACAGTAACAACAAAAAAAGTTTTTTAAAAGCAAAAGCACTTTTGGTTATGATGGAGTAACTAACTAGTCCTCACACTATGAAAAAACCATAAAACTGGACAAAATGTCCGAGGCGAGTCTTCTGAGTCGCTGGAGGACAGGCAGAACAATACCGCACTTCATCAGAGAGAAGGAGATTTATGAGATGAGTCCCCGTGACTGCCCTGGCTCTCTGCCCAGAGACAGTTTCCTGACCTCAGTGCAGTGCGCTCGAGTCTCGGCGAAGTGCAGCAGCCCCAGTGAACTGAGGGGGCAGAAATCAGAGTGCGGTGCAGCTGAAATGGCTGGTCTCAACAGGGTAAGGCACCAGAGAGGACGTGGAGCGAGTGGGAGGCGCAAGACTGCATGGACATCTTCTCGGCATCCGGGGCTGAAGGTGGACGGCACGTGCAGAGGGAGAGACTACTGAGGTTTACCAGAGAGCAGCTGCTAGGGGGGTGAGCAGGAATAAAGGCACACGACACTGAGCGGTGCTGGGGAACACTGGAGGTCTGGCCCAGTGGAGAGGCTGTATTAACACCCGCTCGATAACCCTGGAAACCCAGCTGAAACACTAGGAAGGCCACAAGAAGGACCGTGCCTTTAGTGTAAGATCTTCTGCGGACCAGCCTGAGAAAGCCTAAAATCAGGCACCTACAAGATCAACAAGGAAGACAACATTTGGAGATTGAATGCCACCAACTTGGAAGGTTGTTAGGAACACCTTGGGTTTTCCACATATCTGCTCTGACAAAGTATAAAACCAAATCTACACAAGTTTGAGGTATTAGTGATTGAACTGTCTCCTGGAATAAAATCAACACTCTTATAAGGAAGATAACAGAATCCAGAATCCCTATAATGATCATCAACAGTGCCCAGTACACAGACAAAAATTACTACCCTCGTGGAGAAGCTGGAAACTGTGACCCAAGCCCAGGAGAAAGCAGTCAAGGGAAACTAATTCGAAGATGGGCCAGACATTGGATTTAGCAGGTAAGGCTTCAAAGAAGCTATCATAAACATGTTCAAGAACTAAACGAAAATATTGTAAATAATTAAATAAAATATGGTCTCAATGACTGGACAGATAAGGAATCTCAGCAGAGAAATATAAACCATAAAAAGAACCAAATGGGTATTTTAGAACTGAAAAGTACAGCAAACTGAAATGGAAAATTCATTGGATGTGCTTCACAGCTGATTGGAGACCTGAGAAGATTCGCGGAACTTGAAACAAATCAATAGAAAGTTTCCAGTCTGAAGGACAGAGAGAAAGAAGATTGAGGAAAAACGACCAGAGCCCCCAGAACCTGTGAGAAAATATAAAATGGTCTAATACAAGCCAGCAGAGAAGAAAGTGAGAATGGGATGGAAAATTATTTGAAAAAATAATGGCTGAAATTTCCCTGATTTGATTTTTTTTTAATGACTTACAGATCCAAGAAACTTGGCAAACCTCAAGCAGGAAAAATACAAAGAAAACCATACCTTGTGCACATCGTAGTAAAACTGTTAAAAACCACAGATAAAAAGAAAAGCTTCAAACAACCAGATATAAAGGATCTATGACATACAGGGGACAACAATAAAAATAAGCACTGCCTTCTCTTCAAAAATAATGGAATCCATCTGCAAAGTACTGAGAGAAACAAAATACCAATTTAAAATTCTCTATTCACTGACAATAGCCTTTAAAACTGAGGGTGACACAGACATTTTCAGATAAGAGAACACGGGAGAATTCATTGCCCGCAGCCCGGCAGCACTGAACGCATCAGCATTATTAGAATGCAAATAGGTGTTGTTCAGTCTGAAGGGAAATGATACCAGATGGAGACTTGGGTCTGCTGGAAGGAAAGAAAAGCACTAAAAATGGTAAATAAGTAGATAAATATTAAAATGTTTCTCTTCTCATAATTTTGTTTAAAAGACAACTGATAGTTTATTGAAAATACAACACTGTAAAGTGGGTGCTCTTATACCCATAGAAGTAAAAGACACAAAGACAAAAGCGTTAAAGACGGATGGATGGGTGGATGCGATTGTACTTTGGTAAGGTTATCACATCTGTGAGCTGGGAAGTGTGAGGTAGGAAGCATGAAGAGTCCGTTGTAAAGTGGGAAGTAATAAAATACTCTAAATTTGGACAAGTTAAAACTTCATGTTATCGGCTCTACCGTAACCACTAAAAATCTGTTATATGGCTAAGAAGCCATTAACGGAAATACATTCCAAAAGATTACACATTGATCCAACAGAACGCAGGAAAGTAGCAACAGACAAATGACAAAATGAGACCGACATAAAAAAAACAGCATGAGGTCAGACTTCAACCCAAACATGTAACTAATTATTTTAAGTGTAAAAGACTAAACACCCCAATGAAAAGACAGAGGAGGAAGCACTCTAAATCTAAAGACAGAAAGAAGTTGAAAGCAAAAAGGCAGGTATGTTAGGAACGTTACCACCTAACAATAAGATAAACAACCAAAAGTATTAAAAAGGGCAAAACACTTGAATAGACTCTGTTTCACAAAGTAGATACGTGAATGACCAATAAGCACCTGAGAAAATGCTCAACACCATCAGTCCTCTGGGAAAAGAACTCAAAAAGGTGAGCACTTTGCCAAGAACAAGACAATGCACTGCAGTTACAAGTGTGAGCGCTCGAGTCAGTCCAGCCTGGGTTCAAATCCTGGTTCTGACTCGTCTCAGCGTTAAGTCAAGATTCTTAATATTGCTAAGCCTCATTTTCCTCATCCTTAAAAGAAAACAGTGAGGGAACAATAACGTCGCTTACAAATTGTGTGAATAACAATGAAGTACTTCTGGTGCCTGGCTCACAGTAATCACGCCGTGTTAGATGCTATCATTATCATCATCACCATCATCATCATCATCATCATCATACTATTCCAGCAACAACGGGAATGGGAGTGAAATGCACTGCAACATCAACCTCTCGAGGTCTGTCTTGTTCTCCGGGCCAGTCGGCTCCCCACGGGGGAGACCTGCACCTGCAGCACTAGACAGGGCCAACCCAGGCTATGTAACTCCCAGCTGGGAGGAGCCGGCGCGACTATCCACAGAGAAAGGCGCTGGCAGGGATTCAGAGAGTCAGCCTGGGACCCTGCTCCGTGTGCCAGGCGTGGCTCACGGAGAGGAGGACCCAGCTAACGCCTCTTCTCTGCCCTGCTTCCTCCCGCCCTCCTGTGAACTCAGGTGATCTTCCGAAACGAGGCAACCAGCGAGTTCTTACACTACATGGTGAGTTTCAGGGTCATCCCCTCCGGCGTCATCAGAACCATCGAGATGGTGAGCCCCGTGCGGCAGAGCACGACGTCCTCCGTCAAGGTGGAGAACCCCCTGCCCTACTCGGTGACCTTCGCCGTGGAGTGCAGGGTGCCGGACATCAACCTGCCCTCCCAGTTTGTGGTGCCTGCTAACTCTGAGGTACGACCAGCTGCCAGGGCCCTGATAGCTGTGACAGAGGCTCTGCCCTTGGGGCTCAGGACCCGGACCCATGGTGCGCATCCCTGAGGCGGGCCAGGCCCCAAGGTGGTCTGTGATGTGCTTCCCGAGAGGACCCAGTACCTATTTTTACCTATTCAGAGAGATTCCAGATCTAGAAATACCTGGAATAGGGGAAGTTAGAATGGGTACAGGGGAGGAGAAGTGGGCCGGTTTGGACAGAGGTTCCCTGGGCTCAGGGTCAGCGGGAGCACTGGCTGCTGAATCGCCATTTCCGCGTCCAATCTGCTCTGAGGTCACTGGGTGGCAGGGGGTAAGTGGGACCTTCAGCATCACATGAGGTCTCTGTGTTCCCTTGCAGGGCACATTCTCCTTTGAATTCCAGCCCCTGCGAGCTGGAGAAACCTTCGGGAGACTAGTTCTGCACAACAGTGATTTGGGTTACTACCAGTATGAGCTCAACTTGAAGGCTACGCCAGCACTGCCTGAAAAGCCCATCCACTTCCAGGCTGTTCTTGGCAGCAGCCAGGGCATCTTTGCAAAGATCATCAATTACACCCGGCAGAAGACAGAATACTACTGCAGGGTGAGCGGCCCTGCCCCACCCACGAGCCCTTCCCTTCCCAGAAGTCCAACCTCAAAAATAATGGGAAGAGGACACAGCGGGTGCAGAAGTGTGAAACTCGGGACCATTGGGGGCTTTATCTAGCCTGGAAACTCCCAGTGAGAAGTACATAGTACAAGGCCTGGGTTCTTCCTTAAAGACTTTCCATCTTAACAAGCTGGGTGCGGGGGTGGGATTTTGCTTCCCACCGCGCATTCAGTAATCAGTAAAGGGAGACAGTGAGCTTCATGGTCATGCATACAGGCTGTGCAAGCCAGCAGACCTGGGTTTGAATCCTGGCCCCCCCGTGTACTCTTTGTGTGACTCATTTACTGAAGCTCTCTAAGGTTATCTACAAAGGGTGACAATACCCTGACCTCACAGGATTGCCATGAGGATTTTAAAATATGTGTATAAAACCATTTTCATAGAGCCTAACGCATAGTAAATACTCCATATATGTTACCTATTATATAAGTTGGAATGTAGGTTTAACTACCGAAACAAAAACCCCAAATGACAACAAAATAGAAGTTTATTCCGTTCTCAAACAACTGTGGGCCTAAGCAGTCTGGGCTGGAACAGTAGCCCCATGATATCCAGCCCGCAGATGCCTGTCCTGACGCTCTTCCCGCTGGAGAGAGTCGCTTTGGCCCACATGGACCAAGACCGCTGCCCACGACGCCCACATGGTAGCCAGCTACCAGGGAAAAGGGCTGGCTGCAGATACATTGTCCTCTCACGCTACATTGACCAAAACTGCATAGGACCATGCCTAGCAATAAGGGAGCTAGGAAGTGCAGCCTGCGTGGCCACGTGCCCAGTTAACATCAAGCTACAGTCAGAGGCACAGGCTCCTGATCAGGCCTGTCAGTCAGGAGAAGTTGGGTTATACTGCAGTAACAAAGAGCCTCGATACCTCCGTGGCTTAAAAGCACAAAGGGTTGTGTCTCATTTGCGCTGAATCCAGTGAGACTCAGCAGGGGACTCTGCCCATTACAGCCACTCAGGGGTCCAGGCTGAGGGGCAACCACCATCTCGCCTGTTCCCAGTCAGAGTACCAGAGGGGTGGAAAGACCCCGCAGGGACTCGCTCTGGTGACTGGATGCTCTAGTGTGGAAGTGACACCTATCACTTCTCACAACTAATCGTCCAGAAGCAGCCATACCCACCCACGAGAGTCTGGAATGTTCAGTCTTACCTGTGCCTGGAGGAAAGAAGGGCTGGGTGTGGGGAGCAGCACCAGTGACTGCCTGCCGCACAGTCCAGCCCTCTGTCTTCGGGCACGTCATCCGATGTCTCTTGGGCTCGGTTTCTCTGTAGTAAAATAGGAATAGCAATCAGCAGTACCTATCTTCAGGAGAGTTACAAGGACGTGGCTTTTTCCTAACTTGCCCGGCTGAGAGTGGAGGGCGGGGGATGCACCTGAGCTTCTGGTATAACCTTCAGGATCCCATGTGAGCCGAGTGTATGTATTCCCTTTTCAGACCGACTGTCTAGACTTCCACACGGAAAAGGTCGTCAGCGCAGCCCCGGGGGCTCAGGGAGGCGCGGAAGTCAGTGTGGAAGTCTATTTTGAGCCCAGCCACCTGGGCGAGACCAAGGGCATCCTGAGCCTCTCATCCCTGGCAGGCGGGGAGTATATCATCCCCCTCTTCGGAATGGCTCTGCCCCCCAAGCCGCAAGGTCCCTTCCTGATCCGAGCCGGATACAACATAATCATCCCCTTCAAGAACGTGTTCTACCAAACGGTCACCTTCTCCTACATCGTGGAGAACCCGGCCTTCTCCATCCGGGCCATAGACACGGTGCGGCCCAAGAAGATCAACAACATCACAGTCTACTTCGACGGAAACCCGTCAGGCAGCAAAACACCCATCACCAGCAAGCTGATCGTGGTGTGCCCTCCCGGCGAGGGCAGAGAAACCAGAATTAAATGGGTTTATTATCTGAAGGGGATCACCCCTTAGTGCTAACCAGAGCCAGCTGCACCAGGAAAGAGCCCTCTCCTCAGCCTTAATGTACTGTGCTGGCCTGGTGAATAGAGAAAACAATCAGAATTCTAAAGGTACTGTTTGCCCTCTTCACTCAATTATAGGGGCACTTATTTCCATATCATATGTGTTCCAAATATATGCACGATAAACATATTCCATATTAAATGTGGTAACTATACAAAACAAAGCTGTATTTTTCTTTGCAAGGGCAAGCCTCTGAATTTGGTTTCTCAACACGCCCCCAAAGCTCAAGCACTGTGTAAATAACCCCATTTTAATACGACGACACAGGCGTCGCACTCATGACCTCCGATTGAACGGCACTCAGCAGTGCACGACGCATGACGCAGTTTCTTTTTAAAAATCCTTGACGGCTTAACGAGCCCTTAGATGTGACTCGATTTTGATAGGGGGATTTTATTCTGCTTTCACATAAAAGCTGAATGAGTCACTATTTTCAGAGCAACTAACAGATACAAGCACTCACTGCAGGGCCAGGGGCTGGGTGCTCCCCCCACCTCGGAATCCCACACCTGCTCCCCACAGCAGGCTCTGATTGAAGGCCCGGCCCTGGAAAAACGCTAATAGAGACCCCAGTCTGCCATCCCCTGCCCTGTGCCCAGCAGTCAGCCTGGAGAGCAGTGATTCTCGACCCATCAGCACATCAGAATCCCCTGACTCTGGTCCAGAACCCCCTGCCCAAAGTCTGCTCTGATTGATCTGGGGGTTGAGAGGAATGGGGCATCTGTTTTGTTCTGTTTGTTTGGCTTGTACAGCCGAGTTGAGAACCAGCGCTATGGATCAAAACACCCACCTGGCCCTTAGTGCTGCAACTGAGTCAGGCATCTGTCTACTTCCAGGGAAGGACCCCATCCCAATTCAATATGTTTAAGCTGCAGCCCTCGGCAAGCATGTAGAGGGTGTCTCCTAAGTGCCTTTCTCCCCAGGGAAAGCCCTACAGAATCTCCACCTCCAGGGAGGAGTGGGGCCTCTGCCTCTTCCCCTGGGACCTGCAGTGTTGAATAAAGATGATAAACAACTGGCTTTTCTTTTTGGACCAATTGATAAACTTTTAAATGCCTGTAAAACTGAAAAGAAAAACAGTGGCCCCAGAGTGGATTTGCTTCAGTGCACGTGCACTCTCCCAGGCCTGAGGGCTCCTCTGCCTCCGCCCCCTCCCCACCTCCCACAGTCCCAGACCCCGCAGGGCTGCTACAGAAACTGGCCACTTGCCAGTGTCACGCAGGCAAAATGGTGCCTTCAGGTGGCCAGGGGTTACTCCCCTACCTCCACTCTGCTCCAGCTATCCCCAGGCCATTGAGTCTAGAGCCCAAAGCCTTGCAGGCCCGGAGCAAGGAAGCCATCCCTTCTCCCTGGGACCAAGAGCCCCACTCAGGCTCTGCCAGACGATTTGAGATGGGTCCATACCTCTCTTCCCTTGGGCTTGTTCTCATGCTCCCTTGGCCTCAAAAAGACAATAGTAAAATTGTTTCATACTGGCAAGTTTGGAATGGTGAAGTAGCTTAACAGGGGACGGGGGAGAGGCTTGGTGAAAACTAGCATTCTGACAGAAGCTAGTCGAGAGAATACACATTCAGCAAAGCAGACCAGGAGACACCTCATTGGGTGGGAAGGGGTGTGGAGAAAACATCGGGGCCACCAGGTGCCACAACACCACGGAGCATTGTGCACAGAATATGATGAGAACAGAGGCCCTGGTGAGTGTGACATTTGAAGTGTAACCACCACTTTGGGCATGTGAGACATGCCTTAAGTCGTAGGTGATGATATTGTGACATCATGAGGACCTGCCAGATCTCAAGAAATCCCAAGCGTGGGACTTCCCAAATCTCTTATACTCTCATGTTTGCCCTGAAACTCCAGCAAAATTACGTTGCTATTGGGGAAACTGCTTTGCACAGTTCAAGATTTGGGTACAATTTCTTACAGTGTCACCAGCACCCTCTTGCTACAATATCTGTAAGTGGTGTAACAACAACCAGGCATCACACAGATGCAAATGAGTTACACCTGTAGAATGGTGGCCAGTGTGCAGCCGGGAGCATTGGTTATCCACTAGTCTGGAAGCGTCTGAGCATGGCAGGCCCAGGCAGGCTGGCCCCAGCATCAGAAGAGAAGTGAGAGCACAGGGAAGGCAATGGTGGACGATGGGCTTTATTCTTAGTACCCTGCCAGTGCAATTATGCATAAGTAACCTCATTTAGTTGGCATTTTCTAAAATAGAGAAAAGAAACCACTTCTTTCCAGGAACTTCTGAACTAAAGGTAGGACAAAGCATTTTTGGGGTCTTGAGTAAGAAATTGGTTTCTTAGCAACCTAGTCCACCATGTGATCTCAGGGGAAAAGAGTTCCTTTTGGTAAAAAAAGCATTGCCTTACTGTTTCAATGATTAAAAACTGTATCACATTATGACCCTGGGGGAATTTGGTTCACCTTTAAGAAAAAGTCAAAGAAGCAAAAGAAAGAGATGAGATATTATATTAGATATCGGTCCAGTGGAAATGAATACACACTTGGAGAAATAGATTCAAACTATTCCCACTGATTTGCTTTTTTTCATTGTTTTGTATCAGCCATCAAACTCTTAAAGACACAAACCTTACAAGACATTTGGAAATGTCCTCATTATTGCTACTTGATATCAGGATAAGAGGTGGAAACCATTAAGCAATACATTTTCTCTGCAGATGAATCTTCATTCATTGGACTTTATTGGCAAAGGTTTTAAAAGTTGTGAAAACACAGTAGTAAAGAAAAGGACATTTTCACAGATTTTTCTAGACACGATTCCTCCATGACTTACTGAGCTTGGCTTAGCTCCTGTATTTGTTTTCTATGGCCACATAACAGATTGCCACGAACAAAGCATCTTAAAGCAACACAATTTCTTATCTCAGTTTCCATAGGTCAGGGATGGACTGAACTGGTTCCTGGCTTAGGGTTCCCCAGGCTGAAATCAAGATGCCGGCCAGCTGCATCCTCATCTGGAGGTTCAACTAGGGAAAGACTCACTTCCCAGCTCCCTCAGTATGTTGACAAAATTCATTTATTTGTAGCCATATAACTGAAGTCTCCATTTTCTTGGCAACTGACAACAAGGGTCTACTCTTAGCAACTACAAACCACCCTAAGGTCCTCACCACACGGCCCATCACAGGAAGTTCACTGTCGTTACTGTTTACCCTTCAAGGCCACAAGAAGAATCTCTCTCTCACTTTAAATCTCTTCTAACTTCTTTTAAGGTCTCACCTGATTAGGTCAGACCCACCCTGTATAATCCTCCTTTTAATCAACTCAAAGTCAACTGATAAGGGACCTTAATTACATCTACAAAATACCTTCTGCTACATAATGTAATATAATAATTATTAGCATGACAGCCCAACATATTTACAAATTTCGGCCACACCCAAGGAGAAGAGATTACACAGGGCATGTACACAAAGTAGTGGGAGTCTTGGGGGCCATCTTAGAATGCTGCCTACCATGGCCCCTCACTTGTGTCCCATAGATTCTAATCTATGGATTGAGGATAATACTCCATTTTCAAGATGGTTACAAGCTTTACAGGTGTACCTTTCACTCGGAGAGAGGTACCACCATGTGTTACATTCGCATTGAATACTCACTGGGCTCTCCTGTGGTCTAGCCCATGTCCTAAGGCCCTGTTCACTGCAGGCTATGATGAGGAACTCTGATGCCTCTCTCTGTTCCTGCATCTTTAGCCACACTGGGTTCATAAAGTGATTTTAAAAATTTACCACATAGCTTCAGTTTCTGTTCCACCATTTAGCATGACACTCACAGCACTTGGGGAGGCTGCTTTATAGTGGCTCCACGTGGGGATCTTCCCCCAACGGACGGGGCTTCTGTCTGTAACCTAGTCCTTCCAGGTATCAGATCATTGTAAACACACTCCGAGTCCCAAATGGTGGGGTGACAGCCACCCTCGGCACCGGAGACTTTGGGTGGTGGACAGGTGGTACTGTTTTTAATCGAGAATTTATTTTAATGTTTTAGAAAAATACACAACTATTCAAACTCATGATTTTAGGGAATAAACAAGGATAAAGTAGGAATTGAAGATTTTAAGTGAGTTGGCTTGAGAAAATATTTTTTAAATAATAGAAGTTACTAGGATATGGAAAAAATCAAAATGTGTCACTACAATTTGGGAAACGTTGACATATGAAATTGGTGACTATGTAGTGAAAGAACGGATGGATTCATTAAGTATTGAATAAATTATTCTAAGTCATGCTCCAAGAGCCCCTTCCTTCTCACGAACGTCTGCAGAAGCCCTCCCTCACCTACCTCGTGCGGGCAGTCAAGCGATAAGGATACCCAGCCTACGGAGCACATCTCAAACTGGATTCGGGCAACATGGTACTAAGGGCCTGAGTGTGAGAACAGGAGGTGGAGCTTTATGGGTGTGGCCAACCCACAATCGGCCTCCGTGCGGGGGTGTGGCTGGCGGGGGGCGTGTCCTCGAGGCGGAAGGCGGAAGGTGCTGCGGAATCACGTGACCGAGTAACATGGCCGTTGCCCGGTGAGCAAGGCTGGTGCCTGGCTGGAGCTAGTCGCGTGAATCGTTAGGCACTAGCGTGCGGGGGCGGGGTCCAGGCCCGGGTTCCGAGGCGGCGCGCGGCTGCGGAGCAAGGCAGGTGGGCCGGGGCTGGCGTGGTCCATGAGCGGGCACCAGAGGCAGCGCCGAGCCTCAGACTCCCCTAGACCCCGGCGCAGCCGGAGCAGTCTCGGGCTGAGGAGTAGCGGGACTCCGGGGGACACTCTGAATTGTCACCATGAACCCCGAGAAGGACTTCGCGCCGCTCACGCCCAACATCGTGCGCGCCCTCAATGACAAGCTCTACGAAAAGCGGAAGGTAGCTGCGCTGGAGATCGAGAAGTAAGAGCCGCGGGCATCCAGGGTTGGGCGTGGGGAGCGGAGGTGGAACCCCGCCCTGGCTCTCTATGTTGGGGTCCCGCTCCCTGGGGGAACAACTTACGCCTTTCCAGCCTGCGTTGCTGCCCCAGGTTTAGCCTTCAGCGCAGTGTTTAAGAGCAGGAGTTTGGGAATCCCAGCTTTGCTTCTGACTGGCTGTGTGACTTGGGCCAAGTTATTTAACCTCCCTGGTTCCTAAAAGGCTGCCGTGGGAATGAGGTGACAATGTGTGTGTAGTGCTTAGGGTGCAGTGATAATGAAGCTGCATGATGTTTGCTTAGCGCTTAGCACAGTGCCTGGCGCCCAGTGCGTCTTCGGTGTGGTCTCCATCAAAACCAGCACATCAGAGAGTGGCCTCTGTGATGGCAGGGAGGTGGGAAGCATTAGATTTGCTAATGAGTTGGCCTCCCTCATTTCTTACTTAGTTTCTGAGAAGTGAAAGGGACTGTTAGGTGACCAAGGGGTGAAATCAGGTTCAAAACCTCAAGATCTCAAGGTTCAGAGGGGTGATAATGATCTATGGCATATCACCCTTCCCAGTAAGGGGAAGTAGGAATAATTTGTCCTTTCCTGCTTCTGCGGTCATTGCATGTAGGCGTGTGTGTCACCAATATGACACTATGTTTATTTGTCAATGTACAGAAACAAGATGTTTAACTGGGAATGTTTCATTAAGATTTTTCTTCTAGTGTTTTACATTTGTATTTTTTTTTCCAGATCTTTGTGGTACAGTCAGGTGGGTAGGTGATTTCAGAAGAATACAACTGAGAGAACACCAGTCTGGAACTTAGGAAATACGGATTGTGTTTCTGCCCTGTCCAATAGGGTAGCCACTAGCCATGTGCGGCCATTCACATTTAAATGACTAAAGATAAGATTTTTTCAATGTAATCCAGTTCCTCAGTCACACTACCCATATTTCACGTACTCAGTAGCCACATGCGGCTGTTGGCTACCGTAATGGATGGTGCAGATTTTAAAACGTTTCCATCTCTGTAGAAGGCTGTTGGACAGCTCTAATCTAGTCCATCCTGCGACACTCATTCTTTGACCTAGGGCAGATTCCTTAACTCACTGTTTCTTAACTTCAGCACGACTGACATTTCAGGTCAGATAATTCTTGGCAGGGGTGGGTTGTCCTGTGTATGGTAGGAATTTTGGCAGCATCCCTGGTCCCTACCAGCTAGACAGCAGGAGCACTCCATCATTTGTAACAACCACAGATGTCTCCAGACATTGCCAAATGTCCCCCAGGGGTGCAAAATTGCCCAGGTTGAGAGCTACTGCATCAACTACTTTGGGTTTTAGCTCCCTCCTCAACTAAAGAGTTTGCTAAGAGGACCCTCCTATTCTGCTGTAACATCAGAATGTCCAAAACCACCTAGCTTCTTCTCTCATCAGGACTACTTTCTTGCCTGCTCTCTTTTCATACTGCTTCTTGTTTATTCCCTGGCTCTCGCTAAGGCTAGCAAGTCTCCATGATGAGTATTGCCATGCTGAGGAAGAGAGCAGAGGTGACATATGGACATGTCTGCGTGTCCGTGGGTTTTATTGTCTTTGAAGATGTATTGACGCCCAGTGGCACCCATCACTCACTCTGCTTCTCAGGATTGTCAGGTTTTACTGTAGCTTGAATCATCTGTTGAGCCCTTGAATAGAGGTATTATTGTTGCCTGCAGCAAAACCTTTATAAGTGCTTTCACTCTGCAAGCTGTGCTGCAAGGTCTTTGTCTTCAGTTGGGTTCAATTTGTATTTGACATTGCCCTTGTTCTGTAGAATTCAGAGAAAGCCCCTTAAGACCTTAACTGGGCTAGGAACTCCTTAAGAGTAAAGACCCTATTGTATTTATCCTCAGCACTTAACACAGTGCCTGGTGGCCTTCGACAGTTGGTATCTAAGTGAATGGATGACCATACATTTTCAGTGGGGGAATAGCATTGCAGTCTAAGGGCTTTGCTACTCAAAAGTGTAGCCCACAGCCCTGGCTGGTGTGGCTCAGTGGATTGAGTGCTGGCCTGCGAACCAGAAGGCCGCTGGTTTGATTCCCAGTCAGGGTACATGCCTGAGTTACAGGCCAGGTCTCCAATAGAGAGTGTGAAAAAGGCAACCACACACTGATGTTTCCTTTTCTCCCTCCCTTCCCCTCTCTCTAAAAATAAAAAATAAAATCTTTAAAAAGAAAAAAAAAAGCATAGCCCACAGACGAGCAATATTAGGCTCACCCGGGAGCTTGTTAGAAAGAGATTCTCCAGCCTTACCCCTAACCTGTGAATCAGAATATGCATTTTCACAAGATCCCTGGGTGATTTGTGTAGTTAAAGTTTGAGAAGCAGTGGCCCAGAAGACCCTACAATCAGTTTCTGACCTTCTGCCATATTTGGGGTGAGGAGTGTCCTGTTGGTAAGTCCCTTAGAGTGCAGTAGCCCTCCCTTACCCACAGGGGGTGCATTCCAGGACCCCGGTGGATGCCTGGAACCACGGATAGTACCAAACCCTGTATATGCTAAGTTTTTTCCTGTACGTACCCCTGTGATGACGTTTAATTTATAAATTAGGCACGGTAAGAAATTAACAATAACTAATAATAAAATAGACCCATTATAGTAATATACTGTATAAAGTTATGTGAATGTGGCCTCTCTCGAAATATCTTTTTGTACTACACATATAGCTTGTATTCACTGGACAAAGGGATGATCCATGTCCCCGGCCGGACAGCACAGTTTCATCATGTTACTCAGAACAGCACGCAATGTAAAATTTACAAATTGCTTATTTCTGGGATTTTCCATTTACTGTATTTTGCCATGGATAATGTGCACCTTTTTGCCCAAATTTTTGAGGGAAAAATAAGGGTGCCCGTTGTACGTGGGTATAATGAGTACATACCGTGGGTACAACAATGGGCATAATCCCGTGTATAGTGTGCACAGAAACGCAGGCGCACATTACACACGGCCAAACAGTGATGTTTTCAGGGCCCAGTTCACCACAGGTAACTGAGACTGCGGGATGCGAATCCCTGGGTACGGGACCACATCACAGTTGTGGGATTTAGGACTTCAGCACACAAATTTGGGGGGAAGTAATTCAGTCCCTTACAGTGATTTTTTAAAAAGTGATCATGTGTAGAGTGCTCTTTGCCTGATTTGTGGGGAGGAGGAGAGAGAAGCTTTCTTTTGTTTGGCCATTGTACACCCCTCATCTCATTTATTTTGCACGACTGCCCTCTGAGCTGGGTAGTGCTACCCTGTTTTACAGGTTTGGAAACAGTGGCTTCTTTAGGTTTCACAGCTAGACCCTACGTAAAAAACCCAGGTTCACCTGCCTCAAAAGGCTTCCCCCCACAATGAGTGGTTTTCTCTACCAGAAAGGGGACCACCTCCCCGCAGAGCCTAAGGACAACCATGTGACTGGGCCAGTGGGTGAGAACCAGGTTAGAGTGAGATGCAGACACAGAGGCAGGCAGGGCTTCCAAAGCAGGTGAGGACCCTGGGCTTTATCCTCGCTGCAGCTGGAAGCAGGTGAGGACCCTGGGCTTTATCCTCACTGCAGCTGGAAGCAGGTGAGGACCCTGGGCTTTATCCTCACTGCAGCTGGAAGCAGGTGAGGACCCTGGGCTTTATCCTCACTGCAGCTGGAAGCCAGCAGAGAGTGTTAGGATGGAGAATGGCTAACATTTTCACGATCTCTCTGGACACTTGGGGGGATGTGAAGAGGGAAACCAGTTAGGAAGCCTCTGCAGAGGTCCAGGTGAGAGCCAGGCAGGTGGCCTGGGCGAGGGTGGTGGGGGCAGTGTAGACAGAGAAGTGCATGGGCAGACACATGCTGGGAGACGGAGCTGACAAGACGAGTTGGAGGACTAGGGTGGAGGGGAGGCCGTCAGGAAAAGGGGGGAATCGAGGGTGATTCTTAGGTATCTGCGGGAGTAGCTGGGTGGAGGGTGACATTTCCTGAGACGGGAATCTGAGGAGTGACTGAGTCCGGGGAGTGAAATCTGGAATCTGATGCTCACCCGGGAGAGTAACACCATTCATTCATTCACTTTCTCGTTCACTCTGCATTGATTGAGTTCTCTGTTCTTAGCACTAGGACACCAGCTATAAACGAGACTGCCTTTAGGGAGCTTACAGTGTGTGCAGAGCAACATATTGTGGGTTGGGGGTTGTCAGATGGGGACTAGATGGGAGCGTGTAACAGGAAGACCTAGCTTTGTGTGTGTGTTGGTAGTATGTGTGTGTGTGGTATGCATGTGTGTGTAGTGTGCGGTGTGTATAGTGTGTGTGTTGGTAGCATGTGGGTAATACACGTGTGTGGTGTGTGTTGGTAGTGTGTATGTTGGTAGTATGCATGTGTGTTGTGTGTGGTGTATATAGTGCATGCATTGGTAGCCCATGTGTGTGTGTCAGGGAACCCAGTGTGTACACATTTTGACGACCAAGTCTAAAGATGGGTGAAGCCTCACCTCCAACCGAATCGCCTTCTTGATGGTGACGGGTTTGGAGGGCTGGAAGTGCACTTGCAGGTTGCACTTGGCCTTGGCGGGGATGGTGCCCTGCATCGTGGACACGGAGAAGTCCTCACCCAGGTGCTCCAGGCTGGTGATGCGCCAGGCCACGGGCAGGGCCGTGATGTGGAGAGGACTTCTTTGGATTCTTTTCTGCAGAGACCAAAAGACATTTTGTCAGTTTTGAATGATTTTGATTTATTACAGCAGGTCAGAAATTGTACTTCTGGTTATTTCAACTATTACTTAGTTCACTAATCAGTATTTACCAGGGAATGGGCCTGATGGTATTGATCAAAAAGGGGACATATATTTAATTTTTAAAATTTCACACTTCAGCATCTCCGTGATTGTTTCAAATGCCACTTTCAGTTTTCCAAAGTCCATCTGCCCAGGTGACAGAGCCAATAATGCATACAGTGTCCCACATATGGTGTTCCAATAAGGGATTAAAATTCCTAGTAAGAGAGGGTGTTTTATCTTGATGGCAGACCTCTCAGACACTAAAAACGCAGGGAGATGGGTGCTCGGCTCAGCTGAAGGAGCCCTGGACTCTGAATCTCAAGATGAGGCTGTGTTACGTGACCAGGATCAGGGGGCAAAATGTGTGAGCCTGTCGTGAGTAATCTTGGGAGAGCTTTCACCCCCGCAGGCTCGCTCTAATATGCTTCACACACTTTTCTAAAGGATAGGAGCTTAGGCCAAGATTTTAGAATGGCTCTTTCAGGTTTTGTGGGCTCTCGGTGTCAGGGAACTTAGTCTGATCGGTCCTGACGAAAAGGTTAAGACCCCAGGCTGTGGTCTCAGGGAGAGTCAGGTGTGGGAGGAACGCTGCAGGTGCTCTGATAAATGGGGTGGTACGTGCTGTGGTGGGGGTGCCTCTTGCTCTGCTTGGGGTACCGTGTCCCACACGGAGGTGGTAGAGCCCCCCACTGCAGACTGGGAGAGATGATGCCCTTCAGCTAACCAGGAACAGGCTTAGTGCCAAGCCTGTAGTGTTCTGAACTTTGAGTTCCAAAAGCCAGTAAATGTAGGTGCCAGGCCATGCCCAGGCCATTCCCTTGGAGAACCCTGAAACCCAAGAGTCAGTGTGTGGGTTCTCGCCTGCTGGGAAGGGGGTGGGCTGGGGTGGGCAGGGGTCCCTAGGACTCTGAGATCAGACAAAGGTTGAACTGTTGACCTGGCTCTTTGGAGCCCACCACCTCTGCTGGGAGACATTTATTACTAACTGGCTTAAGGCAGTTTTGGGAGCATGGGGCAGAATTCCACCCAGCTCAGCTCTTTATTAGCAGTGGAACTCTCAGTAAACTGCTTAACTCGGGGTCACAGACTGGCAGCCGGGGGCTGTGTCCTGCCAGCAGACCTGTGTGATTTGGCCTGGATCACAGGGTATTTTAGATTGACAGGTTTCTCTATCGTGGCTCTGTGGGACCCATGTTCCCACACAGCAGATCCAAGACCCTTTCCAGCCAGGACATGGGCTCTCCAGTTTGCTTCCAATGTGGTCAAGTTTACCGCAGCCTGTCTTAGGCCCCTTGGCCTTCTCACTTGTATCTCCTGCCTGGCCCCTGCCACCGTTTGGGTTTGTGACCTCTGTTTTAACCTCCCCGGTCCTCAGTTTCCTGCTCTTAAAAACATGCACCTTGAAAACATTCTGCTGAGTGAAAGCCAGTTGCAGAAGGCCATGTGTTGTATGGTTTCCTTTGTATGAAACATCTAGAATAGGCAGACCCATAGACACAGAGTAGATTAGTGGTGCCTACGGCTTAGGGAGGGGGTTGGGGGGAGTGAGGAGTGACTCGTAATGGGTACAGGGTTTCTTTTTAGGGTGATAAAAATTGTTCTAAAATTGGTCGGGATGGTGTTTGCCCGACTTTGTTGTGAACAGACTAAAAACCACTGAATTGTACACAGTAAAAGAGTGGATTTAAGGTGTGTCAGTTATACCTCAATTTTAAAAAGTAAGAATTCCTGTAGCGTTCTGCTAAAGCGTGAGGGCAGCCCTCAGTAAGTGGTCCCAGTTATCACCACCTGAAATTCAAACGTGGCTCCTGCTTCCTCTGACTCAGTTCTCCATCACAGTTTGTCCACTGCTTCTCCCGGTGGCTGCTCAGTATACTTCGTCTTAGGCCTCCGCTCAGAGGCGGGTGTTCTGCTCTTCGCGGTCAGTTACTGGAGACTAGCGAGCAAATGGAAACCACATTACTTAACTACTCGGCAGATGGAGGAGACGTTTGCCTGGACCCTCTCTGGGCAACGCTGCCTGGATTTGCCCTGAGTGCTGCGTAGGACGTAGAGAAATGGGTGGACGAGCGGACTCGCCGGGGAGGGAAGAAGCAGCCCCAAATCCATGCCGTAAGTTTTGCAGCACAGCTCTGGATTTACTGTTGTCTGTCCTTTATGGAGCCAGGAGCACAGCAGGCTCTCAGTCCACATTCAGTTCGTGAACCCGACCTTGTGCAGTGTGTGTACGATCACAGCTTGTCTCTCTGCGTCTGACTTTGCACTAATACACATGAGCGTGCACAGTGCAGAGCCTATTTCATGCATTATCTCATTTAATTCTCTCAAAGCCGGAAAAGCCATTGAACTTACTAGCCCCGCCTTATGGCCAAGGTGTGTCCCCTCTGAAGACATAGGAAATGAGTGCAGCGGCTAGAATCTCTGCCAACTATAGGCTGGGACATTTGGACATCACCAAATGAAGCGGAGTTGGGGTTAAATGAACTAATAAACATGAAGTGCCTGGCACCCAGGAGGCATCAGCAGATGATAGCTCTGATATTTGAGGAGGGGGATAGCGTCACCTAGTGGGTAAGATTTTAGATGTTGGAGTCAGAAAAACCCAGGTTTGATTGCCTCACCTGCCACCTACAGGTTGAGTGACTCCAAGTGTTTCTGAATGTCTGTGAGCCCTAGTTTCCCCAACTGTAAAATGGGTACTATGGTACTAATTCATTGGGTGGTTGAAAGTTAAAATTAGGTAATACATGTAATGCATCTAGCACATTACCTGGTGTAGAGCAAGTGCTCAGCAAATGGTAACCTATTTCCTGCCTTCACAGTAGAAGCCCAGCTCTAGAGTTTCATGTCAAAACATTTCAAGTAAGCGCCTCCTCTGTACTCCCTGAACAGTGTGGGGAAATGTATGGGGAAAGCTGCGTCTCACCTGGGCTCAGATCTACCCAAGGGAAGTCTCCTCTGTAACTGGGCGTCCTTCCTGTGCAGCTGGCGTGGTTTAAAAAGACGGGAGAGAGGAACTGGCCTATAGCTGAAAGGGCATGGGCTTTGTAGAAGTACGGAGGCTTCAGACCCTCCTTGACCTTAGGAAAGGGACTCGGTTCCCGAGTCTGTGTTTCAAATCTGGAAGATGGGATAACAGTAACTGCAGAAGAGGGTTGTCCCGAGGAATAACTGAAATACTTAGCACAGCGTGTGGTAGCAGGTGGTCAGCTCACCAGCCCTTGTATGACCTGTGATTGTCCCTGTGCTATGTCACCGAGGCCAGGGGGACCAGGGAGGGACCACGGTTGTATTGCTGAGACCGTGGCCCCGTGCTGTCCTTTGGCTGATGACGATTCTAAGGCTGTCTTACGCTGTCTGTGGCTCCTTGTTCTGTCAGGGAGGGGGTGGTTGGTGTGGCCCTTTTCAGTGTGGTGTTGGGGCAGTGTCACAGGCTTGAAGTGGGCCAGCATCGGGGTTGTGCCTTCTGGGGAAGGGTGGGTACTGCCATCCTGTAGCACCTCCAACCAGTTGAGAATGGAGGCTCCTAACTCTGTAGAGCAGGAGGTGTCCAGCCTTTTGGTGTCTCTGGGCCACACTGGAGGAAGAAGAGTTGTCTTGGGCCACACATTAAATACACAAACACTAATGAAAACTGATGAGCAAAAAAGAAGGTTTGGAGTAAATTTATGATTTTGTGTTGGGCTGCATGCAGCCCTCAGGCCGCAGGATAGAGGGCCCTGTGTCAGCCAGGGTTTTCAGACTTGAGAGGAAGCCATGCAAAAAGCATATTCTCTCCTCTGACACATAAAACCGTGGTGTCGGTGACCCTTACATTAATGAAGGTCCCAGGGACTTGTGAGCAGGAGAGCTTCTGAGCCAGATATTAACTTCAAAACTAGTTCAGCTTCAGACCCCCCACCTGTGGCTCGCAATCTGGAGATGAAAGAGGAGACAGTGTAGCCTTTAGAAAGGAGACTGGGCCTGGCACTGGGGCGCCTGGATTTCAGACGTGACTTATCCTGCCACGCTTTGTAGTTGTGCTTTTCCCTCTGCACGTCCCCTGTGAGGCCGGCCGGCTGGCCGGCCAAGCCCTGACAGTCAGCAGGCTGACTGGTGCTGCTTTGCAGCATGTGGAGAGGGTCAGAGCACGCCTTCGCCCCTTGGCAGACACCCCTCAGCTCCGGTGACTAGAGCCGTTCTCAGTGTGCGTTTGGGATCCCCATAAAAGTAACTTGAATTATAACACGAAAAGCTTAGGATCCCCTAAAATGATATTGATTAACCAACAGGTTAGGTTTAGCTTAGCAGAGCCCCCCACCTCCCCACCCCATGTCACCGATATGGCAGCGGGGGCTTTGCCTGTATTTGCCCTACAACTTGTGCCGTCCGTCAGCCTGCTGGCCTTTCCAGATCCATGCCCAGATGGACAGTTGTGATTTCTCACTCACTGTGTGCAGAGCACTAGACTCAGCGAGGGGGGCTAGCGCTAGAGGTGCAAGGAATCATGGTTCCTGTCTCTCCTCAAGGACTTTACCAAGAAGTTGTGTAGATGGAAATATGCACGTGAAAAGGAATTGGTGACTTCGCCAGTGCCTTGCTGGGCGTAGAATGAGGGGTCACTGAGTCCTTCGGTGTTCAGAGGAGTGATCGCTTCCTGGGGTGGTCAGGAAAAGCCTGACGGGGGTGGGACTTGAGCTGGACTTTGAGGGCTGAACAGGACATGGGGCAGACGGGAAGTCTATACGGAGTAGAATGAGCTGGGCCCATTTGAGACGGCAGGTCTGGCTGGAGTGGCAAGTTATGCTGGCAGCTGGGCGACAAGACTAGAGAGGTCAGCCTGGCCCTGTTTGAGTCGCCCAGGTAAGGAGTGTGGGCTCGATTCATGGTACAGTCTTCCTGTGGTGGCCCAGGCGTTGGCCCAAAGCGCCAGGCCCGGTGCTCTCCGCGCTGACGGTATTGGTGAGAACAAGTTCTCGTGGTTCCCCCTCCAGAGGGGCCATTGTTTCTTTGTTTGCCTTGTGTTTCTGGACACAAAGACTATTCTGCCCCTAAGTACAAGGGTGCAGAGGGAGAGACTCGGGGTGCTGGGACCTCAGGAATTGAGCAGCCATCATTTCGTAGTAGCCTGGGGTGTCCTGAATAAGCCCTGGTAGGATTTGGGGTTCGGGAAGCCTTCCAGCTGGTGTGGAGCCAATGAGAAAGGTGCAGCTGGGCTGCACAGTCGGGGGGTGTTGAGCACAAAGATTCCCTTTCCCATGTCCTTCCTTTCAGAGACCCTGTTACCCTGACAAGCTGTCTGTCACCCGGCATTAGAGCCCTGTTCCTCGTACTTATTCATCGTTCAGTCTCTGTAAGACTTTGTAGTCCTCAGAGCTCCCTAAATGTTCAGATCCACACCACCCACCGCTGCAGATCACTCTGACCTTCTGTGGCTCCTTCCTGCCACCAGAATGCAATGCCGGTTCCTCTGTCCAGCATATGCCTGGGAGCAGCTTCTCCAGCCCTGTCCCACCTCTCCTCCACCTGCGTCCTTTACTCCGCCACACCATATGCCTCCTCCATCCTCCGAGCCTTTGTTCATGCTGTTCCTCTCTCTGGGCTGCTTCCTCCTGAGCAGCTCCAGAATGAACACCTACTCAGAACCCCTCCCAAATGCTGACCCTCATGAAGCCATACCTAATCCCTGCCGCTCCAAAAATACTAGTCATTCCGTCTCCGGCCTGCTCCCACTGCACCTTGCACTCTTCACACCAGAGTCTGGGGTTGTTTTTTTTTTTCTGCTTTGCACAAAAGTTCTCTTGTACTTTCATTTCTTCTCCCCTCACCCCACCCCAGCAGAGAGCCCCTCTAGGGCGGGGAATGTATCCCACAGGTTGGCTCTAGATCAGGGAAGAGTGCCCTTTCCAGTTGCTCATTTGTGACCTGAAACAAGGCGACAGGCAAAGAGGTGATTCCAGGAAGGCTTGTGTGCTGCTGGCGGGGTTGGCTCTTCTTCGGATCCGTGCTGAAGCCTGGTGGGTATCCTCACTGCCACTCCTGGCGCTGCTCTAACCTGTGTGGAGCAGCAACGTGGCCTGGCCTCCTCGGGGGTGCTGTTGGCAGCCAGAGTGCTGGCTGTCAGGTCGGGAGTGGGAGGCACAGCTGCTTCCAGCGACCTTGGTGATTCCGCCATCCAGGACTCCTCAAAAATAAGGAGACACAGGTTTAGAGACCTTTGTGGAACACAAGTCATTCTTGGTTTCTCAGACTATTCACACACTCTTTAGGTAGTGTTAAATCTCAAATCCAGTGTCTTAGGATTTAAAAGAGTTTACTGCTGCATTGGCCGGGAATCGAACCCGGGCCTCCCGCGTGGCAGGCGAGAATTCTACCACTGAACCACCAATGCTCCAGATGTCAACAGCTGTGTGAGCACCTCCTTTTAATTTCAGTCCTGAATCTCCTTGTATATATACTGACTCAGAATATAAGGCCAAGCTGTAATGCTGCCACATCAGCACAGCTGCAAGAACAGAAAGCTTATGTGGAGGCAGGAGGCAGAATGTGAGAAAGGGAGTGTGTGTGTGTGTGTTTGATGTGCCTTCAGACCTCAGGGCAGAACCTAGCGCTCAAGTCCTTCATTCTCAGTAGCAAAAAACACAAGTAAGGACTTCGGGTGACTTTCTCCCCTGTGATGTCTCTGATGTGTGGGTCCTCCCGTTCCATGTTCACATGTGTGTTGAGCTGTTTTACAGTTCTCAGGTTTCACCCCAGCTTCCCGCTGCAGACTGGCCAAGGCCGAGGGGTGCAGCAGGAGTCCCCTAACTGGTGAAGGGCAGGAAGGCCTTGGTACCACAGCTAGTAGTACCTCCCTGGAGAGCCAATCTGCTGTCCACACACTCACTGAGCAGGGAAGTGTGGTTAGAGATTTACAGTGCCTTTGGCTGCTGCAGGCCTGGCATGGTAGAGGAGACTGGCTTCTCCAACTGGATCTTAGTGTGAGAAGGGAACCTGCCAGGGAGGAGCAAAAAAAGAAAAAGAAAACAGCATTGCATTGGCCGGGAAT
Organism: Trachops cirrhosus; assembly: GCA_028533065.1. Taxonomy (NCBI): domain Eukaryota; kingdom Metazoa; phylum Chordata; class Mammalia; order Chiroptera; family Phyllostomidae; genus Trachops; species Trachops cirrhosus. The sequence continues at coordinate 17,372,333 of CM052550.1, forward strand.
CGAACCCGGGCCTCCCGCGTGGCAGGCGAGAATTCTACCACTGAACCACCAATGCTCCAGCTGTTTACTCATACATCATTAGGGTTTTTCTCAAGGGGCTGCTGCAGGCTTGGCATGGTTGAGGAAACTGCCTCAGAGGAGCTCTGGCAGATGATGGCCTCACCTGGCTGGTTTGTCCAGTTTGGAAAACCAGACTGGTTTACATACAACCATCCTTGCTGGGCCTTACTGAACTGCTTTGGGAGTGGGGCCTATGAAACTGACATTGAGCTTACAGAAGGAGGCCCTTGATTTATCTGTAACCCTCAGCCCCTAGGGTGGGCTTGGTGGAATCTCGTCCTATAAAGATACGAGGAAGAGGATATTTGTGGAGCCCCTTCCTCACATACTGGGCTCCGCCCTCTGCCAGGCCAGTTTTCTTCACCTGTTTGCAGAGTACCTGGCACAGAATAGGTGCCCCACATAGCTTGCTGTATTAAGGCTTTATCAAACCCTTCCCAACCCCTCATTGGACAATATTTTTATAGGAGTGGTCACTGCCTCATAAAATAGCACATTTACCTTTGAACAGCTCTGATTACTAGCAGGTTCCTGACCCTGAACTGGAACCACATAGACTAACTGATACCTTTTGGACTTGACTGTCTTTAAATTCTTTGAACAAACATGAGACTCCCACTTCATGTCACAAGCAAGCAGTGTACCTGCCATGATGGACCAAAGTGATTAGATAGTGAGTCTAGGCAGCTGCTTTGAAAAGTCCATAATCTCTAGACCGCCCTCATCTTGCTGTCATCTGCTACACTGGTGCCAGTCCCTTGTGCCTGGGCAACGGGATGTCTGCCCTCCCCATCCATCTCTGGGCTTCTTGCAACACTCTTTCTAAAGGGCGCAGTGTCTCAGCCTTTGTGGCCACTGGGCTCTGAAAACAGAGACTGATCCCTCGTGGGCCTGGGCCTCCCTCTGCTCTTTCCACTCCCGGTGGGGCCTGTCGTGGGAGTATCCCCCGGGGAACCACAGGTGCCACCCCCCCTCAGGCCACCCTCCTCCCTGTTCATCACTGCCCAGGTAGACACCTCAAAGCCACATCTGCACTTCCCTTCCTCTCCCATACCATATGGGCTTCTAATGCTTTCTGTTCAGTTTAAAGCAGTCCCTCCCTCCCTGTGTTTTCCCACAGCCTCAGCCATCCCTCACCCTCCACTTCCTGCCCCGATAGCTGTGGTGTTCTCATGTGGGCATTTTTCAGTCTCTTTCCAGGCTGCCCCAAAAGTACCTAATTAAAACACAGATTTGAGCGTGTCACCCCATTGCCGGAAAATTCACTGCCTTGTTGTCTCCTTCCACGCGCCAGACTCCTCGTCCCTCCCTAAATATGCCTGTCTTTTCAGAACTTCTTGCCTTCAGAACTTTTGGCCAGGCTCTTCCTGGGCTGGAGGTGCCCTGCCTGCCTTGCCTTCCCTTTTTCTGTGCCTGGAAGATGCCTGTTGATCTTCCTAACGTCTGGCGCAAATGGCACCTCCTAGGCAGCCCAAGAAAGTTAGCCTGTGGCATTCTTCTTGCTTCTGTGGTGTTGCTTTTGCCACACTGCTGCAGCTACATTCTTGTTTGTGTGTGGGTGTTGTGCATTGGACTGGGACCTGATCTGCACCATCCCCGGAAATAATGACCCAGAGAACCTCTGTGGGCGCCTGAAGGGAGGGTTGAGCAAGTGTTGAATAAAGATGGTTGACCAGCTGATATTACTTTGTAGTTTTTGTTCTCCAACAAGACGTTCACTTGCATTCTGTCAGATTCCAGAAGTGAGGTAGCTCCACTGTTCCTCATTCTGTTGTACACGAAGGGAAACAGACCCAGAATAGGGAAACTGCCGTGACCCAGTCAGCAGCAGAACTGGGAAAGGCCTGCCCTGAGATGCCTGATCCCGACTCCTCTTCTAAACAGGTCACCTCTCTCCCTCCTCCCAGCCCCAGGCCCTGAAGCCAGCAGCAGGCGAGGCCTGATTCCACTGGTCCTGCAGCCCCTCTCCCCTCTCTCTCCAGGCTGGTCCGGGAGTTCGTGGCCCAGAACAACACCGTGCAAATCAAGCATGTGATCCAGACCCTGTCTCAGGAGTTTGCCCTGTCTCAGCACCCCCACAGTCGGAAAGGGGGTCTCATCGGCCTGGCTGCCTGCTCTATCGCACTGGGCAAGGTGGGCCTTTCTCCTGGAGGGACAGACACACCAGCCATGGCCTTGACTCTGAGCCCAGACCTGTATCTTATTGCCACGGCCTTGCAGCCTTATTTCCTGGCACCACCCCTGTCCTGGGAGGCCAGCTGCAAAGGGTGTTTAAGCGCAGCCCCATGCAAAGGCCTGAGCATCGCCAAGGGAGCTGGGATGTCAGCTGGCACTGGGGGCTGGGGGCTGGCCCCCTTTGAGCTGTTTCTCCTCCTCCCCGCCACAGGACTCGGGGCTCTACCTGAAGGAGTTGATTGAGCCGGTGCTGACCTGCTTCAATGACGCAGACAGCAGGCTGCGCTACTACGCCTGCGAGGCGCTCTACAACATCGTCAAGGTGGCCCGGGGCGCCGTGCTGCCCCACTTCAACGTGCTCTTTGACGGGCTGAGTAAGGTGACCGCTCCTCACTCCGGCTGGGCTGAGCTCTCTCCACCGCCTAACTTGACCTTCTGGGACCTTGAAAGCTTGGGTCCCTTTTCCCAGATGCGGGCAGAGCAGATAAACGCTTGGCCGCCAGGGATACTTGTCGGTTTAGTCTCCTCATTCTTTTCTTAAATGGGCTCGTAGTTACATTTTTTTCCCATTTCACTATTAATTTATCCTTACTGAATTTAATGAAATACGGGTTCACCACGAACTGGAAGGAAAAAACCTGAGAGTTTGAAAAGCACTAAGCTCCCTTATTGAAGATGAGGGTGGTGCATCTGTACACAGACCCTGTTTCCCCTGCTAGTGCTCTGCTAGCCCATGAGCACTAGAAACGGCTCCACTCAGAAAGGCGCCGGAGTCCCTAATGCCTCCGCAGCTCCTCTCTCAGCTTCATGGAGCACCCTGACCCCAGGCACCGCGCGTCCTGGAGCCCTGCTGCCCTGCCGACTGCGCAGTCGTTTCCAGGGCATCGGCCTCACAGCTGCCTTGGTCCCCTCCAAGACTGGAGAGAGGACCCAGCAAGTTAAGATCCAAAACCCTGAGGAAGGCTGACAGAAAGGAAGCACCTGACCTAGAGGCAGCAGGTCCCGCAGCCTCCGGCAGGCCCCAGAGACCCCGCACAGAATGAGGGCGCCCACCGCCTCTCGCCTCCTTAGTCCGGTTCCATTTCACCCACTCCCGCTTCCCCGCCTGCCTTCCTCTGACTTACTCGCTAAGAGAGATGCCCGTTCAGTGTTCCGAGCTGCGCCAGGGCCTCGGTCGTGGCTTCCAGTAGATACCTTGACCTTCACCGTCACTCTCCTTCTGTCTTGCAGTTGGCTGCTGACCCAGACCCCAATGTGAAAAGCGGATCTGAGCTCCTGGACCGCCTGTTAAAGGTATTTGGGCTTGGTTTCCACTTCGCTGTTGAGAATCTGTTTCTTGCGTCTGTCTGTACAGCTTATAAATTCTATCACTGGGAACACTCTTCCTAATTTACTTAAATTTTTTCACTTACACACAGTAAAATTGACCCTGACGTACAGTTTGATGGCGAGTGTGTAGACTTATGTCACCGGTGCAGTCAGGATATGGAGCTGTTCTATCCCCCGTTTCCCCCTGTGGCTTGCCTGACCCCTGCAGCCAGCCCTGGGCCAGTACCTCAGCCAGGTCAGGCACCCTGGCTCTGGCTGTCACTCAGCAGCTCACGTGCCTTTGACCCGCAGGACATCGTGACGGAGAGCAACAAGTTCGACCTGGTGGGCTTCATCCCCTTGCTGCGGGAGCGGATTTACTCCAACAACCAGTACGCCCGGCAGTTCATCATCTCCTGGGTAAGGGCGGCCCCGTGACACTTCCTCGGGCCATGGCGAGCCTCTGGTTAGTCACATCTGTCTCTGGCACGCCCTGGGCAGCCCTGCGGCTGCAGACATGCCTTCACGTTATCCTTCCCAGTGACACCAGGTGATCTGAAAGCACGTCTGTTCAGCTCTTCCCCCAGAGCCCAACCTGGTTGCCCCTGACGAGGATGCAGTTCTTCCTTTTTCCTGGCAAACCTGGTTTCCCTTTGAGGCCAGTAGTGCTGCTTCTGGCAGTCACACCTCTTCTCGCCCTGTCTGTCCTTTCCCACAGACTCCCTTCTGCCCGTGGCGTCTGAATTTCCTTGCAGTTACATTGCTCTGCCCCTGCACTTCTAACCAAAGCAATAGCTGCTACGCCCCTCCCCACCACGGGACGCCTGCAGTGCCATGAAATGCTGCCTCGGCGCGGCCCCTCTCGCTGCCCAGGCCCAGCAGACTGGGGAGGAGGAGGCGCCGGTGCTCGGGCTGGCCGATATAACTGTCCCTCCTCGTTTCTTCTCCTGGGTCAGATCCTGGTTCTGGAGTCCGTGCCAGACATCAACCTGCTGGATTATTTGCCAGAGATCCTGGATGGACTCTTTCAGATTCTGGGCGACAACGGCAAAGAGATTCGGAAAATGTGAGTGGAGGCAGGGGCCGACAGCCGCCCCCTCCCGGGCCCTTCGGCACGTGCACGTCGCCCACACCAGCAGACGGGCGGCAGACGGGCAGCGGCCGCAGGGCAGGAAGTTCCCTCTTCTCTTCCCGGCTCCTGTGCTTCCCACCACGAAGAGCTAAGAGCTCATCGACCTCCAGCCCCTGAAAAACATCCATCTGACAAGTTCGAAGTGTAGTCCCCTCTGGGTGGAGGCTCCTCCAGCCCTGGCTGCTATGTCCCTTCTCCTCCTCACATTGGCAGGTGCGAAGTGGTCCTTGGAGAATTCTTGAAAGAAATTAAGAAGAACCCCTCCAGCGTTAAGTTTGCGGAGATGGCCAACATCCTGGTGATCCACTGCCAGACCACGGGTGAGTGCGTGAGGGCCCCACGGCCACCGCTGCCTCCTCAGAAGCACCTTTTCCTCTCACCGTCTCGGAGAGTCCTGGTAGGGGTGTGAACCAGTACAGCCCTGGGTCCCGGAGCGCTGGAGCGCTGGAGCACTGGGTCCTTGTGAGACAGATTCGGGCTCCCTATTTACCTGGAGGCTCTTTCGCTTGGTCTGACCCTGGGGACCTCTTGGTGGCAAACTCGGCTTTAGCACCGTGAATGGAATTGCTTGGAGGTTAGGATTTTGTTTCCGTTAGCTTCTGCTGAGCATCAAACCACCACAAAACATAATTGCTCAACACAGCAGTCACTTATTAGTGGTCATGAGTCCGAGAGTCCTGGACGGCTCGGCTCACCTGGGTGAGGGTGTGGCTGGCCTTGGTCGTGCACCCACAGTCAGCTGGAGGGTAGCTGAGGCTGAGTGGGGTAGGATGGCCTCACTCGTGTCGCAGTTGGCTGGCTGTCACCTAGGGCAACAGGGACAATCGGTCCATGTGTCATCATCCCGCAGGCCAGCCCAGGTGCACTCATATGGCGTCTGCGAGGTCCCAGAGAGGTGGTAGAAGTGAGCAAGGCCTCTGGAGACCTAGGCTTGAACCAGGCACACCATCGCTTCCACCACCTTCTTGTTGGCCAAAGTGGCACGGCCAGCCCGGGGTTAAGGAGTGTGGAAGTGGGCTCCCACTTGAGGAGGGAAGCTGCAGAGCCCCGTCATGGGGGGCACGGAAGCAGAGGGGGCTAGAGAATCATGGCCTCTCTGCAGTCTGCCACAGACTGTTGTTCCACTCCATCCTGACACTGCATGTACCTTTGGGAGGCAAGAAGCAAGGGCGAGGAAGTATTGGTGAGGCCAGCAGTAGTGTATGCCCTCGGGTGCCCCCGTCGCATCCCGTGGGCATGGTCAGTGGGAGGGAGCACTCCAGCTGCTCCTGCTGATCCTCCTAGAACCTGCCCCTCCCCCTTCCAGATGACCTGATCCAGCTGACAGCCATGTGCTGGATGAGGGAGTTCATCCAGCTGGCTGGCCGCGTGATGCTGCCCTACTCCTCTGGGATCCTGACCGCCGTCTTGCCCTGCCTGGCCTACGATGACCGCAAGAAAAGTATCCTTTGCTCTGGAGAAAGGACACAAGAGTAGCCCCAAAGGGGCCTGTGAAGTTACGGGACCCTGGAGTGGGGGTTGGGCTCCCTTAGGATGGAGTATCTCCACGTAGTCCCTGGGATCAAGGGAACAAGAGGCGTTGCTGAACACAGACTGGGAAAGCCAAGACAGCGCCAGGGACATGGAGCAAATGCTGCTGTCCCCAGAGTGCACCTGGTTTCTTAAAGATCTGGAGCAGCTCTCCTGGGCCCCACAGTTCCAACCCCTGAGCTCACACTGCCCAGCCCTTGGTGGGGGAAACCTGTCGGTGGGAGGGCCACTAAGAAGGAGCCCTACAAGAAGACACAGGAGCATCGTGAGGGGACACCAGTGTGGCAGGAGGACGTGGACTCTGTTCAGACTGCCTGTCTGCCGACTAGCACACCTCTGAGGAGTACCGAGCCCTGATCGATGCCAGGGACCTGGGTTTAGGGAAGACCCCGGACAGGCTGCTCCTTACATTAGTGCGCTCAGGCATCAAGGAGGCAGCCAACGTGTGCAACCAGAGCCTGATGAAGCTGGTCACCCCCGAGGACGACGAGCCTGATGAGCCAAAGCCAGTGGTGCAGAGGCAGGCAGACCCCAACCCCGACGACTCTGTGGCCAAGCAGGAGGGGACAGGCAGTGGTGAGTAGGCTCTGTCTCCTGTCCCTCGCCTCCCAGGGAGGGCACCATGGAGCCAGAGGTCACAGTTGACTCAAGTTGGGGCCTCACTAAACTACTTTCCATATGTTATCTCATCACAACCCAATAAGGTAGGAACTGCTACTATCCCCATTCTACAGATGGACACAGGAAAGACAGATAACAAGACCAGGATCCGGCAACTTCTAAGTAGCAGAGTTGGGATTTGAACCCTGACCGTCTGTCTATAGAACCCACACTCTTAACCCTACTTCTTCAAAGACCATTACTCTTTTCCTTAATCTTTTTCTTGGCTCAGCTACAGAAAGAGTTGTTTTCCGTATGGGAAGGTTTGGAGTGTGGCAGGAGTGCAGGTTGCAGGGTCACTCGAATCTTTAAGGCTAACAGACTGAAGTCTGGAACTTTCCTCCAGGAGCCGAAAGAATTGCTAAAGTCATTTTTCCATTGTGAATCTCAGGCCTCTGTTTAGGTATCTGAGGAGAATTTCAGGCACGCGTGCCTCATGGGCCTCCTCCCATGGGTTTGCAATGCTGGGTTGTTTCAGGTGTCAGGTTACAGCTGTGACTTGGCCACTGGGAGCCACAGTAGCAAAACAGCTGGAGGCAGAGCAGCACCCAGCTGGAGCATTGGTGGTTCAGTGGTAGAATTCTCGCCTGCCACGCGGGAGGCCCGGGTTCGATTCCCGGCCAATGCAGCAGCTGGAGACTTTTTGGCAGCTCCTTGAGAAAGAAAACTTGGGGAGTTAAGTTAATATGGGCCTCCTGAGGCAGGAGCTTTCTTACTGAGCCATATAGAAGACTCTCAGGCATAGATATATTTTGTGAGCTTTCACTGATGTATTTTTTATCTTTCCATTTTTTGATTCTCATTTTAGAAAAATTTGAAAATAGGAGAAAATATAAAGAAGCAGGACTGTTCTCACTAAGAGGCAGTCAGTATTAAAATTTTGGCTTTTTTTCTCCATTGTATATATTTGAGATCATACAACTTACACAGGGTGGGGCAAAAGTAGGTTTACAGCTGTTCATGTGGAAAAGAAATAATAATTAATAATCTAAGAATAAACTCTGTTTCGTGTGCTCACAGTGTAATCCCGCCTGTGCCCTACCCTGTGTAAGGCATCCTGCTTTTGGTTTGGGTGGTAGGTTTGGGGGTGGGGCTGTTTGGCTTTGTTTTGTCTTTTGCTTGACAAGTCACAACGTGCAGAAGTTTGGACTATTTTGTACTGATTTTAGAAGTTTCTGCCCTTTAATGCATAGAGTTAGAAAATGGAATAATGGCTGCTGAGCCTGGAGTGAAGGGGGAACTGGGACTGAATGCTAACAGACCCGTGGTTCCTTTGGGGGTCACGGAGATGTTCTGGAATTTAACAGTGGGGGTGTTTGCACAGCTTTGTGGATGTAGGAAAAATTACCCAGTTGTACATCTTAGTATGATAAGCCTTTGTCAAGAAATTTTATGACACATGAATTACATCTCATTCATTTAAAAAAAAAGTGAGCACCTCTTCCCCTAAAGTGGAAGCCAGCAACTTCCGCCCCACTCTTTCTGCTCATGTGGCACCAAGTCAAGCCCCGTGGACAGGAACCACTGCGTCCTGCCACTCGTGGCCGCTGCTGAGGAGCCAGCTGGAGCAGTGGTGGCTCCGTGGTAGAGCTCTTGCCTCACAGACGGGAGGCCCGCGTTCCATTCCTGGCCAGGGCAGCTTATTTATTTAACTTCGTAGACAGTTTTCCTTAGCTTTCTTCAGACAGCTCCCTGCTCAGGAGAATCTTACCCTAAACCAAGATGCATGCAGGCAGCTTGGCTTCAGATTTTACTGCCTCATAAACAGCATTTCAGCAGACGCAGAGCTCACTTCACAGTAGATCCCAGAGATGGCAACAGCTACTTTGGGGCCCCACATCCACCCCAGGTCTGCTCAGCTTGTAACGAACCAGCACTTTCACAAAGTGCCAGGAGAAGGTGCCAGCAAGCCAGAAGAGTGATGATTGAACTAGTCAAGTCCATTCCAGCCTCTCCCACTTCCTCTTATTATTCTGTTCCAGTCTTCCAACCCGGCTCCTCTTGGAGAAGGCAGGCGCCTCCTGCCTGTTCCCCCTCACCTACTGTCTCCCTGCCCAGTCAGCCTGTGTTGCTGCATCCCACGTCACTCCACGTTCTCCACCATGCGCCTCTAGACCAGACCCACAGCCTGGCCCTCTGTGCGGGAGCACGTACTCACACACACGGCGCTTCGCCCTCGCCTCTCCCCACGTGCTCCGGTGAGGGCAGGCTCACGTTTGTGCCGTGCTGCTCCCAGCCCTCTGCACGTGCTCTGCTCCCCCTCAGCCCTAGCGCTTACGGGGGTCCACAGTGCAGTGTTCTTCTCTGACTCCGAGTTTCTGCGGCACTTGATTATGTCCTCTCTGTTCCCCTCCGTGACGTTCCCTTATTGTCTCAGGTGCTGCAGATTCTGGGGCCAGAACCACCTGCCCGTGTGTCCTGGCTCTGTCAACTTCATGTCTGTCGCCCTTGGGCAAGTCACGTGGTCTCAGATTCCTTGTTTGTTAAATAGGGCAACAATAATAACACCTAGCCTGTAGTGTAATGGTGAGTTTCAAACAAGATTTTTGCATGTAAAGCTCTTAGCACACGGCCCAGGCCCAGCACTCTCAATTACAAGTGCTTTAGTGTCTAGGTGTCTTAGTGCATCTTTATAACAGACCTGCCTCCTTAGCAAGGTTCTCGGAGGTGGGGCTGTTCTCCCTCGTCTTTTGTCACCAGCATTGCCCAGGTGGTAAGGGGCTCCTGGGGGCCCTAAGTGAGGGATCAGAGAGAGTCAGGGATTGAAGTTCACGGGGCAGGTGAAGAGCAGAGCTGTAAATAGGGTTTCCAGTGGCGGGCTGGTGACTTCTGTGGGGCAACATTCTGCTCCAAAGTGTGGATGGGACTGGGTGTATCAGCACCTTCTGTGGGCACTGCAGATGCAGGTGAATCAGACCTAGGACCCGCCTGCCAGAGCTCAGGGTCAGATCCGCAGATGAGTAGTCGTGTGACTCTGGCCGTGGTCACGGAGGACTGGGGCCACCTGGCCAGGCTGCATGGAGGTTATTTCAACTGGATCTTTTCTTTCTCTTCAGCTTCCACTCTCCCCCAGCCTCACCCCGTTTTTCACTCTACTAATAAAGGAAATATATGTCTCCTGTAGAGATTTTGGGAAAAAACAAATGTTCCTACGGGGGGGGGGGGAGTCAAAAGATAAGCAAGTTAAATATAATAATCTGGCAAATACATTTAGCAGCGTGTATCAAAAGCTTTTAAACACCGAACAAACAGTAGCTCGTTTATTGTCATAGCAAGCCTGTGGTGTCAGCACTGTCATTACCCTGTTACATGGGTGAGAAAAGAGAGGTGAAGTCTAGGACCTGACCCAGGGTTGCACAGCCCGTAAGTAGGGGAGTCAGGGCTCGCACCCAGGCCCAAGGGCCCCAGAGTCTCTGCCCATAGCGATGTTTACCCTGAGGTTCTCCGAAGAGGAAATTCATACAAAAGGGCAACCAAAGATGCTCGGCCTGGCTGAGAATCCAAGGATTGCAAAGGAAAACAATGTATGATTTTTATTCAGCCTGGCAAACATTGAAAAGATTGCTGATATCCCTGCGTGGGGCTTTGTGGGAATGGTGACTCCATTCTTGAGGACCATATATTGGTAGAACCTTCCAAAAGGGCCACTTGGCAATGTCTGTCAGAGGCCTGACCCCTCAGCAGCCCCCGTGGACGTGGATGCTGGAGAAATGCTTCCGCTCGTGCACGAGGAAGCACGGGAGAGCTGTAAATGAAACTAGGAAATGGTCAAAATTAATTTGGAGCCAGTTTCGGACAACACATCATTCATCTGCAAATATGTGTGTTTCTGGAAGACCAGAACAGGGAGGCCACCAGGGTCCCAGCTGCTTTTCTAGGCTGCTGGTGCAGGCCGGCCTGCCCAGTGTTCCCCACATGTCCCCCCCTTTCCCTGGGGCCGATGAGCAGGCCCAGCTCGTGCCCACAGCCCTTCCTGCCCCCATGAAGTTGTGCCACATCCCCCAAAGGTTCCCTGAGACTCGGGACAAGGAACAGCTCAGAAATTTTCTATTCAACGTGGAAATAAAAGTCCCCTTAGTAGGGGGCTGGGGGTAGTAGCTTCACATACACACTGTAGCACTGCTCTAAGATAGTACAAAGTGAAAAAGGCAAGTTACAAAAGACATTCTCTGCTTCTGTGTATGTTTGCAAAATAAAAAGTAGGATTAGCAAACAATGAGAGGTGCTTGCCTAACTGGTAGTCAGTTACCTGCACGGAGACTGAAGGTCAAAGGTCAGGGAGGGAAAGTGGCTTTGCTTTGTTTTTGATATTTTTAGAATGAGAAGATATTTTACTTATATAATTTGAAACTTTTAAGAGGCCAAGCCTGGCACCATTTTAACAACAATATAAATAAAAATAGTTTTAATTTGTAACCCACAGAGTAAAATAAATATCTAGAGATCCATAATGATGTGAACGGGTGGATGGATGGATGGATGGATGAATGGTGGAGAAGGGACCGCTCTGCCTTGTAGAAGAGTTCCAGTTAATAAATGTAGGAGGAAGGAGGAAAACAGAATATTTCTATTAGGCAAACTCCACAGTAGTAATTGTTGTAGGCAAGATCCACTAATGGATGTTAAAATCAGTGGGATAATGTTTGAAGAAGAAAACTGATGATTTGTCTAATCTCAACTGTCTTCCCCAAGATAATTACTAACTACAAAAAGGAAAATAGTAACTTTATAGGGGAAAAACCCAGAAGACACTACCGTAATCGGGTGAAAAGGCTTACCTCACCAGTAATGAGACAAATAGACAGTTTCCCCGAGATGATGCACTGAGAGGGCAGGTCACTTAACCCGAACCTAGTCGTGGGAGAGTGTGAGAGAACAACCCCAAATCACAAGACATTCTACTGATGCAAAGTAACTGACCAGGGCTTCAGAAGTATCAAGTTCAAGAAAGATACAGAAAGATAAGGAACTGTCACAGATTGGAGGGGACTAAGGAGACAGGACAACTGGATGCAGTGTGGGGTCTCAGGTTCCATCCTGGAACGGAGGACATGAGTAGACAAACTGGACAGATTCACAGTAAGTCTGTCGTTCAGTTAAGAGTGTTCTATCAGTGCTACTTCCCTGGTTTGATAACGAAACGACAGTGTGTGTAATGTTACCATTAGGGCAGCTGGCAGCTGGGTGCAGGGTGTACAGGGAATTATGTGTTGCTTTTGCAACTTCTCTATAAACCTAAAATTATTTCAAAATAAAAAGTTGTTTGGTTTTTTAATTTAAGAAATAGCTAACACTGTTCTCCCATCCCCTCTAGCCTTTGGCAACCTCTAATCTACTCTCTGCAGATCTGCCGCTTCTGGACATTCCGTGTGAATGGAACATACAACGTGGGGTCCTTTGCGACTGGTTTCTTTCCTTCAGGGTGACATTTTCCAGGTCCGTCCATGTTGAAGCAGGTGTCAGCGCTTCATTCCTTCTGTGATCACATAGTGGCCCATTGTACGGCTCTAACACACCTTGTTCGCCCATTCGTCAGTCGATAGGATTGGATTGTGTACGGTGTTTGGCTATCTTAAATGATGCTGCCGTGAACATGCTGTACAAGTTTTGGTGCGGACGCAGTTTTCCTTTCTCTTGGGAAAACACCTAGGAGTAGAATTGCCGGTAACGGGTTTCGTCTTTTCAGGAACTGCCGGGCCGTTTCCCAAAGCAGCTGCGCCGGTTCCCACTCCCACCGGCAGTGTCTGAGGCTTCCCGCTTCTCCGCACCCTCACCACCGCTTGTGGTCATCTCTCGTGTTTACTTCAGCCCTCCTAGTGGGTGTGAAATGGCATCTCACTGCAGTTTTGATTTACGTTTGCCTGATGGCTAATGGTGATGAGTATCCCACACGTCCTTTTTCACATCCATTCCCTCGACCAGCAGACCCTTCTGAGATTTCCCAGAAGGGAAATGCTGTGTTCAGCGTTTGTGTCCCTCTTCTTGTGAGATCGCTTTGCTGACGTCTTGCAGGCACGGGCACTATCCCAAAAACTCTGGGGAGTGAGTAGGCTTGGGTCCTCAGGGCTCCAGGGCCGTTTCCTCTTCAAGGGCCAGAAGCAAGGTGTAGGGGGACCGGAGAGTCTGTGTGTTTTTATAACAAGGATCTTGTTCATTCAAAAGACCCCAACAGCCTTTAGCGTGATACAGTCTTCCTCTTACACTCCCCAGGAGGCCCCGATGGTTCCTGTGACTCCAACTTCAGCAACGGCATCTCTTCAGTCAGGTAAGTGGTTTGTTCCAGCCAGGGTGGTCGTGGGATGCGACCCTTCACTGCAGGGACTGCAGTAAAGACCCCAGGCGAGCTCTGCTTGGGGCCACTGCTTATGGGGCACAGGAGGTGCCTGAGGAGGGAATGTGAGGGACCCTGAGCAAGCCCAACCCACCCATTTCTGATGGACAGATAGCCTGGGGGCAGGGATTAGAGGCTCCTGGAGGTCTCTAAATACAAGTTATGAAAGTATGCAATAAATACACGGTGACTACAGTGAGACACAGACACCCTTGCCCAGCACCGTTTGCATGTCCAGGATAACGTGGGGCAGACAAGACTGACCTTCTGGATTTTAGGCAGTGATTGATGGAGTCTAAGAGTGTGGGCCACGCGGGCATCAGACACTGTCCTCTCCTGGGCTCCTGGGCGAGTGGTCATAGCGCAGCCTTCCACGTGGGGGCAGTGCAGGCCAAGCGTGGAGATAATTCCCTTCCTTGCCAGCCCCTTGCACACTGCAGGGTGATGGCATTCCCCTGGGGGAGGAATCATCTCGTGCTGTCTCTCGTCTGAGTCCCCTGGCCCATCTGGCTTTTTGTTTGGGTAGAATTGGCGCTGGTGGGGCTGGAATGGGTGGCGGTTCTCCCGCAGTGGGTTTCTGCCCTTGGAACTCGGCCCTGCGCAGCACCACTCACGAAGGGAAAATGGGCATTCAACCCGGGAGGCTCTGTTCTCCCCAGACCTTCAGTGGCTCTCCTCCTTTTGTATGAGTTTGAAACTGTTCTGACCTAAGGGCCCTGAGCATGTTGTCGAAGGAGGCAGCACCGATTACAAACGTGGTCTTCTCTTAGGGTCGCTCGCAGACTGTGGGAGCAAGCCAGTCAGCCTACCACCATTTGTTTGTTTTCAGTTAGTTGTTACGCCCAGAGCACCTGCCCGTGGTCAACCCTCCAGGTTCCAAGATAGAGAAATGGCCCTGAACTGCCCCTGACCTTGAGGCTGTCTGTGGGGATGCAGGGAAACAACCAGGAAGTTGCCGGAAAGAGCAGGGGTGGCTGTGGCGGTGGCGGGGGGAGGCTCAGAGGGTGTTGGGGGCCAGAGCTGAGGCACTCGGGGGTGAGCGCTGCCAGGCCCTTGCTGTGCCAGGTACTTTGAGTCACGTGATTAGATTTTGCTAATGTTGAAATCCCACGAGGTCAGCAGTAGTGTCTCCACTGTAGGGCTGAGGAGGGACCGGAGATCGGGAGCGACTGTGCAGAGAACACAAGTAGGAAGGACTCGGGTGGGTGCAGCCTGGTTAGGAGGGGTAGAGGCTCTGACTGGAGAGGTGGCAAAATAAGGAGGAAGTTGCATAGATTTGAGATCTGTTTTGAAGATAAAACTGACAGAATTTGCTAATGGGAAGGAGTGAAAGGAGAAAAACCAGAGAAGGAGTAACTTCTAGGTTTTTGGCTTGAGCCAAATCCTGCTATCCTGGTGTCATTTCCCATGCTGGAAAAAGGGACAGGTGTGTGAGTGGGCCAGTCAGGAGCTCTGTCCAGGGTGGCTCTGAGCAACCCCGTGCGCAGGTTTGGGTAGTGGGCTCTGGAACTCAGGGGAGAGGTCTGCGTGGAGACGCAGGGAGCCTGGTGTGTCCCGCAGGGGAGATGTGCTCCTGTTCTGAAGGCCGTGGGAGTCCGCAGCACAGGCGGGAGTGAGGGAGCACGCCTGTGACGTAGAAGGCCCTCTGGCAGCCCCGCGAGGGTAGATGAGGGAGAGGGACCAAACTGACCGTGGAGAGGCCTGTTGCGGACTTGCCACTGTACCCTGGGCTCGAGGGGAGTGTCCTGCTCCACGGGGGACAGTCGGTCTCTCTCTCTCTCTCTCTCTCTCTCTCTCTCTCTCATGCTTAGATGCACCAGGCAAGGTCCTAGCTCTCATGAACCCTCTGAGTGGTGGAGTCCCACTTTCAGGGCGCACATCCTGCCTCCTCCGTGCCTGGCTGGGCGGCCCTGGGCAAGTAGCCTAACCTCTCCCTGCCTCAGCTTACTCCTCTGTAAACTGGGTGTGAGGATGGTACCGACTTCATAGAGGTCTGGAGCTTAATGACCTGAACTAGGAAAAGAGCATAGAGTGGGGACTGGCACACAGAAAGCACTTTCCACATTCTAGCTACCGTTGTGGTTACAAGAACCTCATTATTATCCCCATTTTACAACTGAGAAAACAGGCCCAGAGAGGTAAACTTCTTGGCCAGAGTCGTTCAGCTAATTAGTGGCCAAGTTGAACTTCAGGCTTGGTCTGCCTGACTCGAAAGCCCACGCATTTAACCTTATCGCTCATAGCCGGAGAGCTGCAGAGCTTTGCGACCAGCCTCTCTAACTTGCCTGACACCGGAGCCCCGGACAGGCGCTGCCCTGTGAGCAGGCCTCCGCTCCGCTGCTGCGGGCCGCGGTGTCACCGCTGACACTCAGTGCACGTCTCCTGGTGAAGCCAGTGGCCCCGCACAGGAGGCAGGCAGATGGGTCTAGAGGTCAGTGCTTCCCAACTTTCTGCATCTGCCAACTGAAAAAGTTGTAATGGTCTTTTATAAGAAAAGAAATGCGAAGTCAGAAGCAGCTTGTTTTTAATTTGTCTTCCTTTTGCTTTGATGAGCACTGTGACATGCGAGCACTACGAAGAGTTAGATGTTAGACATCACGGGAGTAAGGGGCTGCCTCCCTGAGGGCGGAGCCGCTGGGATTGAGTGTGGTTCATCGGCAGTATCAGAAGCACTATCCAGTGCATAGGCACTTTAATAGCCACAGTAGCGCCTTGCATTTGGAAATTGCAGTACATGTACGAGTAAGACGTTTGTTGTGAGATGCTTTATGAAAAAATGCTCACTGGAAATGGGGTTTTGCAGACACCTTGAAATAACTCAGAAGCCCCAAGAGCGACTAGTCTAGACTTTTTGGAACCCAAGCAGAAATGCATTTTAAATTGTGAATGAGCTCCTTTCTGTTTTCTTTGAGTAAGGTGAAGCAGGGTGGAGGGCGCACCATCTCAGGCCCCCGACCAGCAGCTCAGGAGCTGAGCGGCCATGCAGCACGCACTCTCTCAGCCGGCCCAGGCTTCCAGGGTCCTAGCTCCCCTAGGGCATGCTCAGAGCCCGCCCCACCTGGTGGAGCAGCCCAGAGCTGCTTCCGTGGAGGCACATGGGATCATGGGTCCTCCCTTTCCTGGGAGCTGAGATCAGCCTCCCTCATGTGTGCCTGCTTCCCTTGACCTTCACCTCCAGCCAGTCGAGGGAAGCAAGACCCAGGGAGAGTGTCTCCAGCTGAGAAATGAGTTCTTTGTGTGTGATCTCACAGCCTTGGATGGTCTATACTATCTCTCAACCTCAGTGTCCTCACCTGTGCAGTGAAGGGTCAGGCTACATGAGCCACGAGGTCCTTCCAGTTAATACTTGTGGTTGACACCAACCCCACCAGCAGTCTGAAGGTGCCCATGTCTGGGAGGTGTGCTGCCGCTGGCATTTGCGGGAAGTAAATCAGAGATTCTTCGTCCACAAAATACTGCCAGTTCACACACCGGCTCCTTGAAATCCTTCCTCGTTATTTGGCCCTGACACAGTGCCACCTGAGGGAGGTGCCACCGTGGGCTGGCCCTTGCTTTCTGCCCTCAGAGGCACTGAGCCAGCCAGAAGCACCTCAGGACCACTGTGAATTAAGGCCTGGCTGGCCAGGGGCCCATCTGGCCTGGCATCTTTGGGCCACTAGGTTTGGAGTGCCCCCCGCAGAGCAGAGACCAGCACTAGGCTTCCCCGGTGTCCTCTCTCCCTAATGGAGACTTTGACCTCCTGACAAGAAAATGCACTGCATGGGGCTGTCATTCTGCTGTCCCAGCCGCCAGGGGACAGCTGGAAGTGATGCCACCATGGGCCTCCCTGAGCCTGGCCCTTTAGGAAGCAGGGCCATGAGGTCGGCGAGGCCAATCTGGACTCAGACTGACTGCTCACATTCAGGTTGCCAGCCCCACCATTTCCTGGCTAAGTAACCTTGGACCGGTTACTTAACAACGTCCGTGTGCTTCAATTTCCTCATCTCCAGAACGGGGATAACATTGTCATTGGCCTCTGAGGAATGCAGTGAGGCTCAGTAGGTACAGGGCTCAGAGCAGTGCCCAACACAGGTCATCTACCCAAGAAACGTGAGCTGTCATTTCCGGTATCTCCATCATCATCATTGTTTTCGGAACCCTGCATCTCCCACCCCCCCTTTGCCTCCAGCCCCAGGTCAGACACACCACTGGGCCTGATGGGGGGACTGAGGAGAGGGGAGCTGGGCTCGGCCCTGCCTTCCTCCCCACCAGCAGCTCAGGACCGGCCAGTGCTACATCAGTGCGGCCCTGAGTCCCGGGAAAGTAAAAACAAGGCCTTCCTCCCAGGAGGGTCGTTTTAACGTCAGAATGTGGCAGTGGCCCTTCAGGGGGGTCATTTAACCAAGAATATGGCAGTGGCTGCCCTGCACAGGGGTCTCTCCTGCGGGGGAAAGGGACTCCCCGAGGCCTGACCTCAGGCTCAGGGAGCTGGGAAAGAACAGGCAGCAGTAGGTTTCTGTTCGCTCCTTCAGCCCCAGGATCCTCTGGCCCAGGGAGAGGCCAACAGGATGGGGAACGTGGGGTTGGAGATAAGACAGTAAGTAGATCCTGACAGGGAGAGGGAACCCGGGAAATTGTCAGAGAGCCCTCGCACGTGGCTCCCGGCACAGGCCGCGTGGCTGGTCTGCGCTGAGCCGTGCATCAGCGTGAAATGCATGCTGGGTTTCAAAGACTAGGGCACCAGGGGAAAATACTACCCTATTAGTGATCTTTACATTGACTTTATACCAGTTTTATGTTGAAATGACCGTATTTGGGGTGTGTTAGGTTAATTAAAGTGTATCATTAAAAGTAATTTCCACTGTTCCTTTTTACTTTTTAATATAAAACCAAAACACATAAAATTCCCTATGTGGCCCACATATTTCCCTTGGACGGTGAGCGTGAGAGAGGCCGAGTGGGACGGTGGTGGCAGCCCGTGTGTGCTGCCCGACTCGTCTGTCTGTGCGGCACTTCCCTGTCTCAGGCTCCGAAGGGCCCACGTGGTGGATGTCCTCGGCCGACCCCAGGAACTTCCAGCCACGAGGCTCCCATGGGAATCTCGGTGGCGGCCCTGGCCAGAGGCTCAGCCCTTTCTGCCACCGGAGGATAGAAGTACCCGCCGTAGCCCCCGAAACGAGCACCGTGGGGAATCATCAGACCATATTAAGTAGCAGTTCCGTTTAGCACTTACAGAGCTCAGAATTATGCCCTTTAGGAATTCACATCAAATGAGCCTCAAAGAGACTGCAGGCGAATTAGGAAAACGCAGGCATGGAGTTCCTGATGCAAATAAATAATTGAGCAGCCTGGAAATACCACGAAAGACCATTTTGTGCTGGCAGTAACTGAAGCGCCTGGCCCAGTCCTCAAAGAATTGCAGCCCCATCTGCACCAGTCATGGCCCCTTTGCACGAATACCATGCGATGCACTGCCAGGAGAGCAGCCCCTCCCTGGCATCCTCAGGTCTTCTGCCCATGGCGTCCCCATCCCCGAAAACTCCAGTCTCTGCCTACACCCTGTGCTTTGGGCAGAGGGTGGAGATCGGTGTCGCAGCAGCACCCTGCCTTCTCGGGGCTGCCCAGCAGGAGACTCTGCCTGGAGACCGGCAAGGCTTCGGTCAATAAAGTTGGGAGCCTGTGCCCTGCTGGGGCAAAGCCCATTCTGAACAGCCCCACTTCTCAGAGACAGAGGCCGACTTCCCCAACTAACAAGAACGTTAGAGCTTCCGAGGCAGCTCTCAAGGCTCCTCAGCCAGGCTGAACTCTGGGTTGAGTGCCCTGGAGTATGGCAGAGAAAAAGCCACGATCCCGGTCCTCACTTGAGAAATGTTCGTCAGGGGCCTTGGGAAGGCCCTGTGGGTGCAGACGTGTTAGCAGGGCCTTCCCCTGACTTTCTGGACGTGGTGGTTTCGTTTTATCACAAAGGACTGAATGGCTTTGCCTCCCTGAGGTCTGCCGGAGCCCAGCTCAGTGACACTGGAGAGGTTTTCTGCTGTCAAAGCCAGGTAGTGCTGGTAAAGAAAAGGGCAGTGCCCCCAGCAGGGGAGGCAGCCAGCAGCCTGGCCCTCACGCTGCCACGTTGTCAGAGGGAGAGAAGCAAGCCCTCTGGGAGGTTCTAGTGCAGGGCCAAGGTGGTGCCAGGTTTGGTGCGGAGGGCTCCAGTGGCTTCAACTCCTGGTCTTGCCCACAGCACGGAAAGGGCCCCAGTCGCCCTCCACCTCGATGGGATCGTGCAGGTCCTGAACTGCCACCTCAGTGACATGGCCATCGGGATGATGACCAGGATTGCCGTGCTGAAGTGGCTTTACCACCTCTACATCAAGACCCCCCGGAAGGTGAGCCCCCAGGTCCATGGGCCCAGTAGGTCCCTCCGACCCAGGGGCCTTTTCCATTCCCACCTTGCATTTCGAGGGCCTGCCTGTGCTTGGTGGGGTTTGGATCATTGATTGAAGTTCTGGGGAAACCATGATGTGCAGAGGGGTGACAGGTGCTTGAGGAGCCCTTGGTGTCTGGGGGAGCAGGGGAAGATGGTCCATGCAGGGGTCCCAGTCCAAGCTGAGCGCAGGCCTGGAGCGAGAGAGAGCTCACGGGCGCCCTCCTCTCCGCTCTGCAGATGTTCCGGCACACGGACAGCCTCTTCCCCATCCTCCTGCAGACGCTGTCGGACGAGTCCGATGAGGTAGGTCCACGACACCGCTTCCCGTGACAGTGGCTTCTTGGCCTCCCCTTTTGAATGACTGATGGGATCTCGTAATGGAGAGGTGCTTGTTTGTTGTTCTCTTAAATCAGCAGCCCAAAATTGCCCTGTTGCTTATACTTGATAAAGTGCACCCTTTAGAGCAGGGGTCCCTAACCTTCACACTGCGGATCGGTACAGTCTGGGCTGTTAGGAATCAGGTTGCACAGCAGGGGGTGAGCTTAAATGTAAAGCGCTTGAATCATCCTGACGCCATCCCTCCCACCCCACCCGGTCTGTGGAAAAATTGTCTTCGCTGAAACCGGTCCCTGGTTCCAAAAACGTGGGGGACCACTGCTTTAGGGGGAAAGCTGTGCTTGCTGCTCTTGGGTTTGGGAATGAGGGTGCCTACTCTGTTGGCCCTTCTCAAGAGCACACTGGGGCAGGGCATCCGCCAGGCAACCAGTCTGCACAGGCACCTCCTGGTCCCTGGAAGGCAGTGGAGCCTGACAGTGGGGAGCACCACTGTGGCTCAGCTGCGAGTGCAAGGCCTCCCCTGCTTCACGGCCTGAACTCGAGCAAGTCGCTTCCTGACTGCACCTCCTTTCTCCCGTGTTGAGCGGGGCAGTAACAGCACACGGGCTGTGGGAATGAAGTGCTCTACGCAAGATGCTCAGGTGCCGTGCTGGGCGCACACTGAGCACTCTGTGAGTGCTGGCTGCATTGTTCATTTCAGCTGGACGCCGTTGACCTCGAGTTTGACATTGGATCCCTCAGCTTTGCTTTGTTGGGGTCACCACAAGCTGCTGGTGCAGAGGGGAGGAGCTGGCCCAGATCCCAGCAGCAGAGTAACCCTGAGTGGGAAGCTGGCCAGGAGAGTTGGGGAGAGCTGGGCCCTGAGTCCTTCTACTACCTGGGGGCTCCTCCAGCCACACACCACCTTTGCCTGCACCATTCCATGCAGCACCCCACTCCATGGAGTTAGGGTAGGCAAGTTCTTTTTCAGGGGCAGGGTTTGCAGCTGGACATTGCCATTTGCCAGGGTAGCATCCTGTCTCTCTACCCATGCCAGCTCCGGCCGCACATCGGGTGCTGGCTGCTGCGCCTGGCCTCCTCTCCTCCCCTCTTCCAGGTTCTGGGCGGCCGTGGACTCCAGGCAGAGCTGTAGTCCTCCATGGGCAGTGGGAATAAGAGGTGGACAAGGCCTGGAGGCTGGGGAAAGGGGAGCGACATGGCTCACAACTTCCTGTAGAGTGAGGCACCACGGTCCTCCCGGGCTTGGACCAGGCTTGTGTGGGGCCCGGGAAGCTGTCCTGCAGCCTAAACCTGTGCTGAAAAGAGATTCGGACAAGCAGATGTCTGCCTGTGGGTCCTCTAAGGTACTCGGCATTTCCAGAAAAAATCCAAAACAGATGGTCTGGGAATCTCCCCTCGGCCCCTCCTGCCTGCCCACCATGTACACACACATGCAAGCACACACGCACGTGTGTGCACACCCCTCTCTCCCTCTCCCCCGCCACCCACTGCAGCGAGAGGCCCGGTGGACTCTGCCCAGTTCTGCCCGAGCTGAGAGTGGCTCACTGCACAGTCATAGCCCTCATTTCAGTACAAAAAGGAAGAGAACTTGGCTGATGGTCCCTTCCCTAGGACTTCACTGGAAGCAGCTGAGTTTTCAGTCCTTTAAATTGAGTTGTTTAATCCCATCCAACTCTCTTTGCTCGCAATTGGTTTTGTGTGCGTGTGCATTTAAAGGGAGGAGATGCAGTCCATTAAACAGCTCTGTTCAGGTCGAGGCTGTGCAGACTCCATTTGCTGGAGCTTCAAATGCTGTCTGGGCTTTGGGGCACATCTTGTGGGTCTCTGGCGTGAATAGGATTGCAGCTGCTCCCGGGGACAGTTGTGGGGTGGGGGGAGGGGGAGTGCTGCTGTAACGGAGGTAAAGTCCCTGCTTTCCCATCTCCAGGGGAAGGGTTTGGGGACCTCGATAATCAGGGGGAGTCCTGCCTCTGCCACATCCCGCTGCTTCACCAGAATCACATTCCTAAGTGTCGCCTGCCCAATCTCTTTGGCGACTTTGAGGACTTACTGTGTACTTGGCAGTGGACAGACAGCCACACACAAGACAAAGTCCCTCTTCTCTCACAGCTTCCTTTCTAGGATATCTAGAAAAAGCTCTCTGCTGAGTTTTCCCATTATTTCCAAACACAGCCCTGATATAAAATCAGAGCTCCCTGGGGTGCAAG
Organism: Trachops cirrhosus; assembly: GCA_028533065.1. NCBI lineage: Eukaryota > Metazoa > Chordata > Mammalia > Chiroptera > Phyllostomidae > Trachops > Trachops cirrhosus. The sequence goes on from CM052550.1 coordinate 17,394,469, forward strand.
ACCCTGAAGGCCATTCAGTCAAATCAGACCACAGCCAAATGGGGGGTGGAGGGAGGCCCCTTCCTACTAAAGGCTTCACGGAGTCTAATGGATATAACAGCCCCTGCGAAGGTCCTTCCATCCAGCCTGGGGGCCTTGAGGCCCTGCTTACCCCACGTCTTGGATGATTCTTCGCAACAGCTTACCCGTGTGAAGTCGTTACTGTGCCGGGGACTGAGCCGCGCCCTCACTCACAGAGCTCAGAGAGGCCTCGGCCGTTCTGTGGGGAGTGCTTTTTCCCAGGCCTGGGAGGCTGAAGTAACTTGCGCACAGCTAGGAAGTGGTGGAGCAGACTCCAAGCCAGACCTGTCTGAGCCCGAAGCCCATCCTTGCCATCACACGCTACCGTGCTGGTGTTTGCCCTGTATGCCCTGGCTACCCCTGTCGGAACCAGCTGGGGAGACGGGGAGCTCCTGTCTAATTAAATCATCGTGCCCGTTTCTGGCCTCCTTCTCTTGTTCCACAAGCTCTTGAGAAGAGTTCTGTTTGTTGTGGAGAGGGGTGTGTATTCTGAGAAAGCTCTCCCTGTAGCCTCCAGACCTTTTGTTCACTTTTCTTGTTGATTTCTAGAAACTCTTTCTATTGGGGACATTGGAGTCATCGTCTTGTTGCAGATGTTTTTCTCTCCCAGTATGTTTGTGATAAACCCGCGTTTCTCACCCTTGGTGAGAGCCACTGGCCTCAGGGGACAGAGTGTGCCCAGGTGTTAATGATGCAGGAGCTGGGCGCAGGGAGGGGCAGGGCTTCAGGGACCAGGCTCCGCCCCTCCAGCATGTCCCACAGTCCCACAGGCACGTGGCCTCGTAGGGATGTCTTGTCTGTCATTGTTCCTCAGTTCTGTCCTGGTGACAGCTTGGTAGTCGACACCCTTCTGGCATCCTCAGTTGTCTCTGCTTTTCTGTTGTTCAGGAAAAGTGGCAGTTTGCTTGGTCCCGCCTGCTCCTTGCAGACTACGAAAATCCCTTTCGTCAGAAAGAATTTGCAGGTGTCAAATTGATATTCTTGGCACCAGAATAGAAATCCTTCCATTAGCTAAAGATCCAATTACTTGTTTTTAAGTGACAACGCTCCCTGATTCAACAGCGTGGAACGCAGGGCGCATTCTCAGAGCTTCCTGCCAGACGCTGGGATGGGAGCTGGGACTGCCCCTTCCCCTGACAGGAGGACACCGGCCCCTCGGCCTCGGTTCAGTCCTCACCCCTCCCCCACCCCCAAGCACAACTTCCTCCCATCCTGCATTGAACCTCCTCAGGGTGCAATGGTGGGTCCGGGTCATTATATACCCGCCCGAACACACAGAATGCACACCAGGAGTGACTCCGAATGTGAACGATGACGGCGTCCTGTAGGGTTGTTGATCGTCACCACCGTGGCGGGGGGACGCGGATGATGGCAGAGGCTGTGCAGGGACGAGGGCATGTGGGAACTCTGTGTGGCCCATGCACTGTGGCTGTGCATCTAAAACTGCTCTCAAAAATAAAGCCTATTTAAAACAAACTAACAAAAATATAGAACTGAAAAAAAAAGAACTCAGTCTTAGAAGGGACCTGGAAGGAGTCTGGTTCTGCCTTGACTGAATCAGAGGGTTGGCCCCCCGCCTCCCGTCCCCCCACCCCCCCGCCCTGAGCCCGAACCCACCCCTTCGCTCCAGGGACCTAGGGCAGGGAGCGCCTCCTCCCTGGTCTGAGAAATGGTCAGTGGGTCTTATTCATTGTGAACTTCACTGTTGGTATTTTGTGTTTTTGTTGTGGTTTGGGATGGCGTCCCTTTCTGGTAACATTTCCTCTCCAGTGGCCGTGCAGCCTGGTGGTGCAGAGTGGGGCCTTTGGGGTCAGGAAGTCCCAGAGTCCAGTCTCTAGCTCTGTCACTAATTAGTTGGTTGGCCTTGAACAAGTGGCCTAGCCTCTCCAAGCCTAGCTTCCTTATTCGAAAACCAAAAGTAATGGTGGAACCACCCTCCCAGATTTGCCATGAGGATCACAGGCGACCGTGGGCGTACCATGCTCCGCGTAGGGCCCAGCACCCCCAAACAGACGGTAAGCATGGCCCCACTGAGGCTAGTAGTCTTTCTGTGCGAGGGCCTGGCAGCAGAGACACACTGAAATCAGAAGACGGGCCCCGTGGTACCCCAGGCCTTCCTGCCTCAGCTTTAGCAGCAAAAGCCAGAGCGGAAGCTAGTCTTTGTCCTGTGTCCCCGCCAACCTTCAGGACCACACAGGCCCCATGCAGATGGGCAGGGCGGGCAGGGCGTTTGGGGCTCATCACCCATCTCCAAACCTCAGACAGGACAGAGGGAACGACAGCAGGCAGCAGGACCGGCGCCCTTCTCTGTACTTACTCCCCTTGCAGCCTACGCCCCTGGCCCCCAGCGCCCCTGAGGTGGAGCTGCCCGGTGGCAGCAGGTGGTGGTTGTTGCATTGCAGGTGGAAAGGCTCCCAGCTGGCTGCCCGGTGGCCGGGGAAGGAGGGAAATGGCATCCTTGGCAGAGGACCTGCATCAGAGGACCTCTGCCATCAGGCATCGCTGCCAGACGCTTGCTCAGGAGCAAAACCTTCAGCTTCCATTGAGATCCAGGAGAGCTCCGGGAACAGCCTCCCCAGATTTTGCTCAGTGTCTCAGACCTGGGGTGTGCTTAACACTTAGAGCAGATGGTCTCCACCTAGAAGAAGCCCCCCTGTCTCTCCCCTAGTTTCAGAGTAACCACAAAGGGAAATTGCCGATGGGAATTTGTAGCTCATGTGACTGGGGCAGACGCAGGGAACAGGGAATGAGGACCACCTTTCTACAAAAGCTGGGAGGGTAGGATGTGAGGGCGTTGTTCCCGGCAGTGCCCGCGTCTGCGGCTCAGGAGCCCGTGAACGGCACGGAGAGCGTGGCCGACATCATACCCAGTGTGCCGTGCAGCCATGGCTCGGGAGGCCGGGTCATGGGGTGGGTCTGCGCAGTGATTGGGAGGCACCCACAAAAGCCCTGAAAGTACACCGCAGGAGGAGTGACACACCCTGTCCTCAGGCCCGCGGTGCATCTGCGAAGGGCCCGGACCTGTGGGGCAGGAGCCCACGGGCTGCTCCAGCCTGTGCTGAGTCCTGAGGGAAGAGGGGCCGTGAGCTCTTTCTTCTCTTGGGTGTAAAACTCTGCCTGTCGACCCACTCTGTCTGCGGGCACTCAATCCCACCCCAGCCCCGCCCAGCAGGGGGCTCTCCCATGGCTGATGGCTGTATTTGAGGGACAGTTGGCTTTGAGGGAGGAGGCTAGGACTTCATTTGTTTTCCTGGTCCAGGTCCCAGGAGAAATGTGCAGAACTGAGCAGGTTTTCAGACCTCTTGAAGGAGAGAGGTTTGGCAGAGATGATTGCCCAGAAGAGAGACAGGTTGAGACTCGCACGAGAGACGAGCAGGACGGCCCTGGGGTCGTACGCTTCTGACCGGCCGCCCTAGCCCGGCCCCCAAGTAGACTGGGGTGAGCTGCCTTTGGCTTCCTGTCTCGGGGAGCAGAGCCCCGTTGTCCCATCGTGTCCCCTGACTTTCCCCAGGGACGCTTGTCTGGTGAGTGGGTCAGCTGGGCCCAGAGACTCATCTCTCTGCTTTTAGGGGATTTCATTAGTGACAACAGGGACTCAGCATGGCTCCCACCTGGGGGAGGCCCCACCCCTGAGAGTTGTGCTGTGAGGAATCGTGGGGGAGGCTCTGAGTCCCCATAGTTCATCCTCTGATGCACGGTCCAAGGTGAACGGGGCTCCCGGGAGGGAGGGCATGCTGCTGGAAGCCGGCCATCCCTCCATGTCTGCCCCCAAAATGAGGGCACCCACTTCATTAGAGGTCCCTTCATCTGAGGGCAGCTACGAGAGCCAATGACAGGCCGTCCGACAGCCCACCCGACACCCCCACTGCTGGCTTCGTTCGGAAATCGCGGCGGGCGCTGAGTCTGACCGCACGTGTCTGTGGGAGGAGACTGGGAGGAGAGGGCGAAAACCGAAGTGTGTGAAGTGAAGTGGCTGCGCCGTTCAGAGTGCTTTGCATCTATTGTCTTAACGAGTCTGCCAGCACTCCTGCAGTGATTTTAATTTTCCCCAGTTTGACATAAAAGGAGATTTAGGCAGGAGGAGAACTTGCCCAAGGTCACACCGGCAGGAGCCAGATTTGAGCATCGGGTCTGTCTGATTCCAGAACATCTGAGGCCCCACACAAGGTCTGACCTCACTGCAGAGCAGGGGGCCCAGTGGGTTGGGGCACTGCTTTATCCAGGCCAGCCCCCGCTGTGGTGTTGACAGCGTTCTGTCCTTGGCTGGGCTACGGTGCTCGATGCACCTTCTCTCTGAGCAGTTGGCCCCGACCTGCCCCGGGAGTTGCCCTGGGCGGCACACTGACCCGGCCCCGGCTCCCATCTGGCCCCTCCAGGAGGACAGGGCTCCGGTCCACACGCCCTGCTCTGTGGGGTCAGCAAGTCCACGGCATCTCCTCACAAAAGAGAGGCGTTGACCCTTTCCCTGATGCCGCCCTCTGGGGGTCCTGCCAAGGACACGGAACCCTTGTCCACTCAGCTCTCCCTGTGGCTGGCCTGCAGCAAGGGAGAGAGGTGGGACCCCATTCACAGTCCCCAGAGACACCCGGGCCCCACAGCCCAGCAAAGGCACTGGCAGTCACCGCTAGAGGTCCCGAGGGGACTTGGGTCTTCTGAAAAGAGCCCTGGGCGGGGAGGAGAAGCGAGCCCCAGGGGCTCAGTCCCAGAGCCACACCTGGCGAGAGGGCCTCTGCTCTTGTTCTCCTTCCATGGGTCCGCACTCTGTTTTCCCCCTCAGCCACCCTCGAGTGAAGGGAGGGCCCACAGTAACCGCAGTTGGCCCGGCAGCATTCCGCTCTGGGAAAGGCAGGTTTGTGTGCCGGCTGTGTTTCTGGTATTTATCGCCGTCTGGACTCCTTCCAGTGATGAGCAAGTAAGGACCCAGAGCCAGCTCAGTAACTGGCGTCAGTGGACTGAGCTGCGGGGTGGGGGTGCCTGCTGCCTGGCCCACCGGGCTCCTGATGAAGACGGAGGTGGGACTGAGCAGGGTGGGCAAAGGGAGGCTCGCTTCCCCAAGTAGGGCCCGTGGGCACAAGAGCGATTCCACACAGGGCGGCCGGGCAGAGCCCTGCAGCAGGGCCGCCCCAACCAGGGCTGCCGTCAGGGTCCTCTGGACCTTCTGAAGACGCAGCCGTGCGGGCCTCAGCCCCGACCCCCTGGGCTGTTCCCTCCGGCAGGGCCTCGTTGCCTGGGCACTGGTGCTCTCCACAAGGTCCCAGGTGATTTCCTCGCCCATCTCTGGTTGAGAACCACAGGTAGGGACCAGTGTTAATATCCTGCTGGAATCCTAGGGCCCTGCCCCAGCTCTCAACCCTGCTGTCCTCCCTCCAGAAGCCTCAGGGTGGTGGCCTGACCAGAACCCGTTCTCACCCCTCACCCTACTCAGTGTTCATGGCATCTTCAGAAACTAAAATTTCTCCTAAGATGTATGTCGATTTTTCTCCTCTGGCAATGCCACAGCTGAATGAGCTGAATTTCCCTGACAACTTCCTGCTGACAGTCTCCAAGGCCATGGTGGGGGCAGGTTCGGTGAGCCCAGAGATGCTGAAGCTGGGTCATCCCCACTGCTGACAGGAATACCTACTGCCCTAGCACTCGCTTCCTCCCTGCTGGATCCCGCTCTGGGCGTCATTGAACATGCACGGTCTCCGTTCATCTGCACGAGGCCTTCCAGGGCAGTTCTCCTGTGTGCCCTACTCCCCCAGGAGGAAGCCGAGACTCAGAGAGGTGAAGTCCGCTTGGTCAAGAGCTCAGCTTCAATGCTCCACGAAACATTGTCACACACCCCACACTCCTGCACATCAAGGCCGGCCGGTCCCGTCCATGTTGGTAGTCTCCTGTGCCCTCTCATAGCCCTTGTCACACTCTGTGGGGACAGAGGCTTTGTCCAGCACATAGCAGGCACTCAGAAACATTTTAGGAGAAAGTGAACAAATTGGAGGTGGGGAGGATGGAGAGTTGATCCCACCAGGCCTGCTCCACGTTCCTGGGTCCTCCCCTGCTGGGCATGGCCCTGCGGAACAGACAATGAGCTGGGCCTGGAGGAGAGCCTGCCTTCTTGCAAACGCCCTGGGGGTAAGTGGGGACCTGGAGGCAGGCAGGAGACCAGGGAGCCTGTGCTGTTCTCCTAGTTGCCAGGGACGGGTGCCCTGGAGACAGCTGGCCCCTCGGCCCATCGCCTGGTAACCGAGCTATAACGGTGTGTGTGCTGCTCTGCTCCAGCGCTGCCCCAGCACCTGCCCTCCCCGGTTCCCTGCCGTGCCAGTAGGGAGCATTGGGGAGCATTTGTGACCGAGAGTGCACCCTCATGGTATGATGCAAACAAGCAATGGCTGGCTTCCGCAGGAAGGAGACCCTGTGGGGTGGGAGGGAAGGGGAGAGGAGGGTGGGGGGGAGTGGGGGGGTGGGGGAGGGTTCAGGAAACCAAGTTGTCTTGCCCCAGGCTGGCTTCCAAGGGATGGTGGCTGGAATGTTTTAAGCTGCCAGAACCCAAGCTGTTATCACCTTAGTGGAACTTAAGAGTAAGCCTTAAGTGCAGGCCTTTTGCATATTTTTTGCATATATGGCACAGAACTAGGCACTCATGGAAGGATTTCAAATTGCATTAAAATTTTAAAAAACAGAGGGAGGCAGGGAGGGAAAGGAAAGAGAAAACAATCCTGATCCCTGAAGATACACGCTCCAAGTCCGGCCGCCCAAACCCAGATATAATTCTTTTTTTTTTTTTTTAATTTGTTTTTGCTTTACTAAAACAAAAGGTTTTGACTCAGGGTGGTTTTTTCAGTGGGAAGTGAGTAGGTCCGCGCCTCAGCCACCCTCTCCCACCCTGGAGGTGAGTGTTTTGGCAGTGCTTTCCTTGCTGTTGGCAGGCGGCAGGGCTGGGGGCCCTCCCCACACACACGGTTGATGCTGGGCAAGGCCTGCTCCACCCTGTTGTCACCAAAAGGTTGTCTGAGAGTGTCACCCATTCCCAGGCCAGGGCCTCCAGCCCTGGTGCCTGCTTCCAGTCCTCCGCAGGTGACCCCTCCTGGGACAGCAGCCTGGCTTCCGAGGGTCTGTCCTGTGGCCAGTTTCACCAGTCACGGGCGCTATGCTGTATGTGGCTGTGGACTCAGGAGGCTCCTTGTGAAGGAAGCCAAGGGCCCCACACTGCTGTGCCTCTGCCCTTCCTCTCAGCTCCACGTCCAAGGGTCAGGAGCACCTGACCTGGCCCAGATCTCAGGCGCCGCCGCCCCACCGCTCTGGTAGGCAGTGGCTGCACAGGCCGGGCCTCGGCATCCAGGGCCCTTCGCCTGAATTCACCCCCTGCCAGCGCTGAGTGTGTCCCTTGGAAGCACTCTTGCAGCTTCCTCTTGGCCAGGGCTGGAGAGGGCCCCGCTTAGGGATTTCCTTCACTCCTCACAGGGCTGGAAGGCTGAGCCAGAGGACATCTGGGGCATAATCAGCTGACCAGGGGCCTACCCAAACTTTTGACAAAAGTTTCTTAGAGATAAATGAGGAGAGAGAAGTGGGCGGCGGCAGCATCCATCCCCTTGGCAGAAGCTGTTCGGAACCATCCATCTTCCATTTCCTGCCCGGCACCCCAGGTCAGCAAGTATTCATCCAACATCGGCCCACGCCTCGCCCTGGGACTTCACGGTCAGGAGTCCTGGTGCGAGGCGAGGGCGGGTCTCCCAGCCAAGGGACTTGGCCGTGCACACTCTGGGTCTCCAGCTGCTCCCAGGTGGTGAAGGAGCAGCCAGGAGCACCTAGGGGACCAGGAGAAGGAGCCTCCTACTTAACGAGGGGTTTTCCAGGGCTGGTCTGTGGACGAGGTGTTGGGACAGGGAGTGCCTGTGTATAGGCCACTAAGAGGGAAGGGAAACAGCCACCGTCCCAGAGAGACTGTCCCTGACTTGCTGGAATGCAGTGCGGTGACAGCCTGCAATGGCCCCGTCCACATGACTCCCCTCTCGCACGGAAAGTGCTCTTTGCTGGTGTCAAGGCACCTCCTACAAGAAAGGGCTTCCTTGTTTTTGCTCCCCAAGCCATAGAGGGGGTGAAGCCCCCCACTACCACCCCTGCGGCCTTCCCTCAGAGTTGCTTTGTCACATGTTTTCCACACCCAGTTACCACTGACCCTTTCATTCTGGGGTGGCCAGCTCTACTGCAGGACGAGGGGCCAGCTGATGTGGCTTCCCCACCCCCCCACCCCGCCCGTTGCCATGGTAACAGCATGCCCTCCTGTTCCTGCAGAATATTGCTTTCTTGTAACCTTCCTCCCTCCCTCTCTTTCCTCCTCCTTTTTCTCACACAAAAAGAAAGCACAAGTGTTTTATATTCATTTTGCAAAATGCTGTGTAGTGCATACTAATTGGTGTGGCTTCCTCCTGCTTTGAGCCTTTCCCGTTCTCGGAGGCAGGATTCCAGGCCAGCACAGGCATGGGCCCAGCCAGCCTGCTCACTGGGAGGATGGCTAGCTCCATTTCTAGAGGCCGAGCGGCATGTCTCTAGCTCAGGGCCTTTCTTCCAGGCCTTAACCAGGTGCCTCGTAGCAAGGCTGCTGAGACCACCTCGTCCTTGTCCTAGAGCTTCCTTTCCACAGATCAAGGGCTGTGGGGTCTCCAGGGGCTGGAGCAACAAAACCCGGGCTCCACACAGAGACTCAGAGCCGCATCCAGCGGGCGGGTGGCCCCTCTGTTGTCTGGGCCCCCTGTTGACATTGCCTCCCCGGGCCTTTCTCCCACGGGGGCCTCTTCTGACTCCTGAAGCAGAGTCCTGGCCTAGGCCTGCATCAGGAGTGTTGATCTGAAGCCTCAAGTTCAACTCCTGGGCTGAGCGAGGTCTGCTGGTCACCTGGGGGAAGGCCCATGAGCCTGGATGTCAGCCATCTTGAAGCCCCAGCGTGGCACTGCAGAGACTCCCAACTCCCCTCTTCAAGGTGTCCCTTGCCCTCCATTGTGACAGCCCCTTCCCCTTCTGGCCAGTAGGAGGCCAAAGGACGCGGTGGTGCTGGTCTCCGGTGCTCACTTTAAGAGACTGGGAGGGAGGGCTGTGTGTGTGCAAGTGGCATCGCCCCTGGCAGGACTCTGTGGCCTTTTTGCCAGCCGCTGGGGACCAGAGAAACATCTTTTGATATGCAAGCACAAGGGGAGTGGCTGGGATTGCCCGGAACCTGTAGGCAACATTTCTGGCTTTAATTGTGCAACTGAAGTATAATTTGCATTCATTTGCCATTTGGTGTTAAACTTTCTAAAATAAGAGAATTCAAAATGTAAAATACACAGCTTTGCTGGCTACACTCTCCAGTGGGACAGAGGAGGTGGCACGGAGAGGCATGACGCAGATTTTCTGGTGGGGAAGTAAAATCTGAAGCCTTCCATGTGTGTGCCACTGTCCGAGCCCAATCCCTAAACCAGGAAAGGGCCACCAGCCTTGTCTGGCTGTGCCACCGACAGTCCTGTAACAGAAGTGGTGCATGAAGGGTCAGCTCCAACCTTCACGACAACCTTGCGTACGTGAGGAAACAGCGGCGCCACTTGGGCCAAGTTGCTGTCTGCTGTGGCACATGCGCTGCACTGTCAGTGTTTCCCGCCCCTTTCCTGCCAGTACCTGACCTGCTGAGAGTCCTCTCCTGTCGGCCTTGCATCTGCTCCAACCAGCACAGGCCCCTGACTGCAGCTGGCACTCAGCAGAGGCTGGGGGAGGGGGGTTGTGGGAGTGAAGCTGACTGGTGCTCCAGTTTGGGGACCCGAGCTGAGTGTGAAGTGGACTCCCTGTCACCTTGAGCACATGACCACATGTAAGGTGAGACTGAGGACAAGTGAGGCGTGAGTGCTAGCTGACTGAGAGCAAAGACAGCTTTCTCCTCTGGCCTCTCCTCTTTCTCTTGCAGTCTGGCCGTGGGGCCGGAGTGTGGAGGCGTCTCACAGAAGGAGCGAGGCCTCTCAGGGGCTGCTGCTAAACATCTTTCCTGACAGAAATTGGCATGTGCCATTAGCGTGGTGTGGGTCAGTGTGGCCCTCCTGGGGTCGGGATCTTGCCTGAGCGCAGGCCGGGCCCCAGCTGCCTCGTGCTGTTCTCACTTGCTGCATTTGATCTCCAGGGCCGGCTGCCTGGAGGAGGAGTGCCTCTGTCCACCGCACAGCCAGGCCTGGGAGGAGGGGCTGGTGGGCGCCAAGAGCTGAAAGACGCACGGGTTGCCTCCTTGACCCCCTCCGCTCTCCTGTGAGTCTGAACCAGGCATGAGATTGGCGGGGGGGTCAGTGAGGGTCCCCCGCCCAGGGCCGTGGGCAGAGCAAGAGCTGATTGCTCAGCAAGTACCATTGGATTGGGAACTAGGGTGTTAGTTTGGAGTTTTGACTTGGTGGGGTGTTTTTTTGAGATAGAATCCACATACCATAAAGTTCACCCTTTTAAAGTGTACTTTGCAAACGAGGTTGTGCAGCCATCACCACTGTCTAATTCTAGAACATGCTCGTCGCCCCCAGAAGAAACCCTGCACCCGTTAGCCGTCGCTCCCCGTGTGTGCCCCTCCAGCCTCCGGTAGCCACTAATCTACTCTCGTCCCTGTGGACCTGCCCGATCTGGACATTTCACGGAAATGAGATCGTCGGACCCTGTGTGGCTCATGCGTCTGGTTTCTCTCACTCAGCAGTCTTTGCGGTCCACATGCATCAGAGCCTCGTTCCTCAGCACCGCCGGGTAGCGTTCCCGGTGTGGGTGTGCCACATTCTGTCAGCTGTTTAGCGCTTGGTGGGCATTTGGATGGTTCCCACTTTCTGGCTCTCGTGCTGATGCCGCCGTGCATGTTCCTGTGGAAGTTTGTAAGTGGACGTGTTTTCAGCGGTGGCTCCGTGTTTAACTTTTTGAGGCACAGTTGGCCAGCGTCTTGCCTCGATGTTTATTTTGGACAAGTCACTCCCCCACCTGGACTCCCTGGTCTCCTTCAACTCCCCGACCTTTAGACAGTGACTTGCTTGGAAGATCGAGAATGCAGAGTGTGCATTCTGTGAGCCAGGGCTGAGGCTGCTCCCTCGAGTAGCAAGCCCGGCACTGGCACTGCTCTGTGGTCTGTCCCCACCGCCACCCTCTACATCCTTTCTGCCATTGTGGAAGCAAAACCCTTCTGGGAGCTTTCTTCAATTGCAGCTGAGGCCTGGGCCTTCCTGCTTTTGAACCTTGTCCGTCCGGTGCAGGCCTCCAGCCCTCCATGTGGACCAGGCAGCCCTTGCCCGTCCAACCGCCTGGACTGCTTAGCAGCGATGCTCTGCAGCCAGCACGGATGCCTTCCCTGCAGGCCCAACGGTCAGAATGTCCCAGGTGCTCGGAAGGGCAGAGGTGTGTAGGTCTGCCTCCAGGCCATGGACTAGGGTGAGTCTGACTCAACTGCAGCCCAGCCCCCCAGCATGGCGCCTGGCAAAGCACACAGGAGAGAGACAAGGGAAGGATGAGGTTGGGCAGCCAGGAGATGGCATCCATATGTGAATGCCATGTCCAGCCTGGGTGCGGCTGGAGTGTGGCAGGGCGAGGAGTGAAGTGACTGTCTCTTGGGGAAACTTCATGCCAAACACACCCGGCTGCCGGGAAAAGACCGTGGGGCAGAACGGGCCAGCAGGCAAGGAGCTCGGCTGCGTGTGCCGGGCTGCAGCGGGGACCCCGGGAGGGGACGGACAGCTGGGGCAGGTAGGAAGGGGTGCTGGCACATTAGTTGCCTAGAAACAGGAACTGCCCTCAAGCTTTGAGGAGAGGTTAGTGGCTTTCAATTCTTTTGAGGTAAAATTCTCCCCTTTAAAATATATGGTGCAGGGATTTTAGCACATTGACAAAGTTGTGTACCCATCACTACTCTCTAACTCCAGGACGCTTTCAGCATCCCGAAGAGTGCCCTGGTTTGACCTTTACCGTAGTCAGCACATTGCGCTGGCTGGCTGTGATGTCTGGGCTGCCCAGAGCTCTGTGTCACTTCCACTGGTCCAGGGCTTCCTGGATTGCAGGGGCAGCCCTGGGGCACCGTGTGACACAGCGCTGACTTGAGCCTACACTTTGGACCGTTCTCTATGCTCAACTCTGCATCCTCCTTGGGAGAGCTTGGCGGGCAGGGGTCGGGTTCAGGGGCCTCACTCCACTCGCACCTGGGAGCCCAGAGTCACACACACCCCAGGTGTGGAGGGTCCTTTGGGATGTGCTGTGGCCTGGTGTCACTCCTTCAGAAGGATCTGACCCGGTGGAGGGCTGAGCCATGGCTGCCACACCCAGAAGTGTGGCCTAGAGAGCATTGCTGGGTCAGCGTTCAGGCATGGGGCATGAGATGCATGCTGCGCAGACTGTGCCCTGGTGCCTGCGTCCCGCACATCCTGGGATCCCCTCGCATCCCCACTCCAGGGACCAGAGGAGAGTGGCATAGCAAAGCTGACTTCCAGGCCTCAGATTCCAGCTTTCTTCCTCTAGCTGCTCCTGTCCACTGCCTCTCTGTCCTCTTCAGTTCAGTCCTTTGTGGAACTTTCTGAGCACTGTTCTAGCCACAGTCTCTCACCAGCCTGTCACCCTCTGCAGACCCCTCCCCACCTCCTCGAGGCTGTCTCCAGCCATAGCTGCCTGTGGGGGTCCTTGTCCCTCATCCTCTGCCTTTCTCCCCCAGGTTATCCTGAAGGATCTAGAAGTGTTGGCAGAAATTGCTTCCTCCCCTGCAGGCCAGACAGAGGACCCAGGCCCCCTCGATGGCCCTGACCTCCGGGTCAGCCACTCAGAGCTTCAGGTGCCCGCGCCTGGCAGAGCCGGCCTGCTGACCGCTCCCAGTAAGTATTCCCCTGCTGCTTCCAGCCTTGGGGACCTGGGAACCCTAGTGTTCCATCTCGTCCTGGATGGGGCCATCCTCGGGGTTGTCACTCTCAAGCCCTGGAGTTCTGCCAGGGTGTGAGGGGTCAGTGATGGCCACTCTCCAAGAGGTAGGCGGACCTCGCCGCCATGCTGCCTCCTGACCTCACCCCCGTAAGAGACGCTCACATCCCTCTTTCCTCATCTTCCTGCACCTTTCATCATCTTGAGCCACTGGCTAAATGTAAAACCATCTGAGTCAGCTATCGTCTCTTTCCCTGGGGCGGCATCTACCCAGTCAGGAATCCGGGGGCTTTGCAGTCGGGGCTCACAGGTGGAAGACGAGGCAGCCATTTCCTTCCTCACCGAGAAGCTAAAAATAGCTCTGAACATGGCAGGCAGCCCAGGCAAGAGACAGCATAATTCAGACATGTTTCCAGGCAGTCCTTGGCCATGAAGGTGGCCTTGCCTTTCCTGGGGCTCACCTTTGAGCTCCTTCTAGACATCAGGCGGCCCTTCGCCCAGACCAGTGTGACTCCCAGCACCTCCCTCCCAGGGAGACACCAGTTCCCCTTGTGACATCATCTGGGAAATGCCCAGGGATGCAAGTCAGCAGGAAAAGTACCAGCGAACCTTCGTGTTTGCCTGGGGTGTGTCTTTGTCCCCTGAGTGGCTCTTGACATTCAAGCAGGAGGTCCTAAACAGCCCCTCCTCTGTTGCAGAAGCCAAGTGTCAAATAAACTTGGGGCTCTTCGGCAGCAGCTTGCCTCCCGCAGCACCCCAGGCTGGCCCCAGAGGACACCTGGGCACGCTGCTCGGTGGAGCCGCGGAAGCCCTGCAGGCCTGACCGCCCCAGGGCTGCGCGCTGGCACAGAAGGCCGTGCATTGGAGATGTCTCCCGGTGACATCCGACGTCCAGCCCCACTCCTGCCCTTGCAGCAGGTGCCACGTAGGCCCCCAGGCTTTAGGCCACCACTGCTGCGCATGCTGTCCTGCAGCCAGTCCCCAGTTTCCCGCTGTTTCTGACTAAAGTAAGGAAGGAGTGAGGGGGCTCCCATGGCAACTCAGCTTCCTTCTTGTCTCCCCAGGATGCAGGGGTTCCCTCCGGGCAGTCAGAGACCGTGGTTAGGGAGGCTCTCACATCCTGACCCAGGGCCCATGCTGAGGTTCCCACCCTCTGTCCCACAGCCCAGGACTCCATTCTTCATCCTGGGTCCCCAAGTCAGCACTTGAGGGTCAACCTGAAGTCCCCAGGATGGATGGCAGGAATGCCACAGGTTGAGTGTGGGGACCAAGGCTCAGTGTCGGGGGAGGGCCCGCCATGATAGGGTGAGGAGCAGAAGGCTCTTTGTAGGAGAGGGAGGGCCTGGAGGGCAGGGACGGGGTGGCAGTGATACCCCTGGAAGAGGGGCAGCGGCCAAGAGAAGGTACCGGCAAGGCTCAGGCCAGCCTTCAGGTCCCCTCGTGGGAGCATCCTCTGTCCTCAGTGGGGGAAGAAAAAAGCTGTGGTGGCACAGCCCCGGGCAGGGGGCACCTTGGCCTCCTGGAACTCTGTGCTCCATCTATAAGGTGGCTTTTCTCTTCCTCGGAGGCACAGAGAAGTGCCACTGGAGCCCTGCATGCCTAACTGCACCCCAGGGCCTGCCGAGGGGGGCTCATCGTGACGGAAATGCTTACTTGCTTGTGGATGGGCCACAGAAATGGCTGTGGGTAGCCCAGGTCTGCTGGAGAGGGTGGGGTGCACCCGTGGCCAGAGGGCCCAACCCAGGGAATCCCAGGAGGGGCCCTGTGGCAACAAGCCCTTTCGGCTGCTCAGGAACAGGGGCCGCGGGTGCTTGGTTGGCAAACACTGAACCCCAGCTCCTGGGCCCACCAAGATGGATGGGCCACCAACGAGGCTGAGTCAGTCAAGACTTGCCCCAGCTCTCCAAGGCTGTCAGACTGGCTCACCCCAGCCAGGGCTCACCCTGAATTCATAGAAAAACAACCAGCTGTGCCAGATGGGAAGAAATTCCGTCCTGGAAAGAACACCAAGAAAGTACCTGCAGCCGGTAATGTTTCTTGCTTCAGGACTCACAGCGCCGAGAGCCACATGCTCTTAGCTTAAGACTCGTGCACGCATGCAAGTGCTGGCACCACAGTTCTCAAATGGGTCCCTGATTTTAAAAGGTCAAGATCAAGTTCATACCAGAAGCAGAAGAGCATGCGAAGCCAGACCTGGGCTGCCACTACCCTAGGGAGGGCATGCACCAGTCACCAAGGCTGTTGAGGGTGGCTCTGAGGGCAGAAAGCACACAGATAGTTCACACTCGTTCCTCTGCAGGCTACTCCTTGTCTCCTGGCTTTTAAGGCCATTCTGTCTGCTTCCCTCTGGCCGTGCACGTGGGCAGTGGCTGCAAGGCCAGACCCCCTTCCTGTTTGGAGTCTGCTTTCCTCTGGCTCTCCCTGGCACTGCTCTGAGAACTTGCAGACTGCAGTGCTGCGTCCCTTCAGGGTGTAGGTCGCCCCACCCCGTGAAGGAACTTCCTGGAAAGCCAAGGAGGCAAGGAACCTAGCAAAGACGAAATCAGTGGTGTTCGTGGGGGATCACATGGCACTGCCTGTGTGTTGGGTCTGTAAACTCAGATGGCACAGATTGAATCAGTGGTAGGGAAGCAAGGCCCATTACACGCCAAGGTAGTTGCTGTGTTGGCCTAAATGCTCGACAGCAGTGTTCCCCGGGGCCTACCAGGCAGAGCGGGATTTTCCTTTCGCCTGCCCTAGCGTAAACATCTCCCTGGAATGCAGAGCTGTGTGGGCTGAGGCGATGCTGTCATTCCTCCCTGCTCCCCTTCGCTCCTGATCTTTGCAGAGCCCCAGGCAGGAAAGAGGGCCACCTCTGGGGCTGTCGGGAGGAGAGCAGCCTGGGGGGAGGGACACCACATTTCCCTGTCTCCCTAGATTGAGACGGAGTGAGAGGAAGGAAAACGAATGATTGGGTCGCCTGTGACTTGGCAGCTTTTGGCCTTCTCTGCCCGTCCCTACTCGGGGGATGTCGGCTGAGGCTCTGCCAGGCTCTGGGGAGAGGAGACGATGAACTCCCCTCATGCGGATCTGAAGCGCCTGGGCCTGGGCCTGGGCCTGGGCCTGGGCCTGGGCCTGCGAAGAAGGCTCGGCAGGCACAGGAGGCCTCTGGGCCCATTCCCCTGGTAGAGACATGCCTGGCCCACGTGGGGCTTGGACATCCCAGCTACAGAGCGGGAGCGGCCTGGGCCAAGCACAGCAGCAGTATGGCACTCCGGGGCCAAAGGTCACACCAGGACTGATGTTTGCCCCTAAAACCCCATCTCCCTGTCCTCCCCTTCTGGCCCAAGGCCCATTCTTGGTGGGATGAAACTGCTTACATCCCCCTCTCTGGTCCAAGAGGGAGTGTGACCCCAGCTCTAAAAACACGGACCAAAGTGAACTGTTCTGATTCTGTTTTGTTCCTTATAGCTTAGGCTAGCGTGGCCAAAGCAGAAAGAAGTTCTAGAAAAAATTTAGAGAGCGATCCTTGGGCATTTTCCCCAGTGCTAACAGTGACTGTAGCGTGTGGGGCTCTTGTTAGGGCCAGGCTCTGTTATGAGCACTTGCCACGGGTCAGCTCCCAGGAGCTCGCCATGGATTAGCTGGGGACACCTCTGAGAGGAGAGCGCCGTTGTCCTTCCCACCTGGCACGGGGACTGTGACCGGCGTGGGTGCTGACCCAGGAGCCTGGCCTGAGAGCCTGCTCTCTTCCCCCCACACGCAGGAGCACAGGGGAGCCCCAGCCTTGCCCAGCACTAGAAGTTCCCACTGCCCGAGGGGAGGTGCCGAACAGTGGCAGCCAGGCCTGTGGTCTCCTCTGGGTGCTGGCTTCTGAACCCCACCCCCGGGGCCAGATTCCTCTCCCGCCCATCACGATGTGCACAGGTGCTGGGGTTCACGTGTGTTTCCCTCCTGACCCTGACCTTTTAGACTCTGCTTCTCAAGGTGCAGGATGTGCAGCCTCGGCATCACCTGGAATGCCGTCAGAAATGGGGACACTTGGCCCCACTCCAGACTGAGAATCTCATCTTGTCACGATCGCCAGGTGACTTGTGTGCCCCTCACAGTTTGAGAAGCACCAGCTCAGACTGCAGGGGCCTCACCGTGCTGACAGGAAGAGGGGACACCAGAGCCAGACACCCCGTCCCCAGTGCTGGGTCTGAGGCTCACCTAGCACCACCGCCCAGGCCTTAACTGGTCACCAGAGGGAGAAGAGCCTGCAGCCACCTCCAACCCAGGCCCATGGCTGTTGATCAGCCTGAGGGTCCCTCCTCCTTTTCCTCTCTCCAGAGCTGCCCGTGGCCCCAGGCTGCTTGCTCCAACAGCTGCCAGAGCTGTCTCCTGGTGCAGCCCCTCTCCACTGTCATGTCAGCACCAAGTTCCTCTGGGGCCCGACTGGGACCCATGAGCTCTGACCCAGACAGCTGGAAGCCGCCTGGATTTGGGGGGCTTCCCCAGGGCAGACGCTCCCGACCTCAGCTGGGCTGACCCATAGAAAAGAAAGTGACCACCTTTTGGATCCATCCCACCTTTGGATACTGTTGCCACAACATCTTAACCACCCTTTTGTCCACGCAGCTGTGGGGTTTGGGCTCTCTGATTCCCCAGACTCCACCCCGCCACCCCCCAGACACCCTTTCACAAGAGCCAGACTCCTCTCTCCCAGGGCAGCGAGCCCCTCCCCACCTGTCCCCTTTGATTCCAAACCAGCCTCCCAATCACTCAGCCCCTCCTCTGAGCACGTCCTGTGCCAGGAACTCGCTAAGCTCCTTATCCCTGTGAGGCTCACAGACTGGAACCACGCTACCCTGGAGAAGGTGTCACTTCCTCAAGGCTGCCCTGCCAATTAGCGACAGGACCTGGACCTGGATCTGGGTCCTCCGTCCCTTCCCCCGCACTCTCAGGGCAGTGTGGATCCAGAGAGATACCCACTGGAGGGGCCAGCAGGGAGGTAGACAGAGGGTGGGAGTGAGCGGGGACCCCGCTGGGCCTGGGCCGGGCGGCTAATGTTTTCCCATCTGGTTCTGTTGAACTGTAACTCGCGTTGTGTATTAAGGCCAGAGCTATTTTTATCCTGACATGTGAGGCTCCTTCACGTCATAGCCACAAAACTCAATCCAAAACATCCCAGGGAAGGTTGTTTGTGAGACGTTCTGCAGATTCTCATGTTGCCACATCAGGTTTCACTTAGCAACATCTGCGGGGCTGGCTCCCCGGCTGCCCACCCCACCGGCCTGGTTTTATGTGCCGAGTGCTCCCGACGGCATCTGTCTGCCCTGGGCCAGCGGCGGTCACGTGCACTTCCTGCCAGAGCCGCTTCTCCAAACCAGAAATTCGAGGCAAGCAACACTCGGCTGCCGGACTGGTCCTCAGCAGGAGTGGGGACTGAAACTCCTGCTCCTCTCTGCCCCTCAAAGGGCACCTCTCTCCTCAGACCCATGGCCAGGTGGTTCTCCTCTCCTCCCCACTTCCTGGGCCCCAGCCAGCCAGCTCGCCCACCGTCTCGGCCTGGAAGACTGTGCTGGCGGTGTTGCCCGAGTAAAAGCCTTCGTCCTCAGCAGCCCCTCAGCGTAGTATGAATTGGGACACGCCACTCAATCCTGATGGACCAGCAGCACCCAGCCCAGGTCCCCACGGGCCGGCAGGAGAGCTCAGCAGAACTGGCTTCTATCAGAGCTGCTGAGAAAGGAGGCCTGTTCGCTGCCGTGCTTGTCAAATGTGCAGACCAGCAGGAGCCGGGAGTGGGCGTATTAGCCCGTGGAGGGAGGTGCTGTGAGCTCCCCCCAGGGAGGCTGCCGTTGAGCAGACATTAGTTCAGTGGAGAGAGCCCTGTTATTCCCTGGAGTAACTCCTGGAGTGGGTTTGTTTTCTCCTACTCCATTTTCTCCTCCTGTACCTGCAGCCCTGCCTGAGAACACCTCTCACTTCCATCTCGAGCCAGCTGAGCCCAAGGGCTAGGGAGATCAGAAAAGTGGCTGGCGGGCCAGTAGGAGGTTGAGGCTAGGGCAGATAGAGAGGGCCCGCGCCCAGCACAAGCTGAGCACCGAGACAGGCCCCAGCTCTGACCGGCCCACCCAGACAGTGCTCCCCTCCCACTGCCGCAGGGGGACGCTGCCCTGCCCAGGCATGTTCCCTCCATACAGTTGGGATGGGATCTCACTGAGCTTTACAAGGCTCCTGGCTCTCTCCTTCGGAGGCTTCTGCCCTCCAGGGCAGTGACCCTGACCAGAGTCCCTCTGGCATGTGGGAGCGTAGAGGGCAAAAAGCCCCACCCCGATAGCCAGGCCCAGACAGCTCCCCCAGAGCTCCCACCACACTCTGGCCTCCTGCCAGCCAAGTCTCAGGGAAGGTGCCGGCCCGCTGCTCTTTGTAGTCTCTTGGTGGTGGGAGGGCCGAGCTGCAGGGGCTTCCCAGCAACCACTGTCTGGAGAATGCGAGTCACTTGCCGTGGCTTCTTGCAGATATGACTCAGCCTTCCTCCCACCTCCCACCAAGGGCCTCAGCTCTGGGGGCCAGCATGCAGGCCTGGACTTTGAGAGTTGCTTATGTGGCCCAGAGGGGAGCTGTGGTTCAGGAAACTGGGAATGTGTCCAGAGCAGCCCCATGCCTTCTCTTCTGCCTTCTTTGGCCAAACTGCTTGCTGCGAGGTAGCAGGTCTGTCTCCCTGAATATGGGGTCAGTAGGGTTTCAAGTCACCCACTCTTCCCCTTGCAGCCTCCCTACCTCCCAGATCTGCAGTCTGCCCACTCAGAGACATTCCACACTATCCTCTAACTGTCACTCATTCGTTCTGAGACTCAGACTGGGAAGTTTTTGGTGGGTCTGGTTGTGGCATGTTTGCTCATGGCAGCTCCCGCTTACTGAGCATGGACTACGTGGCAGGCCCCAGCAACATGTTTTGTCTCGTTTAATAGGGGTTTTTATTGCTCCCACTCTACAGATGAGGAAACTGAAGCTTAGACTTGGCCATGGTTGCATAGTGGTGGCATGAAGAACCCAGCTGTGATGGACACCCAAGCTGGGTTTTTAAACACCATGCTCAGCGCTTCCCACTGCATCTTGGGGGCCAGAACACCCCAACACCTCCCGATTGCCTGCCCAAGACACCCAGGCCCCTGAGGAATGGAGACTGTGGCCCCAGTTAAGGAGGATTTCTTTATGGTCATCATGTGTGTTGGTCCCTTTGTCCTGTGAAGTACTTCGGAACCTAAATGGCACTAGGACTAGAAATGGGGTAGGACGGTGTGCACATGCAGAAGCTAGATGGGGACAGGGACACCAGGAGCCGTCACAAACAAGCACCCAGTGAGCTGGGTTCCAGTCCACATGCGCCTCCAGTGGGTGTGCGGGCATGGCCTCTGTCCTCCAGCCAGGCCACCATGGGGCAGCCCAGTTGGGAGGGGGACAATGAAGAGGGTGGAGTGGGCTGCCTCAACAGATGTATCTGCAGCCACCTCTTGGAGATCAGCTCCAGCTGAGCCTGGGGTAACACGATCTGTAAGAATGTGACACTTGATTCTGCAAACAGCCCTGCTGGGCCAGGGAGCAGAGACTGTTTGCCATTCCAGAGTCACTCGGGGGTCTCCCAGGCCGGGCCGTCCCGGGCGGGACCCCAGAATGACACACTGCAAACAGGTTCAGTGAGGCCCACCCCGGGCTTCTCACTCGAGACTCGGCCCCTGCATGCGGCGTGGGAGCCATCCAGGAGGTTCTCAGGGGAGGGCAGTGGTTTGAAGGTGTGGCTCCTAACAAGGGATCCTCACAGAGTAATTCACAGCCCCCTTTGCCACTTTGCACCCACTTCCCCAGACGGACGGTGAGAGGGCATAAGGGAAGCCTGAGTTCAGCAAAAAGACAGCTGCTGGGAGCTGCCTGGCCACTGGCATCTGATGAAGTCGGCCCGTAGGAGCTCCTCCGTAGACTTGTTTCCGGTACTCTGAATGGTTCTTGTTTCATGGTTCCAGCTGATGCTTCTGGGGGCTATAGTACCTCACACAGCCAAGCTAGATTCCCAGAGACCCCACCCACATCGCCCCTGTTTCGTGCCCATGTGTGGCCATCCCCTCCCTGGTCTGAGGAGGAAGTCTCGACTAGGCCAGAGAGGGCGCCAGCCTGAAACGTGATGGCCCCAGATGCCCCTGTCAGCCACTCTGCTTCCTCCCGTGCCCTCCCTGAGGCCCAGACTTCCAGTCAGAAGTGGAAGAAGTTCTGGGCATCCACCTACAACATGGTGGTTAGAGTTAATAATACTCTATTACGTACTTGAAAGTCACTGAGAGTGGATCGTAAATGTTCTCGTCACAAAAAAGAATGGTAATTATGTGAGGTGGTGGAGGTGTTAGCTAGTGCTGTGGTTGTAAGCATTTTGTGATATATAAATGTATCGAATCAACAGGTTCACAGTAAACTTAAACAGTGTTATATGTCAGTTACACCCCATTTCAGTGAAGCTGAAAAATGTAAAAAAAATCAGCTATAAAAATTTTTTTAAATATAGGACAACTGGATCTCCATTCGCATGCAAAAACATTAATTTGGACTCCTTCACACCATATACCAAAATTTTGAATGGACCAGAAACCTACACATGAGAGCTTTAAAAAACATGACAAATTCTTACAAGAAACCATATCATAAATCTTTCTAACCTCAGATTAGGTAACAGTGTCTTAGATGTGACACCAAAAGCACAAGCAACCAAAGAGAGGAATCAATAAATTGGAGTTGATCAAAATTTAAAAATGCATGCTTCAAAGGACACCTCAAGAAAGTGAAAAGATGACCCACAGAATTGGAGAAAATATTTGCAAGTTTATATCTTGCAAATTGATAAGAGACTTGTATCTCTTATATAAAGAACTCTTACAGCTCAACAAGGAAAAGATAACCCAACTTAAAAATAGTGGATTTGGACTTCTGGCCAAGATGGAGGCATAGGTGGACGCACTGTGCCTCCTCGCACAACCAAGATGGAGACAACAACAATATAGAAACAAAATAACAACCAGAACTGACAGAAAATTGAAGTGTATGGAAGTCGGACACCCAAGGATTTAAAAATAGACACGTTCATCCAGACTGGTAGGAGGGGCGGAGTTGGGCCTGGCTAGGGACGCTGAGCAGAGAGTTGACCAACCAGGGCGGCACGCAAGTCCGCAGCAGGCAGACCCTGGGTGCACAAGCTGCGGTGGCTGGTGGGCCCTGGCCAGGAGGTGGCAACAGGCAGACCCAGCGAGGCGGCCATTGTGAAGCAAGGCACTGCGCCCAACTCAGGGTCCCAGCACCGGGAAATAGAGCTTTGGGTCACTGACTGAAAAGGAAGGTCCCACGGGGTGCACAGGCCCACCCACACCGGAATTGGTGCAGGAGGGACCCAGTTAGCTTGCGGAAAGCGGCGGAAGGGTCTGAGGTCCTACAGAGAGCAGAGCAAGCACCATTGTTCCTTCTCGGACCCT